>JAHREE010000279.1:660666-693518 GCA_033628505.1 Tringa tobata | reverse complement strand
GCTGAACAACCCCAGCTCCCTCAGCCTCTCCTCATAAGACTTCTTCTCCAGACCCCTCACCAGTTCCGCTGCCCTGGGTGTTTTGTATCCTGAGCCCTCTGATGTCATTTGCGGTGACACCACTGCCTGTGTCCTTCTCCCCACCCACCCCCCCGCTGCACCCAAGACATAAATTAGGCAGTTTAACAGCCGCAGGCACTCGCCACCTTGCGTGCTGCCTTCCACCGATCAGTGGCGAGTCATTGGAAGGGGTGGGCAAGCCCAGCTCTGCCAAGGGAGCTGTGGGAAACCCACCAGGCACCCATGGCGTCCCCTTTCCCTTGGCAGCCCCGAGAGGCCAACTACCAGTGCCTCTCCTCAGTTTGACCAACAAAAGCGGGATTTGCCGAAGTTCTGTAATGTTTTAAGGGGTCCGTATTTACCAACGGTCTTCAGTTGAATGGTTCTGGTGATTTCGTAGGTTGCGCCTTCGTAGGGAAATGCCATCTTGCAGGTGTAATAGCCAGCGTCTGTTGGCAGCACAGAAGTCATGATCAGAGAATTCGAACCTTGCAGAATTATGAATTTTTCACTGGTATCTTCCAAAGGCAGAGCATCCTGCAGAAAGGACAGCAGCTGATGTTATGGCGCAAGTAGACGTGACTGTGCCCTGTGTAACTCCCAGACAAAATCACCTATCCCCGTCTTTCGCTTATTAAAAGTTCACTTATCCCTGTGAATTCTGAGCAGTTCCACTTCCTCACCAAAGGGCAAGTTCTTCAAGTGCATGTCTGTCTCTAAAATGTTCTAAGGCACTATATGAAGGGTGAAAAATCGCTATTTTAATCTGTCTATAAGATGTGCACATAGCTTTTCAATAAAGTGCATGTTTTAAGATGGAAGAGGTATAATAGTACCTCCAAATGCTGTATTCCAGTTGATTAATGAAAGCTACCCGGTCTGAACAGGTCACATGGGGGTAGCACCACCGAGAGGTCCTACTTTATTGGATTCATTAGAGGGGCCATAAAAAGCAGCATAGCACCAAAGAGAAGGGCCTAGTTCTGAAGTAGCAAACCCTGGGATCAGGGTAGGTTACCCATCTTTAAAAATAGTTACGCTGGCTGTTAGACCATATAACATGAAGCATTTCACCTCGTGCTGAGTCCACCCTGGAGAACCTTTCTTACAATATATACATCAATCTGCCCCCAAATTCCCAGTATATTATGCTATGACGTTGAAATGCTCATGACTTCACCAACATGATGTTCAGGAGAAACAGAAAGTGGAGATGTATGTGCCTTTACAAATGAATTGAGATTAGGCTTTGCACAAAGAGGACTTGAAAGTTCTACCTTGTACCACTTGAGCTCCAGGCTTGTCCAGTTTGGTGTAAAATCCCACAGGTCAGGGCAAACAATCTTTCCAGAGGTGAAAGTGGACAGGACCTGGAGATAGGCAATCTCCCGAGCAGCTGTTTTCTCCAGGACTGTGAGGTGTATGGAGACCTCGGCGCAGTAGGAGGAGTTCCTGAAGACAGAGAGGGGAGAAGTGAACACCCATCAGTGGCGAGGGGAATTCAAGTGACACTCTGGCTCCATTTCCCTCCTTAGCCATCTCTAAGAGGCCAAGTCTGAGATCATACTAGGAGGGATCCTGGAAAAATGCGTGGTGCTGGGATTTGGCACAATCTAAGTATGTTGTTGACATATGTCTGCCTCAGAGCTTCAGTCTTTTCTCTATTCGTTTTTTTTTTTTTTTTTTTTTGGTACACCAAGTTTTCTGTGCACCCTCAGGCTAAGGCATTATTTTAATTTTGCAAGGAAGGGGAACATGTCCACCTAAACAGTAGCAAGTGTGTCATGAGCCCTCCATCATTTCCTTGAAAGAGGTCTCGACTGTGTGGAACCTAAGGATGAAATAGAAAGCTTAAAGCATGCATTAAAATACATCTGCAGTTACTGTTGCACAACCAGTAGGCATTCCATATTATTTTGCACAGAAAAGAAGGCATTCCTGCTCTGAAAGTTTTGCAATATTTAACTTTTCTTTCTGGCCCCAAATGACAATCACTTCCTGTCCCACGGAGAACCAAACTGGGGGAAACAGGTGATTAAACTATGCCCTTTCAGACCTCTGAAAGCCTGCCTCAGAGATTCCTCCACCCATGGCAGTGCCTGACCCCTACGGGGGCCAGCGAAGCCAGGGGGTCCTGGCAGCAACCCCAGCAGCTGGAGAGCATCTGGGGGCTGCGGGCAGATGAACTCGCGCTACTGCTCAAGCGCTGTGGTGGGCTGTCACCTACAGGTCAGCTGTCAAAATCCAAAATACTTGCTCAGCAGAAGCAGAGATCTGTCATAATTTGCATCTACTCATTTTACAGGATGTTAAAAAAAATGTAATGTTTTCCCTACAGGATGGCTTGCAAAGAAAATACAATTATTATTTTTTACTTTATTAGTCCTGTAATAATGTTAACAATGGAGCTATGGACTTGGCTCTCACACATCTTTTCAAACAGGTTTCACAGCATTTCACTATAGCTGTCACTAACACTGCCGTAGTGTTATAGGTTGAGGAACTGAGCCAGAATAGTCCAGAAAGGGGATTTAAAAACACCCTTCAGGATCTCAGGCAACTACTCTGTGCTCCAGGGCAACATTTGCAACTTTTTGTTATTCTGGTCTCACTATCAAAATCTTCTCTTCTGCCCCACCACTGCAATCACCGTGGAAAGGTGACATGTGGAAAGGCCAATGTAATATGCTGAGCATGATTTATTGAGTTCTGGCTGTTCATCTCTTCTACTGGTGATGGGTCACTCACAAGATGTGCCTTACCAGCAAGGAAACTGTGCTCTACACAGACAGCTCCAGGGATGTGGAGCTGTGTTTTCCACTACAGACCCCAGAACAAGGTGCCAGTTGCCAGAAGTGTACTGGGAGACTGACTGGACAGAGGAGCTGTCAGAAGACAAGGACCTGGGACACCTTCAGGCTTTAATGGCGATGGGTGTTTTTGCCTTTCTCAGTTCCCTGCAAATCCAGGCCCTGATACCTCTTTTGAAACTGCAAAAGGGGCTATCAGATTGTAAACACTCAGAAAAAAATCACCAGTAAGGCTGAAAAAAGCCACGGCTCAAGTCTCAACCCACTGCAATATGACAAGTCTGGTACCAGTCTAGTAAATACACATCGAGTCTCATGAAAGATCTCCCAGCAATATCAAGGCAATCAAGTTCTGATTTAACACGTGAAGCAGAAGAAAAGTAGAGCTCAGGGATAAGGAAGAGGGATGAAGGAAGCCTCTCCAGAGCCATGGTGCCGTGGTATGTGCTCCATAAGGTAATCTGAAGTGCAGACAGGGCTATTTGCTTCTCTGGAGCTGTGACACAAGGGTTGCGTTCTGCAGAACCCCCTGTCTGCAGCATGTCCCCACACACCACAGCCCTGACTAGCTCCTAAATAAGCTAGAACAAACTCAATGTACACTATTTCCTCATGAGATCGTAGCTAGAGCAGCAATACTGTGTCATGATTTATCCAGATTCCAGTATATACATCTATAGGAGACACACAATGCATTTAAGAATTTTGACTTCCCACAGTTTTTTCTCTAATTAAGTCGGCGAGGAAACGGTCTTATCCAGACATGCTCTGAACATAAGTGGAGTTTAGAATCAAACTAATGTATTTTAGACAATCATATTGTTAGTGCACTGGATTCTCTTTAAAATACCTACCTTCTGGTGCAGATATATACTCCTGAGTCTTCTAGCATTGCTGGTAAAAACCAGAGTGCATCTCCTTTTGCCCAGATTCTTGGATCTTCATCTCTTCCTGATATCATGGTTTTTGAACCATTTTTATACCATGTGATATTAGGGGCCAAGGCAGAAAAATCCAAATGTTTGTATGTGGGGGAAGGGCATTTCAGAACCACAGGTTCTCCATGCAGTTCATAGTAGTGTTTGAAATACACGGTGTGATCTGGGCAGTTTTCTATATAAATCAGAGATATTTTTACATTACTGTCAGCCAGGCACATTGAAAAGAAGGGAGAGGGAGACCAAAAAAAAAAAAAAAAAAAAAAGCATGCCCTTACCTGTGCTTTTGACTTGCTGGAGTCTGAAAGCAGAGGCGCCCGCTGTGCACATCACCAGGACAAAGAAGAGCCCACACATTTTTTCCCAGAGGAAAGCAGAAGGAGACAGCCGAGGGAGGGTGTCTTGAAATCTACAGGGAGGTTTATTACAAGACAGAAGATACAATGAAAATACTCAACATTAACTGAAGAATTAACTGCTCTTTTCCTCACTCCAAGCCTGGTGAGCTTTGGTTTGCTCTTAGTGAGCAGAAAGGCTTCTTCATCCCTAGTTGACTTGTGGAAAAACAGCATCTGGCTTGGCACAAGCACATCACTTCTGTCCCTTTCCTTTCACTCTGGGAGATGCAGACAACATACCACAAGATGCTGCTGTCCCCACGGCTTTTCAGTGCAACAGCTACGGGTGGAAAAATCCAGCTCTGCTTATTTTGCAATAACATGTGACTGAGGAGCGGGTCAGCCGTTTCGAGTTAGCTGTAGTGCAGCTTGGGTGAATGCAGGACCAAAGATGCAACAGAATAGACTTTAGCTCCTTAGGCAGCCACTTCAGGTGCATCCCAAGGTTGAACAGATCTCGTTAAATCCTGTGTCTCTTCATCTTCCCCACTGTGGCTACTGAAGTAGGCCAGCTATCATAGATCAGGCTTCTGGCAAACTTCCTGCTACAACCAGAACCAAGCTTTCAAAGTCTCCAACAAATGTTTCTCTTGGGGCAAAAAACTTTGATTCCCACATGTTCCGGTTTGGGCAACATAGGGTTCATTTCTTTTTCAGTAAGGTGTCTTCTAATACTAGGGAAATCTGCATTTTTAAAAGACTGTAGTGTCTGAATTTGTGAAAATATTTACTTTATTGCCAGGTATGGTATGTGGGTTTCAAGATGTCAGTGTTTTCATGCTAACACAGCTTCCTACTGATATAATTGGCCGAGTATAATCCTCATATATTTTCTATTGGTATCAGGATCAGGTATTGGTATCAGGTTCTTTAGTATTATTAATGTTAAATATTTTGCATTATTCTATTAAATCTGTTTATATTTCAACCCTCGGATTTCCTGGCTTTTTCCCCAATTTCCCTTCCCAGGTGGGGATGGGTCATCAGGTGACAGAATAATTGTCTAAACACTAAATTGTTGTGGGTCCTTCGAACCATAACACCATGGCATGCTGGCGGTGGGGAAGTGAGCTGTCAGTGTGGACATTATTACCGTCTGTGCCAAAAAAAAGATGAGGAAAATGCCGAACAACTCATCCTAAAAACCAGACATAGTCACACTAAGGGAAAACAAAACTGTCCACTGCCAGTCACTCATTAATCGTCGTCTGTATCAGCCTGGCATGGGCAAGGCAACTTCTGTGCACATCACTGAATGTTCCCTGGTCTGCCACGAGATTTCAGCTGCTGCTACTCAGTTGATTGATTGATTATGTGTTACCTCAGTGTACCACAGGCAAAAATACATAAAACATGCTATATATAGGCACCAGTTTATGTAAGGTATTTATGTGCAACACAGTACATAGATGCACACGATACATACTGTTTCCATTTTATATACAGATACATAAATTGCATGCATTTAACATTAGCCTAACACTATAATTGTCCCATAGGATTAATTTTAAATGGCTGGACAACTACTTCAAATTGTACCCAAAAGCAAAAATATATTTATACCAATATAAGACAGTCATATTCATAGGTACTTACCTTCAGGCATCTGCTGTGTATCCCATCATGCTCATATTTATAACGCAGTTTTAATCTGTAGCTGTTCTAGCAGCTTTATTTTCTGACAACTGACAGTTCCACTCTAATAAACTATTTCCAGCTTATTGTCCTTTCTACAACACCACAAAGCCAACCTCTTGCTCAATAATGCTGTTTCATAACACCATGGGTTGTCTCCCCTACTGCTAGATCTGCAAAGGTTTCCAGGGCATTGGCACGGAGCTGTAGCTAGGCTACACCTGGACTAGGTGCTTGTGGCTTTTCCTGTAACATTAACAAGTCCCGTGGTTCACATGTAATACCCTGTAACAGGAGAGTTTCTCTCTTGTTAGATCCTTTGCCTGATGAAAATACTTGTTTGTTTTGTTCAGAGCTTTCTGGTCCCTTTGGTTTAGTATCTAGCAATCTCCATAAGCCCCACGCAACCTGAGGGTTTAGGGGAGGTTTTCATTCCCATATTTCCATCAGATTCACTTACCTGTGGTTCTGCAGTCTTTCAGCCATTAGCTTCTCATGAAAAGATTTAAGACTGAAGATTGCCAGTGAGGACCTTATAAAGGGTTTAGCACAACCCACAGCGGAAATTTGTCTCTTGTTGCCCAATCAGATTTGTGTCAGAACCAAATGACATTTTGGAGCCATCTTTCTTTCCTTCCGCAGAGTGAGGATGAGAGAAAGACACACAGAAAGAGGGAAAAAGTATGTATTTGGATTTCCGGAAAAAAAAAGGGGAAATGATGCTAAATATATGACTATATTTCCCTTTTTCTGACGAATGACAGCTTGCATACACTCACGTCTTCACATGACTATTTCACACTCTACTTCAAATAAAAAATTCTCATGGGTAACAAAAGGTGTCCTGCAGCACAGTCAGCAGATAAATAATTGTAATCCTCACAAAATGTGGTTTAGCAAGTTCTCCATGGACAACATAAATCTTTGTGATTTCCCAGATCGCTCGTGACTCACGAATGGGTTGATTCCCCTTTCCTTTCATAACATCCATCTTAAGTGTCACAGCTTACATTAAGGCTGTCTTTGCAATGGAGTGTAAAGAATTAACAGATATAAGTAGATTATGGCATCCAGGCTCATGAGCAGAAGGGATAAGAAATGGGTTGTGAATTACAGCAACGTTGGCCTCCAACTGTTTAGAAGAGGGCAATCTAGCAGAGGACTTCGGTCTGGAACTGGACCACAAACCCGTTCTTCCTGTGCCTTGTCCTGACATGTGATGCCTCCTGCAGGCAACCCTGAATTTCTTACTCGATCCTTCAAAGTCTCTTGATCCCTCAGGGAGCAGCTGTCCTGCAGTGCCTCGTTGCTAGCCCAGGAAAGCAATGTGTGGTGGTGGGCTGGACCTGGAGTCAGCACACAAGTGCCTGCTAGCAGACATCAGTAGAATGTCCTCCTCTCCCCAGACTTCAAAAACCTCATCTGAGCAGCCCTGGTCTGGAGCACTGGGGTCCTACCCTAAGGCTCAGGCTTTTTGGTGCTCTCACATGCCTGCCCAGTTTTCCCTAAGCAGTCCTGTTATCCCTAAACCCGAAAGGCTGATAATGCACCTAAAGTTAGTAGTGCACCTGTAGTGCTCCATAGTCCTGGTGAAAAGAAAGAGCTCATCACCACTGATGTTAAACGCCCACATTTGGGCTATGAAACCACTGGTCTTTCTTCCTGGACCCCCCCCCACTTCATTCTGAGAATCTGACTTAATGAACTATAAAATTATTTCAGTCCTTCCTTTTTCACTTTCAGACATAAGGGCTGTCAGATTGGGTGACCTATGTTATATTACATCTGAGATTAGGCTATTACTATATGAGTGACTTACGCAATAAAGGTGGGAGTCTCTTAACGGTAACCCCGGTCACAAGAGCCAGGCAAGTTTCCAGCAAATAACCCAGGCATTTACCGGGCTCAATAAGAGCAAAACTGCAGGAAATTGGGTTTGATGTCTTTGGAGAGATTGTACCTACCAGCTACTGCAAACACAGTCATTGCATTCACTGGGCAATCAAGCTATCCACCAGCAAGCTACTCAATGAGCAGCAGAACTGGCATCACCTGATTTTCTGGAGATTCGTGCCCCCCCTGCCCTTATCATACATGTACACCCCTCCGCTGCAGCCACTTCAGCTCTCCTCTCATGGCCTTTACCCACCACACTCCAGCCCTTTCCTTCCCCCCACTCCCTGTCCTCTGCTCCCACCTCACCCAAGACTAGTTTGCCTAGTGCACCACATCCTTGGGCTCGCTCCCAGCCACATTGATGTTGACTGGTCAACTTCTCATTGCCCATCACCACATATGTGTGAGGACTGGGTTCTGCCTGACTTTCCCTCTGTGAGGCAATGCTTTGGGTTTCACATCTGTACACAGCACCAGTGACCGGTTTTCCTCACACTACTACAACTGCAGACTCTTTGAAAACACAGCCTCTTGCAAAATACAGCTGAAGCAGGCTAAAGGGTTCAAAGTGAGATTATAGTGCAATAATATATGCTGACCTGCCTTAGAAAACTAAACTAAAACCACGTATCTACAGAGTAGTAGTGCAGTTTCCAGATAGCACGGTGTCCTCAGATACACCTAACAAAGATCAACACTTTTAATCAACTTTTTTCAGAAGAGCTCTGTCCTGGCTGACTTTTTACCCGGAAAATATCCTAATCACATGCACCAGTACTAGGAACTTTAAGTTAAAACAGTATATGTGGAGGTGCAAAAGTCTGGTTTAAAATAACTCTGGAAGAAATGAAAGATAGAACCAGTATTTTTTTTAGGAGCTGTCTGCTGAGAAGGCCATGTCACTTTGCGGTCAGATATTACTGAGTGTTTATAAACAGAAATATGCAAGTCTAGCAGCTATAAATATAGAGGTAGATTCTTTTAGGGAAGCTGGTGTCATTCTGTGGTTTCGCTGTGCTGATGATTCATTTATACAGCTCAAGACACTAGAGCATAGCTGTGAAATTCCTAACTTGAAGACCAGGCTATTCCCCATATGTCTCACTCGTTGCTCATCTCACCAGATCGCTATTTCCCGCACCGGGGCTACACTCAGCTGCCTTCCCGCATTTGGGTGGATTTTGCTCTCCTAGGACATCCCAATGAAATAACCAACATCTCAAGTAATATTTAGGGTTCTGGCAGTTCCTTGCAACAGAGGCTTTCAAAAGGCCTCCACGAACAAGGTTTCTCTGTTCATTATCCCTAGGAAGGGGAAATTCAGACATCACAGAGTAGGGATTCTATAAGGGAATATATAATATAAGGGAATATATAATATCCCGTTTCTATAAGGGGCATTTAAGGTGCCAGCTTTTTCTAGCGACTCCTAGGTTCTGATATCTGTCTTGGAGGAACTCGCTCAAGTGAGTGCCCCACGACAGGACAAAAGGTAAGGGGCACAAAATGGAACACAGAAAATTCCATCTGGAACATAACTTCTTTTCTTAGAGGATAACAGAGCACTGGAACAGGCTGCCCAGAGAGGTTGTGGAGTCACCTTCTCTGGAGACATTCAAAACCCGCCTGGATGAGTTCCTGTGCAGCCTGCTCTAGGTGGACCTGCTTTGGCAGGGGGGAATTGGACTAGATGCTCTCCAGAGGTGTCTTCCAACCCCCGCCTTTCTGTGATTCTGCAGAGTGACCCTGTGGCTGATAATGTTTGGCACCCAGGAGCTGCACTCACATAGAATTTTGCTATTTATTCAGTTATTCAGTTTGGCTGAGCCAGCTTCACTTGATTAAAAATAGGAGAAAATTTCTCTGGTTCACATAACAATAAGATGGTGAGGCATTAAGAAATATTGAATGTTGAAAGCTGACTGGCAAGCAGATGCAAAGTAAACCACAACTATTGCACCAACACATGTTCTTGGGTTTTACTGATATGGGCAAACCTGGTTTTAATAATTTATAATGTCCTTGTGCACTGTTCCCAGATGGGCTCTTGGGGAGCACAGAAATGGAAAGGGAATTAAAGAAGCTATCCAGCTCTGAGAAACACCAAATACATGGGACAGAAAGAGAAAGACTAAGCAGAGGAATTAACCCGATGCATAACAGATGCCAAAAATACAAGAATTTGCATGCTTATGCGGGGAAATAAGTGCTCTCATACACCATTGTGTATGACTGACTGGGAGAAACAGAAGGAGATAGTCCAAGAGACATACACTTTGTCATGAGGGAGTGTTCATTTGGCCAGAGCAGCGACAGCCTGGTTAGGGATTGCCTCCCTGCTACTCCATGGGCTCCAGGGATTTCCACATGCCCTTTCACTGCAAAAGAAACCAGGCAGGCTGTGAAGAATAATTACACTGTCAAGAGCTGGAAGGGGAAGGGAGGAGGAGACCATCATTGTAGAAGTCGACAGGCTGCAAAGGAGCAAAGTAATGGCCAGAAAGGCCCAGAGACAGCAGCACTGAGGCCAGAAGTACTTCAAGCAACAAAAAGTGCCTCACCTGCCCTCACCACAAATGGAGTTTGGGTTGGCCAAGGGGACTCTCCCTGCATCAGTCATCCTCATCACTGTATGCATCACACCTGTGTTTGCAACACTTTCCTGGGACGCTGGGAGGTCTTTCTCTTCCCCACTAGTGCTGTGCACAGACTGCCAGCAGCAGATTAAATTGCCTGTGGGCAGAGACGCAGTTGTAGGCTGGTGAAATAAAGAAATAATTTCTTAAAAGGTGTGATTTCCTGGCATTTTATTTGAGGGAGAAGACCATCCTTGGGCACAACAGCATATGATGCAATGTGGACAAAGAGTGAAGGAGGATTGTTGCTAAGCTGAGTTTGTTGAAAGTTGTAGGGTGGTGTCTCTGTCCCTGTGCACTGAACTGCAGAGGGTAATTTAAATTGCTAAATAGTGACAGTTTTCACCATCACCACATCCAAGTGCCTCTCTAAAATTACAATGCAAGTGGGAAAAAAAGTCTCTTACTGCCCTTTCTTCTCTCATGGACGAAATTATCTATCTGCTGAATTTTGTTCCTGGTGTGTCACACAGTGGCTTCACTAGCATAAAGTCTCAGATGCTGGTAATTACATGCTGCAAATAAAATCAGTAGGATCACAAGCATGGATGCATGTGTACTTCTTTGCAGATTTGCAGATGATGACTGACAAGGTAGGTGGACCACAGCTCGCAGCTCAGCTTGAGCACTTCCCCAAACTACCAGCCATCCCCACTGCTCAGATGCAGTAAGCCTACAGGATATATTATATTGTCTACCGTGCCCTAGTGCATGGCTTTAGGCAAAGATGCAGCACCAACGTGGTCACTCACCATGTCGGAACTGACCGGTGGGGCTGACTGGGAGCTAACGCTGCCGAGGAGAACAGAGAGCAGATGTTTCCCACAGCTATGGCATCTTCCCAGACCACAGGCAGTGAGTCAGTAGGGGCACTGAGCTTGCTGAGTAGCCTTTTTTCCCCCCTCCATTTCCAAAATCGCAGTGTTTGCTTGCAATCATGATCAGTCTTTTCATATATGAAGCAACATAACTGCTCTGTGGTCTGGCATGTGAAAAGCGTAGAGGGATTTAAAAACCCAGCGCTGATTATGAAAAGCCCGTGGTAAGAGCAGACAGGGGAGGAACTGTGTCCAGTTGAGGAGCATGAAGTCGTATAGAGTTACATGAGGGAGAAAAACAGGTACAACAGAAGGTTTCTAAATCAGTTATGGTGCTTGGTTTAAGCAGTCAACCCAGGAAAGAGGGAATTCCAGAAGCAAAGAGAAAAACACATGACAAAGATTTTTGTTCATGGTTGCCCTTTTGTTAGCTGAACTTAAATTTAATTGGCAAAAAGTAACTTCATAGCTATGAAAAACAGTGACCAGTATATGTCCTATGATTAGGGAAACGTTGAGCTAGCATGGATCATATATTACTGTACTTGTACTGGGAGGATAATATTAACCATTAATTTTTAATTACATGTTCCTGAATGAAATCTTTGTCTCACTAAGAAGATGAAGTCATTTGTTTAATGCAGGCAGTAAATCTTTTCATTTGTTTTAGCTTTGCTATCCTTCTGACACAAATATATTTCACACACTTGTTTTAAGAAGCAGGAGTATGAAATACACTCAGTGGAAACAGTTACTCGAGGTATTTCTTTCCTACTCCACTTTCTCAATTCAACGTGTAATTCACTATCACGGGAGTTGGGGTGGGGGGGACTTGGGTGGAGGGGACAGTGCAAAACATATACAGTGCATGTGGTATAGAAATAAAGACACCAAAGATTCAGTTGTACTTGGCATTCTCCCATAGTACTTGTCCTGTGTTTAGTGTTACGATGGTCAGCAATTCCAACTGGCATCAAAAGTTACTAGAGAAAAATTAGGACAAGATTAGACTTGTTCTGGATTAGTGATATAATGGAAGAGTGGATTACAAATAAATGAATAACAAATTAGTAGATGCAACAGATGATACTGTGTCTCAATGGGGGGGGGAGGAGGGGAGAGGAATCAGTGTATTTGAAAACAGGAATTAGGAGAAATAAAGTCACTTCAGAAGAAAAAAAAAAAACTATCTCAATATCACCATTTTGCTCCTAAAGAAGAAATGGAAGAGCACCTAAAGTGATGTTACAGGGTAACATTTGCTGGCAATAAAGATGAGGTAGGCTTAGTCTTTCTTTTTCTCTTCTATTTAACTCTTCAGTTGGTGCACATACACTGTAAAGCACTGAAGAAAGTAAGATTTTGTGCCATTCATTCAGGTTAATGCATACATTTATTTTAATAAAAACAGCTGAGCTTGTAGGGTTCTGTTATATTCATAAAGGCTGACCATGTAACAGGAGTATGAATACACATGGGGCAGCAAAACTAATCTTAGGAGGATTTCAGACTTCAAATGCACAGAGCTAAGCCCTTCTCCAGTACATGGTGTTCTGTACTAGTTGAAAAGGGAACTCATCATTGCAGCAACTGTTTTTTAAAGACTTTGGGAGGATTTTGTACATGATGGGAAGTCAAGATAATATTTAATGTTATTTTTTAAATCATTGCTATCAGTTCTATCTTGAAAAAAAAAATAAGGAAGAGGTTTTAACAACAATACAAATTTTCCTTAATTGCAAGCTGGAGACCATTCAGATTTAGTTAATTGGAAGTAAGGAGAACTCAACATGAGGGTTTACCATGTACAGGGAAATTCGGGTAACTTTAATGAAAGATTGCAAGAAAGTGGTGGGCTTTCCTTCAAAACATCCTTGGATTGAGAAATGCCTTCCCAACAAAACTGAGATCCCTGTTGGTCCTTCTGGCTGTAGCTTCCAGGATCTGTTGTCTTAGGGGCATTTATTTCACTGGGGACCCAAAAGCGCCCTGAGGTCATCAAACCTGACCTTCTCATAAGTGCTGAGCCATTCCCTTTGTCTTCACGGAAAGCTGAAAGGTCTCAGAACATCTACAAGTTACTATTTTGATTAATGTACAAGTTCTTGTGAATAGACTTCCCAGGCAGTGTGCTTTCGTCAGGATGTATGAATAATTCACGCGGTTCTTGGCTTGATACTATAGTCACGGGAATAAAAGAAAAAATAGGGAACTGAATTTAACCATTTTATACCACAATGATATGGCAGCACTATTTGGAACCTTTAACCATCTTTGGCTCCCTTGAAGTTGCAACTGGCCAGCTCGGCACAGCAAGGACACAGCACCCAGTAACAGGGTACCTTGCTGTTCCTCAGTGGTTCAGAGCTGCTGCGCGTTTCATGACACGCTTATGAAACTGGCCTGAGGTGAGAGGGTTGTAAATACATGTCCCATGCAGAAGCCACAGGATCTTTGTCTGGATTTTAAAATACCCAAGAAAATCAGGGAGATAAGAAGGCATATACTCCTTGGCATTCCAATGGTAATTTTTAGAATCATTAGAAACTCTCTCTCTTTCTATATGTAGATTGAGACAAAAAAGAAAGAAAAGAAAAAAAAAGAGACACATATATTTATCCATACATGGAGAAACACAGAGGCTGCCACCTGCTGAGGGGAAAGGGCTGTATTCCAATTGCAAAAGTCCCCAAAGCAAGGGTGGAAATGAAAGCCCCTCAGGCTTTGTGTTCCTGCTCTGCTGTCCGTTTTTCCATTGCCCCATGCAAAGTGGAGGAGCTACAGGATGCTGGCTGTGCAGTCTGGCAAAAAAACTGGTTAGTGTAAACCAGCAAATGTTTGCGGAAACTCAAAGCTATTTTACAGCAAAACACCAGCTGAAAAAGCTTACTTAATAATAACACAGCTAATAACATTTTAAAGAAATTTACATGTATAGCGAGAATCCCAGGACTACATTAAAAACTGTTTACTTTAGGTAGTTCTGCAACACACCAAAAAAAATCAGTAGCAGCAGTGCTGTGTCATTTTAGATCAAAATCCATTAATGAGTTTGCTGGTGATACCATGTTTATTAGAGGCTGACAGCCCCCTGCAGAGCCCCTGCAGCTAGGCAGCTAGGCACTCATGGAGCCATCAGAACAAGGATGGCACCCTCCAAAGCATGCTCAGTCCACTTGTCTCTTTGTCTTAGGATAAATTTGCTTCTCCACTTTCTAGAATCACTGCTATAAGAGCAGAAAAGGATTTTTTCTAGTATATCATCAAATTATTCTTATTTCTGAAGGCTTGGTGGAACAGAGGAAAGGGCTGAAATTTTCTGGCACTGCAGTCTGCCAAAGGGAGACATGCAGTGTTTTCTTAACAGTGTAACCAGCCACTGGTTTTAACACTCTGCTTGAATCAGCGTTTCAAAACCTCGTCATGTTGTAATAAAAAAAAAGTGCCTGGCAGAACCGTTCCTTGAGGCAGCGCTTTCTGAGAAGATGAAGAAACAGCACCTTGAGGAAAGGATTCTGTTCGTGTGCCAGCTTCGATGTTTTTTTGTAAGAGGGGTTTTCACCCGAAGCTGATGCACGGGAGGAATAACAGACTAAAGAGACTGCGCTTTCAACAGGGCTTATGCCGGACTCGGGATCTGTCATGGGTAAACTCAAGTTGCTTTGAATTCAGCTGTTCCATGTTCAACAAACAAACTGCAGGGTTTGCAAACCCTGTATTTTATGCCCACTATCCAGCCCCATTCAGAAACAGATTTTTCTAGTTTACCTGCAGCAAAGTGGGTGTCAATTCATCTGTACTCTGAGGCAAGTTCTGCTATGCCTTTCGCACATACTCTTCTCCATCTCTTAAGCTGATCTCCTCCAGAACGCTCACCCCTCTGCAGACCTCTCTCCTCCTGGCACCCTTGTCAGTCATGCCCAGGCTGCAATAACGAGATCACATATTGAGATGAGGGACTTTATTATCCTTTGCTGTTAAAAGAAGCTTTATTTTGTACAGAGGTCAGTTACTTGGTGATACAGCATGAGCAGAAGTAGGGCCAGGCCACAGAAGACAGACAGTGCACAGAGTGGTACAAATCCAGGATAAGCTGTTGGTAGTTCAACTGTATCATTCTCCATCTTTGCACCACTGTAGAGAGGCCTCTCAGCCATGTACCTTGTTCGTTCATGAAGATTTGGATTTGGCCTGTTCAAAACCTCTTCTGCAGCTCCATCCCTTCATGCAAACCCTCTGTTATTTGCATGTCTTTCAATATTAGTCCACAGCCAGCAGCTCTCATGATATGATGTTTCTCAGCAATGTTCAGCCTTGATCACAGGACACTGTCTTTACTTTTCTGTCCCACTACTTTCTTCATTGTGTGCATATGTACACACTGCAGCTTACTTAGGAAATAGTTAACTTTTTTTGCCAGTAAGTGCTTTGTAAGCCAAGGACAAAATGTACTCTGCAGCTGATCAGGAAAAAAAGTAACACATAAATGTATGGGGAAAACATTCCTGATAAAAAAAATGTAGCAGAAAACACCTTGAGATCTTCTGAAGAACTTTCGTCTCATCTAACAGTTAGGGATCTGGGCTTGCAGCATCACAGAGAAATATGTCTGATGGCTGGGGAATCTGAAACAGTAAGAATGTCAGAGCAGTCACAGTAGGTCAAACTGAAAGCCTGTGTTGCACCATATCTGGTCTTGAGAGCAATCTGCAGCTGATGTTTAAGGTAGTATAGAAACACAGTGTGTGTAGTATGACCTTTCCACTTGTATTTTCTGGCAACCAGCAGAGTCTCCAGAAAGGATTGATTCCAACACTACTTGGCTTCCAGGAATCTGTTGTATCCATGAATACCTCCAGCCTCTGCGACAACTTGTGGCAATGAGTTCCATGGCTTAAATACATTCCTGATGGAAAAACACTACTCCTTTTTGTACATTTTAAACATACGGTCTGATAATTTCATGGGCTGCCCTCTAGAGCCAGTAGTGTGAGAATCAGCAAACATGCAATCCCTCTTCACCTTTTCTATACTACCCCAGACTTTTAGCCCTGACCGTACTCTCCAGCTTCCAACTCTTTTCTGTGCTGTCAGGTATTTAACCTTGATGTAGAGGACACAACTTCAGGTCCTCTGACATCCTTGCTGCCCATGTGTGTACGTTTTGTAATTTTATACACCTCTCGAGGTAGGACAGACAGAACCACGTGTATGTGTAATGTGCAATGTAAAAGTTCTCTAACAATATTTTCTGTTGTGCCCTCTATTCTCCTCTCAGCAGATGAATCCAGCACCATGCAGCCCCAGAAGTCCAGACGTGTCTAGTCATGAAAAACTTCCCATTTGCCACTTAGTGATGGGAAAAGACAGTTTATGGGGGTATTGCACATTCCCCTGTCATGCACCATCATCATCATCTACTAACTGGGTTAGCAAACAATAGGCAGCAAGTTTGCAAAGAGCAAAGGCTACACACGGGAGTTCTCACGTTGGCAGGTCATTGCAGCAAGCCCTTCCCACAGCCCAAGGCAAGTAGCCTTTGATGTAATGGAGGACTTTCCCAGCCATCCCATACCTCTGACCCCCAGCACTGTGACTCGGTGCTTGCTTTGGGTTGACCCATCTGTAGAGGTAGGACTGGCTGATTGCTTATGTCTTTCTCGTTACTTTAAGAATCAAGCATTTGCCAGTCCCCTGTTTATGTGCAAAGACCACAAAGTACATCGAGGTTTTCTCCATGCAAGGAAGCAGAATTCTAAAAAGGCACCCATTTGCAGGAGCAGTAGAGTTGCAGGGGTGACACTGGTGCACCCAAGATGTCCCGTACTCTCTAGGGCACTGTACAGAACATGCACAGGTTTCCTGAAAACATCCGGGATGGCATGGAGCAATGCTTGATGGGACAGCTGACCAGAACTCATAGCGCTTATCGGCAATTTGTGCTGATGCAGGACATAGTGAAATGAAACCTATGGACACTGTTTGCAGAACAAAATGTACTCTACGTGCACTGCTCACGCAACCGTATGTAGTTTCTGTACAAATATGCAGCTGAAAATGTAGATATGCCCCTGAGGGCAACCTCATGTTTGAAAACAATTCACCCCTTGCATCTGTTTCGTTCTGAATCTCATGCTTTGCACTCTAGCTCATGAAGTTGTAGGTCTCAGGTTTTCTAGGTGAATGAGGTAGCTGTAAGGTACCCAGAGTTTACTGTACAAAAAGCATCCTATTACTACTCAAGTAATAGGAAGACACGCTTGTGAAACAAGACCCTGTGACTGTGTTTACTTAGGCAACATCTCCATGCAAGTATTCATTGATCTGTAGTCCCCAGGGGCCATCCCAGATTGCGTGTTGCCTGCCCTGTTCCGGAAGAATTGCCACACGTCGAGAAGCTTCAACTCGCTTCCTCTTTACAAATTTGATTTTGACAAGTTTGCTGCTCACTTGACAACAAAAAGCTCTCCCTGGTTGAACTGGTTCAGTTTTCAACCTGAGCAAGTCAGCAACATTGGGGAATGAGATGAGAGCAAAGTACCTGAGAACAATTAGAATTTGCTTCTGGAAATATGTCCTGGAAGGTACCAAGCCAAACGGCCCTTATAATCATTCATGTCTTAAAGTTTAATGTGGCCTGTTGATGTATCTTTTCAAATTTTTCTGTAGTCACAAAGATCCAAGAGTTTGGGAATTCCAGCTCAAATTACTAATGGTGACATTCTGCAGGACCTGTATGACCACTAACATTACCTGCATGTTTTTTTCTCCCCTAACAAAAATGACAAGAAATTTATTCCACCTTATGGAATGCTTCCAAGCTACATTTCTCCAATTTTGGTGGATGTTGGAAGTGTTTCCTTTTGATGACCTCAGTCATCACCACCCTTTGCATAAAAGTAATAACATGGGACAGCAGTTAATGTGAATTAATTATTAATATCAATAATAATAATATTAATAATTAATATTGCCCTAAATATGACCCAGAGCTCTTGTTGGCTAGGCTGGATGGTAGCACTACCTGCTCAATATAGCAAGGTATCAAGGCAGAAACTGGGTTTTTTAGAGAATTTAAACATCAAGTTTCCTATTAACATTTCCTTCCAGCAGCTGGAGTTGAAGGAATATGCCGTTCTACAGTTATTCCTGCTGGTAAGGCTATGAATATTGGATCAGTGGCTGTGCAGCCAAGCAAACCTGACTGTACGACGAACGCTGCGGAAGTGGACACACAGTGCAATTTGTCACGTCAGTATTTCACTTGCACTTTTCAGACCTGGGTCTTCACCCCTCTGTTTCTTTGTGGTTTTGCTGTTTTGGGGTTTTTTGGGGTTTGCTTGGTTGGTTGGTTGGTTTTTTAATGGACTCTTCACTTTGTTAAGTTTGAATACGTGATACAAAATTAATGTTTTTCTAATGGGTGGTCTTGCACTTTTTGGTCCGCTGCCAGTTTTCTTCTCATGAAAGATTTAATCAACATTTCAACAAAAAGAAACCATGTATCATTTTTGCCTGGCTCCTAAATCAGTTCCCTTCCTCATCTGTAGTACACAATAAATACTCATTTTATCATGTATCCGGAGGGATTTTTTACAGCAGCGCCAGAAACTGAAAGAACTTGAAATGTTTTCCCATTTGAGTATTAAAGAAAAACATATACTTTTCACCAAATATGGCCCTACTTATTTCAGAAAAAAAAAAAAAAATCTAGGTTTCATGAAGGTTTTTATGGCTCTTTTTTATTCTACGGAGTTAGCAGTGTTCAGTTAGAGTACATTCTCCTTCCCCAGTTCATACAGTATATCTTAGTATCTACCAAAAAGACAGCTGGTACCCATCTGTCTGTGCACAATGCCACTTAGACTGCTAACTTTGCTGTTTTTAGCTGCTTGTTCCCTCCTCTCCTTTCTCATATCACAAACTGTTCACTTCAAGGATGCTATACTTTCTTTAAATATGTGTCAAATACATCACTTTTTAAAAATAATTCCCAACAGTGATCAAATAAATAAGTTTCAGTTCATCGGTTTAATTAAGTCCCAACTCGCTAGCGCAGACTTGAGGGCAAGAGTAAGTCTGTTCATGTATCCACATACCCACACACCCTTGTGCAAAAAGGTTAAATAGAGACAATACAAACTGAGACATTTGGGCTAAACAACCTCAGAACTGGGTACTGACAAAATCTGAATCTGACCCTGTCTCAGGACTACCTGTCTCAGCACCGGCACCAACCAAAGGGAGAAACCTTGGTCAACCATGGTTTTCTCCTCAAGTCCATTTCTCGTTGCACAGCCTAAACAATTTATAACTGTTCTCTCAATGAGGATGAGTCTAAGGTTTCTAGACAGGGTTTATTTAGGCAGCATTTTAATTTTCCTGCAGTATCTTTTAAATATAATGAGAAAGCTTAGTATCAATTTTCTTGCAATAAAAAAGCAATATAAAACTATAAAAAGTAAAGCAATATAAAAAGTGCAATGTATCTATGTGAAAAAGCTACTGACATTTACACTTGTGCTATTCTAAGATGAACATGTGAAATTGTACACTTGCATTTTCACACTACTTGAGAAATAGCAGACAATATTTACCATACCTGAAGATCAGAGACTTAGCAGGGGACAAAATACAAGATCACTGCAGCTCAAGGGGACCTCTCTAGTAAATGATAGCAAAATGGACTACAAACCATCTGTTTCAAATCATTAATAAATCCAACTACTAATGCATTCTGCCCAAAGCAGAAAGGATTAGCAAGTGTTTGGGTGCCATTCTATGCTGTGAACACCACATCGAGTCAATATGTCAAGAGCTCGTCTGCTCTCCTCACCAAAATTAGACACCCTGCCTTTCCCAAACCAGATGTATCTGACACTCAATTCATACTCAGCTGAAGTAGGCTGAAGCTTTTTCAGTGTAGCAAAGTGAGAATTTTAATCTCTTAACAGATGAAGACACCAAAATGCATTCCTAACACATTTAAATGATAGCACTTAGACAAAACCTTTGGGGGGTTTGGTGATTTTGTTTAGGGTTTTTTTTGAAAGGACAGAAAGAAGAACGAAAAGGAGAAATTAAGAGGATGTCTTCAGCCTTACCCAGTGTCTCTTTTAGAGGTTGTTCCTCACCAGCATCTGCAGGCAGCATTATCCCACCTATCTATCTATCTCAGATGAGTACGAAGGGCAAAAATAACAAGTAGCCATAGATGAGTTTGCATGGTTAACAGCTTACTCTCTTGAGATTTTTTGCCAGAGTACACCTTAGAAACATGTACTAAGGAGATGAATACATTCCATCTAAGGGACTAATTTTCTACATTTAAAATGTACTATATTTCTACTGGAAAAGAATTGTTCCCTGCTATCCATTACTAAAAGTTTACATGACCTTATCATCAAAGCAGCAGTACAGCAGTGACGTCAAGAATCCTCCAGGAAAAGCCACCCTACTTTAGGAAAATCGCAACCAAAATGCCAAGTGCTAGAATTAATTGAACTGCCTATCAACAGTGGGTAAATGAAATTTTATTTTTCTTGGAGACCTTCTTAGAGCTGGATTAAATGATAAAATCCTATGAGTCTGATAATAAATACAGTCATCCTTAAAACTTTCCAAGACGAGATTCACAACCCCTTCATACCTGCATGCTACAAACACCATATACACTGGTAACAAAACTGCCAGCCCCAAGCAGTCCTCATACCCTGTGTGAGAACTCTCACTGTCAAATAACAATGAAACCTTCTTCATCTGAGAAATGAAACCCTCTAGACTACGGCTTGAAATTGGCTAGCTTAATGTACTCATAAAGAAAAAAAAAAAAGTTTTTATCTAAAGAGGAAATGGGTTTATCTGCTCCATCCTCTCGGAGACTTTCCCATGGTCAGGGGCTGCTGTGGGTAGAGGAGGTCCATGAAAGGACCATAGGTGCAGGCAGCACTGCCCAGTGCTTGACCCTGGCTTGAGACACCATCAGACATATGATGTAGAAACGGAAAATGGGGATGACCAAAAAAAAAATATTGTGAAATATTTGCAACACATAGAGTGGTCAAGACACTGCAGGAAGCAGAATTTGTGCATTGTGATTAGAAGCATTTACATGCACAACATCAATGCTATTTACCTGGACAAAGACCCACTTCAGTTTTTTACCTTTGATCCCTTACGACTTCCAAGAACTATTTACTGTCACTGCCTCTTCAAACTTCAGATTTTTGAGCTTCTCCTAATCTATTGCCGTTGCACAAAACTCCCATGAGTACCTATCCTGCGTGCCAGCAAACAATCAGCATCCGTCCTGAGAGATATGAGCTCAGCCCAGATCTTACTGGAAAGAAACTGGACACACTTTTCTGATGGTCACCTCTTCACAAGAGTAGTGTTTCCTGACGTGAGATCAAAACTTGCAAAATGGGCTTGCTTAATAGCACCCTATTTCAAATCCAAAAGGAACCTCTAGGCCTTTGCATTTGGTGTTTGGGAAATGTCGGCACGGACGCTTTCTAGAGCAAGTAGTGAAGACACCTATTACAAAACTTCATTAGTCAAGCCTCAGAGTTACCACAGGCAACTTGGAACCAAGTCACGTACGTGAAATTATAGCATTTGCTGATATATATTTTGCAAACAGATGGCCAATTTGGAAGCAAGATTTGGATTTGGCCTGTTTGAAACCTCCTCTGCAGCTTCATTCCTTCATGCAAATCCTCTACTACTTTCACGTTTTTTCAATATTAGCCCAAAGCTGTTTGATTAGAAGCTAGAGCTTCTGCCCCGTCTTGGGGCAGTTCTCCCTGGGTTACGTGCGCAGTTGCACGCCGCGGTGCAGGAACGCAATCGCAGTGCCGCAGAGTCACCGCTTCGCTGGAAGGAGCTACAGCTGCATCCACTGCAAAAAAAAAGGTCCAGTGTGTTGCTTCAGCCCCACTGCATTGCAAGGCAAACGTTGCTGTGGGCAGAAACAGAAGCAGGATAGCTATTTCAGAAAGGAAGGAAGGGCAGACACAGCAGAAGAAAAGGAGGAGGGAATGAGACCAATAACATTTCTCCAACGAAGCATGAATTTACAGCTGCTGCAAGAATACCAGCCTCTAAAACTTCTGAGAAGTTAACGAGTTCTGCAGGCCCTAAAGGCATGGTTGCCAGAGGTAAGAAAGCTGCTTCTCCTGCAGCAGATGCAGCCAGATGTGGGATGATCCTAAACAAGAGGTCTCACCGAGCAGCGGGACCTGGTGCAGGGAGCTTCCCCTGGCTGGTGGCACCCAGCTTGGCAAGTCCCAAGGTGCAGCACCGGGTGTAAGCCTCACCAGAGTCTTCATCCTCTAGTGACGGGGCACAGCCATGGGCAGCAACCAACCCCAGCTCTGCTGGTGTGCAGTCCCTGGCATCTCTCCACCCTCCCATAGGGGGCTTGAGAGGGGAACTTGAGCTCTGTGCAACCTGCTCTAGGTGGACCTGCTTGCCAAAGGGGGCTTGGACCAGATGATCTCCAGAGGTCCCTTCCAACCCCATATCATTCTGTGATTCTGTGTGATTCTTGTATACTTGGTCTCACCATGCAAACATCTCCCAGCTACTGAGAAATCACATCTTCCTCTGCCCAGGACTGTTATTGCAGAAGAATGGAAAGAAGACCTAGGAGCCATTTCAGCAATGGGAACGAGAACACAATGTTCTCCACACAACTGAAAATAAAACTGAAACCAAAAGGGTTGGTTCTATTTAAAGAAGGTGGACAAAAAGAGATCAACACTTGGCCATTCACTTTGGCCATTTCCATGACCTTTCACTCTTCTTCCTACTTTCCATGGCAGAGCTGCCAGGGGCAACAGCCACGGCCCATCTTGCTACAGCTGGCCCTCAGGGTTCCTGGGCACTGAGTGGCAAAAGCAGATCCCTCACCCCAGCCGAGGTCACCCACAGTGGCAGTCCTGCCTAAGGAGACCACCAAAACATTTGGGTCTAAGAGAACTTTACCCCCACCCATGAGGAGGGCCAGACAGGCCTAAGTGGGCTTGCTGGTGTCACTCTGTGGCCAGGGGCTGGCCAGTCCATCAGCTGTGCTGCAGAGGATCTGGTGAAGGAGGACAGCCTCTCCTGCCGGAGTAGAAGTCAGCAGATCCTGGGTACAGAGATGGCTGTGAGGGCCCTCTGCTCCCTTGCCTTGGTGTGTACAGGAACTCACAGACCAGTTTGGAAGTAACTGCAGTGTGATCCTGGGCTGTACCGTGGTCAAGGGGTGCATAAAAATCAGAGAGCAAAAGATGGAGCTCATCACCTTCTACCAGCAGAAGGCAGCTGTCCATTGCCCATTTCCTCACAGTTCCTCTGAATTGACTTTCATTGTGGAGAAGTACCTGGAGTGTGGTTGACTTTAGCAGAGATGTCCAGATTTCTTCTGGTTTATGCTCCATCTGAGTTCCTGCCAAATCCAGATTCACAGATTTCACTTCCAGACAGTATTTCTGACTGGGAAAACCCTATAAGGGAATGTTTTAACTGTTAGTTGCTCTCTAGACCTTCTGTTCTAACTGGTCTTTTAGGAACAAATATTCTGCTGCAATGAACCTCAGCTGCAAACTGATCCCAGGGGATCAATATATTGGATTGATCTCAGTTAAGAAACGTAATTGTGAGACATTCTCTATCAAAGTGTGAACAACAGTGCTCTGTTTGATTTGTAGACATGTGCACATGAGCAAGAAGGAGTGCAAAGGGTTCTTTTCCTTTTGCCCCCATGCTGTGGCGTGAGCCGTTGTGCCTACCTCCCACATCATCAGTGACGCAATTAATCACTCTTTGAAAGCCCACAGGCAGAATTTGTGGGAAAAGTCTATTTTTCACTGTCTTCACAAAAGAAAGATCAAGGTATGCACCTGGCACTTTTAGGCAGAAGATGAATGTTTAAAGGCAGTGAATAAATCATCTTCCAAAGACAAGCTTGAGAAACAAGCACCAGAAGGCAGGGCCCTGTTGTAGACACTGGTTTTACAGCGTAGCGCAATCACCCTTTTTCCTCCTGTTCAGCCTAAACCTCCCTTTGTTCTACTGGGCACATGTTTTTCCTCAGGAAACAAGCAGATTAGCGCCTCTCTAATTAACAGTCATCGACTGCAAGCTCTCTTTTTCCCTTATTGAGTTGGAGACACGGCTGGCTGGTCTCAGAGGACCCGTTCTCTGCTTGTGCTTAGTGCACCTGAGGAAGGGCTTCCGTGCTTGGCAAAATCTCTGAGTTGTTTTTGCTTCCCTTCCAAATCTCAGTCATTCTAAGAAAAACCACCCCTCTGAGGCACTCACCCAAAATACTTGCGACTGGCACTTGTTTGTCCACGAGTCTGCAGCTGAGGCCTGCGGGTGCCACGGCCTGAAGGCAACGAGGGGCTTCTCACCCAGGGCAAGGCACGGGGCAGCTCACGAGTGAAAGCTTTGGCCAACTGGGCAAAACATTGCTTCGGTTCTTCATATGAAAAAATCACAGGGGACTACGCATTTTCTATCTGAATCCTTTCCTTTTTAATCAGAAAATTAGTTTGCCTTTTAACTGATACTTCCCACGGGAAAAATGTTAGCCTTGTGAAACACATGTATTCTGATCAAGGAAGGTGGGAGGGAAATTTTGTCTGAGGTCAGTTTGACCAAGACAGATTTATGTTTTTTCATTTAACGCACTCTGAAATATTTAAACATTGCCATAGAATTTATAAAGTGTTCACCTACCAGCACCTTCTCTCACCCAGCACATGGGTTTTTAGAGGTATACCCAATCCCCCAAAAATGTAAATATAACCTGATGTAACACATTTGCTTCAGAGACAAACTTTGTGAGCTGGAGAAAAGTTGTCTATTCAAAAAAGCACTGCACATAGGGATGGTGAATGTAGGGAGCATGAAAATACCTTTGAAATTCTGATTACAGTTAACATGAGGACATGTCAGTGGTTATTACAGCATGCAAAATATTAGTTATTAGAAGTGAAGAAAATGGCTTTTACCAAAGATTGCAATGTTTTGCTTTGACTTGTCTAAAACAAAATGTTTTCTAAATTCTCTTCCATAAAAGAAATCCAACCTTTTGTTCCTTATTTCAAGTTATGATAAGAGAAAAAAAATAAAAATGCCTCTAATGATAACCGTCTCTCACTTTACAGAAATGTAGAGAAGTTCATTAGTATTTGTGAACCATACTAAGTTGATATAATTTATGAGAAAATGAGCACTTCGCATGACACCAACTAAGATATACATAAGGCTCCAAACTAATTAATGAGGATAAGGAGAGTTTTTGAACACTTATCCCTCCCATGAGGACCATCTGTTGTAGAACGGGTATGGCGCTTCAAGAAAAATCTATAAATGTAATTAAATGCTGAGCAGTAGTAAGAGGTGTCTGGGTTAAGTTGAAGTTAGGAACATTAAACCTTGGTATTTTCCAAATTTTTTATCATTTTTTTTTAAAAAATCCTCGCTCTAAAGGTTTGCATTACAGCATCAGCTGGTTAAGTTACAGAAGGCGGTACACAAACGCAACGGATGACAAGCTCTGCACTGAGGAGTTCAGCATCACGACAAACGTGTTAAAACCTCTGATAGGATTAAGGCACCTACCTAAATCCAAGCATGCAGTTCCCTTCCACATGTCCAAGGTATCTGAGCTGCCCCCATCGCCCTGGGAACCCCAGCACTTCTTTAGCAGCATCCAGGCTTTAGGGACCCAAAGTAATCCCTCTGCAAACACCCCTGATTACCTTGGGTCCTGCGTAGAGAGAGAGTGCTGGGAGCAAACCTAGAATTCATTTCCTCGCTCCTTTGTGTGGGTTACCGTGCAATATATATGCAAAAATCAACCTCTGTCTGAAATTTGTGTTGTCACTTTTAACATCTGAGTTTGTGCATTGATACCAGCAGGGAGTTAGTCTCCCAGCTGCAAAGTCTTCAGTGCCTTGAGATGGAGAGAAGGTGGCCTCCTGCCTTTCTGGCTCATCCTTTGTAATGCCACTGCCATCTCAGGTCTCTGACTTCAGGAGCAGGACTTATGGTCCTTCACATACCGCACTTGCTCATGAATCAGCTGCTCACCTGCCACATTTTACAAGGGCCTTTTTAGGGCAAGGTGACATCAACAACCATTCGTCTCAATATTGTAAACTGCAACTTTTCAACTGCTGATTTCCAGGTTCAACCATCTCGGCACTGGGGACTGAACCAAGAACGCTGTTGGCTGCTCTGAACTGTGCCATCCTTGCTCTGAATTAGAGCCCTGGATTACCAAATTACCAAATCGCTTCGTTTGAAGCATGTGAAGAACTCTGCTGAACCTGATTGCTGGCTTACAGGACTGGCAGTAGGCATGGGGTCTACGCACTCCACTGAGCCCGAGTTTAAACGATGCCACTGAACAGCTACGTGATGTGGAATAAATCACTTCATAAAAACCCCTGATGTTTTCACTACTGTAAAACTGAGATCTGTCCCACCGGCACATTTTGAAAAGCACTAGAAAAATGTTTTTATCTGAATGGCAGATAATAGATGAATTCATGTTTAACTTGCATTATTCCATTTTTGAAAAATTAGTTTTAAAAAAACCTATCGTAGCAGCACAGTAATGATAATTGCAGCTTAATTACCCATAACTGATTCTTTATGCCCTGAAATAATTTATTCTCCTTTTATACTTGTCTCTGATATCCATTAGAGTCATTACAACTGTGAGTCTATAATTACATACTTTGCATTTTAACAGTCTATGCCAGTTTGTGCTCTCTTCTTATCTTTCAGTTAATTTCATTACTGAAACACTGAGAAAATTTCCATAGGAAATTTCCAGAAGTTCTGGTGATTTGCTTTGGGTAGGTTTGGGACTTAGTGGAGCCCAGGGAGCCACTGGTTAGGACAGAGCTTCTGGAGGTGCACACAAGACTGGCTCTGCCAGCTGCCTCTCTGCACCATGGTGGGATCCGTCGCTAGGAAGTCTGACTTCAGGTTTGGAACCACATTTAAGCACTAGTTGGGAGGCTAGGACACAACTAAGTGCTTGGGAGAACAGAGGTTAGACTAGGTCTGTTATAAGCTAAACAGATGCTTAAGCCTGCAGTAGGGTTGATACCTAAAGCTGGATGATTGCTATAGACAAACCTAACCATTTTAAGCATTAAAATAGAGGAACTATACGAAGTTTGGGTGGTTTCTTTAAACACAGAAGGCATACCGCAAGCTACAGTGAAATAAACACAAGTTAAACAACATGGAATTCAAGGTGGCTCTTCAGTACTGGAAGCTCATGGTCCTCTCTGGAGGAAAGACTGAAGGTGTGGGAAGTCAGCATCCTGGCTTCTCCCAGTGGCTCTCCCTGTACTGCAAATTCTGATGCAGAGACTATCCCAAGATCCTTCTCTTCCTCCCCTCTCCTGACTTTTCCTCCCCTGCTTGCCCCAGCCCTGCAGCAGAGGGTGCTCAGCCCCATCCCCAGCTCCTGGCACCCTGCTCTCCCACACTGCGCTCGCTCGCTCTAAACCCCAGCACAAAGCCTTAACTTCCCCGTGATGTGCGTCTCCAACCTCCTCTCGACAAGGCTCTTTTAGGAGGACTCAGGCCCACTTTCTGCCTCGTGGTACCACCAGTAGGAGACACGGGGTTGCCAAAAGCCAAGACTCCTCCTTGTCACAAATAAGCACGCCCTTCGCCACACGGGTGCACGTGCACGCTTAGCACTGGGTGAAAAATTTGGTAAGATCATTGCAACAAAACCAAAGAGGAACATGTGAATTCCCTCTATACTTTTTCGCTCTCTCAGAGGTCTCACCTTGCTCATAGCTTTGTGTCTGAATTGCCAAAGGTTAGTAAGTATGAATATCTGGCCCAGGAAAGACACCCTGGGGATTATACTCTATCACCTTGGTCAAACACCAAGGCAGACAGCGGTACCCCAAGGGGCTACAATGGTTTAATGGCTGAGGTGAAAGATCCCTAACTAAAAACTCAGTTTTCTTACCATCTATCTGACTCGCTAAAAGCTCCCAAACACATTGTTTACTCTCTTCAGCTTCACCTGTTTGTAAGACTGGAATTTTGCGAACGATGCTGATGGGACTCCACTGAAAATCGGGTAATTTCCCCATGACAAAAGCCAAGGCAAAGAGCATTTTACAATCCCTTCCCTCCAACAGTTGTTTCACAGCCAGAAAAGCATTTTTTTTACCATGGCTAACGTGGCATGGGCAAAATTGCTTAGGAGATGCAAATATTAAAATAAAATGGGAGTGTGGCAATGCCTTTTAATGGACAAATCACACTGAATCACAAACATAAGGTTGTGCAACAAAAATTTCACACAGAGGACAAGTAAAATTTGAGCTGCGTACTGCAGTTGAAACAAATTAATCTGACTTTCCCATGCCACGTATTTACCCCACAGAACCATACGAGCCTGAGAATGAGACGTTAACATGAATTTCCTGTTATAATTTAACAAAGGAAAAAACCCTGTCATTTCCTCAGCTGGAATGGGCATACTTTTATTCATTTGGCGGTTTAGTTTCTTAAGCAACAAAACACCTTCCTCTCTCCTTCTCTCCCTGGTTTATTATTGTTTAGAACAAGAGTGGGATAAACCAGAGAGATAAGAAGGTTGGCATTTACAGAGCAGAGTTTTTGCTCTTTATTGGAGCAAATGCTGCGTGGAGCCATGCGATCACAGAGTGAAAATTAAGTGACTGCAATTACCTGATGTTCTTTAATTCCTCCAACCAGTAACGTCCCCAGCAACACTGGCAATGCCTGACCCTGCGTTTCCACACCTCCCCGAGCAGCGCCGACACCGCAACGACAATTTTTAAAAAGGAGGTTAAAAGTCAAAAGAAGACAGCGGTTATGAGCCTTCCTGGGCTTTGATGGGTTGGAAAGAGGCCAAGACTCCAGCCCGGTGCTGGAGCTCAGCAATGGATCTGTGTGTGCTGGAAGCAAGCTGCAGCCAACATCTTCACAGCTGCTGGGCACGCACAGCTCTTTTGAGCTTGCATCCCTAACATCCACCAAAACAGCCCGGCGGGCAAGGGAGGCCCCTCGTGCCCAGCTGGAATCTTGGCCATCAGGTGGCAAAACAAGCCTTCTGGCAGGGAAGTTCCCAGGATTGCCTCCCTGCTGGACCGCCAGGCCGCCCGTGACAAGTCCTGCTGGAATACTTGCACAAGCAACACGGCACAATTTAGCACTGATGTGTCTTCAGAGGTGTTAGAAGAAGAGAGAAGCAGCTTTGGACCAAGATCCTGCAGCTCACAGGGGGAAACAGGTTAACGGGGCACTGGACACTACAGCAGACGTGCATTGGCACTACAATTAGCAAATTTGGACCATCCTGCCACGGCAGAGCCCCGTGCTGAATGCACGACTCCCCTCTCCACCACAGGCACTTCTCTTGCGTTTGAAGTAATTTCTCCAACAACTTCTTTCTCTTTTGGCAATATTACACTCTTCATCCCAGACAAGGTACAAGCCACAGAACTAAGAAGCTGTCTGCACAAGATGAAGTGGCCCATAAAACTACCTTCCCCTCTTTCATACAAGGTCCTCTGCAAACATTATTTTCCAGCGTGTCTGTTCCAAGCAAAGCAACCCCCTGCAAAGGGCTGCCTCTTATATCTTTTCTAATTTGCACGTTTTAAATTTGATCTCATAGATAAGCGTTCTGTACTTTTCGTGACTGATATTTAACCTGCATATTTAAAAGCTTTGCAAAAAAATTGTTTTAAACAACCTTTTTTTTATGTTTGATAATTTCTTTCTGTTTTGACTACTTCAGTCCTTCATTTTGAAGATGCACATGTTCTTTTGCTGCGCTATTTGTTCTCCTGTGGCCTGTGTGCATCCCTCCTCCCCTCACAACGTACACATTTGGGCCCCTCTCACCACTGCTGCAAGTCCCATAGAAGAATGAGATCTGCTGCTCAGCTTCCAACGCTCTCACTTTTTATTTCCTTCTCCTGTAAATCACGGCAACTGTATCTTTTTTCACAGGAACACGAAGGTTCTGCGTGTTCGCTATTGCCTCTGCCAGCACCCACCGTGAAGCCCACACCTGGGATTGCTGCTTCCAGTTACTCACTGCATACTCTAATTAGCAACAGCTTGTGTCTGCCTTCAGGACTAGCTAAGGTGCTCGACCATGCTAAGTACGTCTAACCTAGGGAAGTCTTCAACAGGTCAAGAATGACTGAAGAAAACCAGCAGCTTTGGAGCAGCCACCTGTGTGGAACCAGCAGGAGCCTGACCAGCAGTTAGAATCATAGAACTGTCTAGGTTGGAAGGGACCTTTCAGATCATCTAGTCCAACCACCAACCTAAACACTGACAAAAACCATCACTAAACAATATCACTAAGCACTACGTTTACCCGTCTCTTAAATACCACCAGGGATGGTGACTCAGCCACTTCCCCGGGCAGTCTGTTCCAATGCTTAACAACTTGTTTCAGTGTAAAAATTTTTCCCAATATCCCATCTAAACCTCCCCATGTGCAACTTGAGGCCATTTCCTCTTGTCCTGTCACCTGTGACTTGGGAGAAGAGACCGACCCCCCCATCTCTACACCCTCCTTTCAGGTAGTTGTAGAGAGCGTTAAGGTCTCCCCTCAGCCTCCTCTTCTCCAGACTCAACAACCCCAGCTCCCTCAGCCTCTCCTCATAAGACTTGTTCTTCAGACCCCTCAACCAGCTTCGTTGCCCTTCTCTGGACCTGCTCCAGCACCTCAATGTCTTTCTTGTAGTGAGGTCTGAAAACTGGCCACAGTACTTGAGGTGGGGCCTCACCAGTGCCAAGTACAGGGGGACGATCACCTCCCTAGCCCTACTCACCACACCGTTCCTGACACAGGCCAGGCTGATCCTGCTAGGTTTTTAAGCTCACTCAGTATCTACGCCTGCAGAAGCGGAAAAGCCGTGCGGCTCGAGGACTGTAGATACCTTTGTCCGTAGGAAGCATGTGAAACCCTGAAAAGCTTTTAAACTTACACCACATCCCTTGCCTTCTGCGGATGAAAGTGCGAGGAAAGGCAGGAGCCCAGGAGCACAGACTTCCTCCTCCTCTCGCGGAGACCAGCCCAGTCGGAAGGAAATGTCTGCTGCTTATCTCCACTCCAGAAAACAGACACAGCCCAGGGTGGAAAAACACGTGGGCAAAGACCAACAAGAACCCCGGGGGCGCAAACAGCGGCTTTGCATCAAACCTGCTCAGCGCTCACGGCTCACAGCTCCAAGAGCCTGGAGTTTATTTGGAGCCGTGCTTTTGCGTCGTCTTGAGGAGCTGGCTCAGGATTCCCCGTTCGTGGCACTCTTCGGGCAAGAAGTCACTCCGGCCGGCAAAAAAGTCACATGCCTGAAAGCAGCATGGTGGGAGGGCACGTTCTCAACACACTTTGTGCAACTTCTTCTTTCTGAACCACTGGGCACTCACTAATGTTTCTAAGCTTTTCAACTTTTTGGTTTTTTAAAGGAAAATTGTAATTCTCCAAAGAGCCTGCACCAGTAGATAGGGCTTTAAGGGAAAAAAAGAAAAAAAAAAAGAACAACAAAAAAGCCCTCCAAAGCCCACGTTTATTGTCAAAGTCTCTAAAACTGTGAGATTTGACAATAAGGCTTTTGTTCTTAGGAACACATGCAACTAGGCAACATGCAGCTTGACTTCTGCAGCCAGTAGATACTCAAAATACTTTCCACATACAATAGGTGTCAATTTGACTTTATTTAAGGAAAAACGGGGAAAAAACAGTAATTTCCATAATACACAGAAGACAAGTTAGATAGCACTGCAAAAAAAAGGCTGAGTGTTTTACTTGTCACCAGTCTGCTTTGCAGCTCTACGATTAGTAATTTTAATGCAGTTTGTCATTTTGTATTATTGTTTAGCATCTTTATAATCAGCAGAGTTTGGGGTTATAAATCACAAAAAGTGTACTACTACTACTATGAAAAACTAAAAAACCCACAAAAATCACTTTCAAATAAACCATAAATATGTGATGCACATTAGTGTAACAAAACCATTTTTTGTAAACATTTTCTCCAACATAACATGTGCATAAGATAAAAAATAAAAACACTGCAGTCATACAAGTTAGGGTTACTTTGACTTAAAGATACAGAAAATTATTACTTATTAAAGCTTAAAACTAAACCTAGGAGCTTTTCTTTTCTTCTTTGCTTACAAAAGCACTGTTTGAAGAGTTCGATGGTGGTGTAACGTAGTGGTTTTGTAATACTGTTTTTACCTTGCCGTGGTGGCACTTCTGGGGAGGCAGGAGCCGCCAGGTGGGCAACCCCACCGGAGGAAGGGGATTCTCCCTCATCATCACCACCACCACCACCTCCCCCGGAGCCTCAAAACTTCAACAGCACGTATCCGTGACCTGGGCATCCCTACAGTACTGGAGCATCTTCCTCTAGGTGAATAGCATCAGCTTTCAAGGACTAGATTGATTTTTGACCACATAGCGCTGGAAGATTTAAATCACGCAGACTTGACATTCGATCGAATCAGCTTCGGCAAACTACACTACAGGGGCAGCTGTGTGATTAACACCCACGTCTACCATCACGTCGCGTTTCTGAGTCCCCTTTAGTTCATTATAGTACAAAAAAAAAAAAAAAAAAAAAAAAAA
>JAHREE010000279.1:617457-660295 GCA_033628505.1 Tringa tobata | reverse complement strand
AGAGTCCTCAGCAGCAGCAGCGCTGATGGGGGGGTTCGAAGGATTTACAGCAGTGGGATCTGAGACCAAAAAGATGGGCCTGTCGAGTCTGAGCTTTGCACCCCCGGCGCTCTCGGCTCTTAATTGATTGTGTGACCAGTCGCTCGAGCCATCAGCTTGACTGAACCGAAGAATACGCGTTTAAAAAAGCCCTACCTGTCACGCCGTGAAGGAAAAAGTTAAACCGCAGCAGAAGACAAAGCCCATGAAACACTGAGAGCCTGTTCACTGAATGAACAGCTTAAGGCAGCTGTCAACAAAGTACCCCACCAAAGGAATATTTAAAAAAAAAAAAAAAAGTGAAAACCAAAAGGAAAATGGCTGAGTCGTGACACTGTGCATTATTACAACACCAACAGATTATTTTACACTCAAGGATTCTCAAGTAATGAACATGTAGCCATTAAACAAATTATTACTCTCAAGACATTTATTACAAATGTCAGAACTTATTCATAAAATAAAACTGACTTAAAAAAAAAGAAAGAAAAAAAGCCAGAGCTGGGATCTTACATCTAAACACAGGTATACGCTGTTTTTATGAATAAGCAGTATTAACTACATTCTTAAAAGAGTTTTAGTGCATTGCATTCTTAAAAAAGAAAAACATCACCGCCCCAAAATGGTTCCTACAACATTTAACAGTTTATAGAACTAGACTAGTTATTTTTACCTGCCTGTTACTAAACCCACGTGTTAGAAGAGTGAAGCCTCTGGTTTTAGGCTAAATTCAGACTTCTATTAAGGATGAAATTGGTTTTAAAAAATGCTTGCTTCACCAAATTTTGTAAGCAAATTACATTAATCAGTGTCTCACTGCCATACCGCTACCACTATTGCCCCAACGGACCACTCTCTCCTGCTGAAACTTGCTACGCAATAACAGTCAGAAACCTTTCAATCTGGTAGTTTTGGTATTAAGATTAAATTAGACATTAATGGTTTTCATCTAAAAACGTATAAACTAAACCACCTCTTTTATTTTATGCATTAAAAACAATGAGGTAGGCACAAAAAATAAACATATGTAGTTTGGATTTTATTTCTCTTTTTTTTCTTTTTTTTTCTTTTTTTTTTTTTTTAGTTCTGCGAGTGCAGACTGTGGTAAAACTGTTGTTGCACTTCTAGGTTTAAACAAAAATTAAACCTTTAACTGAGGCAGTGCTAATACTGTGACATAACCAAGTTCTGGCCTAACACAGAATCATTATAGAAAATGAACTTTTTTTTCCTTTTTTCTTTTTTTTTTTTTTTTTAAATCATCTGCACATGTTTCAGGCAATACCTGGTACACAGAAAATGACTAAAGTTATTGGCCAGGCCAAAATAAAACTGCAGAAACAAAAAAAAAAAAAAAAAAACCAAAGAATTCCACCCCGAGCCCCTCCCCACCCACCCTGTCCCTAAGAAGAAGTTATCCTAGTCACTGTGTCTTTCACATTTTATAAATATTAACTTCTTAAAACCTGCACCTTCCTCTTTGTCCACATATCGTCACATTACAAAAAAGAAATGTCAATTAAATACATTGTTAACATCACTAGACTAGATCTGCCCTCTGTTTCAGCCAGTCTGACTCTCTACACCACTTCTCACCTTCTCTTGCCTGCCTCCCGTCCACTCAACAGCATGTTCATGGTAAGCCTGGATTTATTTATTTTTTCCTTTTTTTTTTTCCCCCTTCTCTGTTTCAACACTAACAAACAGAGTCCTTCAAAGCCTAGGAATCCTGGAGCTGAAGGGAAAAGAAGACCTGTGGCTTTCTAGCGTGATCCCAAATCTCAATGACATCGTAGCACCTGATGGCAATATCTTTACAGCACCAGCTGCGTCGCAGCCTCAGTTGAAAAACAAAAAGAAACCTAACACCAGTGACGCCTGCACACACATTTACACAGAGTGCTGCATTCGTGCAGGTCTGTACTCCAGTTGCAAATAATTCCGAGTTATGAAGATCTCAGACTCTGGATGTCAGCAATTCCTCGCTAAATCCCACCGCTTCTACCAGCTCAGAAGAGAAGTCCTGCCAAGGGTCATGAAATAGACTTGACTGCTTCCACCTGACCGTACGGAGGCAAAGAAAACCTGCGAAGAAAAGAGACTGGTAAATTCAACAGGTAGGACAGCAGTGGCTCTAAGTTGCCTTCGCTGTCCCTGATATTTATGGTGCAACTGCAGTGCTGTGCTGGGTCTGGCGGGGATGGAGTTAATGTTCTTCACAGCAGGCCATATGGTGCCGGGCTTTCCATTTGTGGCTAAATGGTGCTGTTAACCTACCAGTGTCTTGGCTACTGCTGAACAACACTTGCACAGCATCAAGACTTTCCCTCTGGGCCCTCAACCCCCAAAGTCCAGTGGGCTGGGGATGGGCAAGGGGGACAATGTCGGGACAGTGGACCCAAATTGACCAGGATATCCCATAACATACAACATCGTGCTCAGGGAGAGTGAGGGGATGGGAGCACATCACAGTTGATAACATTTGTCTTTCCAAGCAAGCATTGTGAATTAATTCCTTATTTTGCCTGGCTTGCATGCACAGCTTTTTCAGTCCTTATTGAACTGCCTTTAACTTCACCCATGAGTCTTTTCACCTTCCTTCTATTTTATGCCCATGCCATGGGAGAGGGAAGCGAGCGAGAAGCTGGGTGAGTGTTTGGCTTATGGTCAGGGTCAACCTACCAAGAAGTACCCAGTTAAAGTACACGTTTACCATCTTGGCAAGAAATTAGGGAGGGGAAGAATTATACCTTGTCATTGCGTTCACATAAGAACTTGAGTCTTTGTGCCCTTTTGTGCATGAACACCCCGTCCAAGTGTCCAGTTTCCACCGACCGTATCTCGATAGCTTTTTCTCCCCAGCCCATAATCTGGTTGGATCGGATGTACGCTTTGGAAAGAAAACACACAGCACACAGCCCATTAGGACAGGGAGAGGGCAGCATGGAGGAACGAGAAAAGCAGAGGGATATACTGACGCACTCGAGTTAAAAATGGCCTGCACGTGCTTATTAAAACTCCACACATGTTCAGAGTGCTATTTCTGTCTTCAGCATTTTCATGATGCCTAAAAATACATGTTTTAAAAAAAATTCCCCGTGGGTTTCCCACGTTAGTAATATATGTCTTGCCTGAACACTCATGACACAATAGGAACCTTCCAACCGTCAATTAAATGGAAAGAACATTGAGTTTTTACACAGGCAAAGAGACAGGCTAATTAGGTGTTGACAAGGAGAAAGCAGAACCCAAGGTTTAAATAGACTAAATCTATCCACTCCAGTATGTCCTCAGCACCAGCCCTGTGTCCCATGGTGTTATTTCCCCTCCTTGAAGGAGTTTGTCAGCAAAAATGGAGAAAGAGAAGAAAAGGGGAAACTAGAAAAAAAATGAGCTAGCCTCCTTTAATAGGAGTAATATTTCAAAACAACGATCTACTTGAGAAAGCCAACTGGTCTGAAAAGCATTCTGTATATCTCAAAAGAAGTTCACATTAAGCTCTCCAAGTGAAAACACTATTATTTGTCATACTGCTTTTCTTTGTGCATAAAGAAAGCAAAAAATCAAGCTTTTTTCCTTAAGAGTGTCACTGGGAGAAACAGATTAGTAGCAGCATGAGGAAAAAAAAAATCTGTTCTTGATAGCAGTAAAAAAAAACAAATAAAGGAGAAAGTCACCAGCATTATGAAAAGGTATATTCAAAAAGCAATTTGATGGATAGTCTTCGGAGCGCTGCCAAAAATAACATATGGGAACTTAATGAAGAATAAGCTGTTGCCTCTGATTTGCATGCATACTTAACAGAAAAATAAGAAGAACAATAGCTTTTAGCAAGTAAAATTAAAAAAATATTTAATTTTGCAGCACTTCCCTTTTATAGAATTTTTCTCATTAATTTTCAGTGAAATTAAATCAAATTATCGCATATATCATTATGCTGGAAATGTATTTATTTTTAAATCTGTCATTAGTGGTGACTGGGCCAAATAGCTTCTAAAAATTGTCAGATGAGATGTTCAGATGGTGTCGGCTGCCTCAGTGAGATTTACTTCACAGGCACTCCAGTCCCCAAAGGCTCTGCAATTTGCCAGCTGATAAATTCTGCTTGCTCTTAGATCTAGTCAAGAGTTAATCACCACAGGAGTGAACATGCTGCGCATGAAACTTCTTTAAATTTCCTCCTCCATTATTGTTCAACAGCTATCAGCAGTAATCTCCTAACATACACATCCATTCCAAAGCACACAAACCCAATGCATTTGCCCAAAAGGAAGGTGCACACACTCAGGCTCCCTAAGGGCACGCTGTATTTGGTCCTGCCGAGGCACTTACCAACTGAAGTTGGCATTTCTCCCCACTGCAGAACCACATCCTTGGTGATCCTTCCATATGTGTTGACGTAAACTCCTTCATCCTCGTAGCAGACCAGTAGCTCCATCCCATCCGTGTTTGGGAGAATGATGATTGCGTGAGGTTGGATACTGCTCTGGATCTACAGAGACAAAAGAGGAGAGGAAAGCCTTTTGTTTTGATGCCACAGAGCCTGCAGTGGGAGGAAGGATTGGGTGATTTGTGATTTTGGCTGACAACATGTCGGGGATTCACTTTGGAAGTGCTCTGCTCTCCCCAAGCTAAGACACCCTTACACAGCGACAACAAAGACCTGGAAACCTTCAGGGCACAAATGCTCCCATGCTAAGGCAGACATCTGAAAACAAAAAAGAGTAACTTGTCTGTAGGAGTACCCTTTTCTTCTTGGCAAGCAGCCCAGATGCAGACCTCAGACCTCTGCATTGTAGTGAATGATGCTTGGGGAGGTGCATCTCACACTGAAGGCCCATCCAACACCTCTGTGTGCAATGAATAACAGGAAACTTTGGGAGCTAAGGCCACCTGGCCTTTGCTAACCCTGTTGAATCTCATCAGCGGGCTGTCACGTCATTGGTACTACCACCTTCCCTGCAGCCTCTCCAATGCGCTCGGCCATTTAGCTGCTATCCCTGAAACAGGCATGTCAGGCCTAAGCAGGCAGCTCCCAACCACGGAGACATCCTGACCATGAAAGTAAGGCACAAGCCCCTAAGCACAGGTGGCCGTATCTGCTTGGACGCCCCCCAACCAACTCACCACGCTAGCAGTGATATATGGGGGCAGCCCAATGTGTTGGTCATCAGAGGAAAGGAAGGGGCAGGGGGGAAACCAGAAAAGAAAGAAAAAATGCCACGCTGCCAGCAGGTCTTACATGTGTTGGTAAATAAATATCATAGACCGATCCTGAATCCACATCGACGGCATGGAAGCCAGCGCAGGAGCCATAGATGACTTTTAGTCTCTGACCCTCTTCTACGGTTAGATCCACGAGCAATGGCTTATGTACCAGTTCTCCAAACGACTGTAAGACAACCATCAGTGAGATTTACTTTACTGTTTACAACCACAGTGAGTTTCATAAAAATATGCTGTAGTGCACCTAAGTATGGGTTAATTCTTCCTGCCCACCTCTGGCCTTCACCCACCAGACCAGTTAGGCTCACATGTCTCTCACAGACAAGGACAGATTACTCTGCACCCTGGTGCAAGTCAACCACGTAATATTGTAAGCTATTTTCTGTGGGGGTTTACTTTAGTCACTCTGTTTGTTTTTTAATAGGAATTGTTTTCCTCAAAGTTCGGGGCAATTTGACACTCCTGTAGCGTTTACTTCAATTTGCACAAGGAGCAGTAACATTGCCTGCTAATCAGTTTGGTAATCATGCCAAGCCAGTCAACTTCATTCTTGCTGCATTCAAAAACATAACAATGCTGAGTATCGCTTAATGACTTGTTCTGCTCAGATGAAGATGTTTAGACTTGGTTGGTTCACTTCTCTCTGCCTCATGTTTTATTTATAGCAAGGCAAAACAAACAGTTGTGGTATCTGTGTCATTTTGATTATTAGTTTATGCTCAGTTACAGTTTAGAGCTTTAAGTGTACTGCATCTTTGAGCTAAATAAGCTCCTAAATTAAAATATAATACAAAGTTCAATGCAGATTTACCAAAGAACTTGTAATACGGCCATGATAAAATGCTGGAACATTTTTGTGAAAGGGGTAACTGCAAGTAGCTATGAGAAAATCCTACGTATGGCTGAAATATACTGTTACCTTAAAGGCCATAAATTTATGGTATGGCTTTGGTGCCCATGCATAGACTTCCACAGAACTCTTCAATGCAATTACCAAGAACTTGATTCTTTCATATTTTACTGAAATTAAAACAAAACAACAAAAAAATTCAGCAGCAATTTCAAAGTCATTCCAATTACTTCAGGAAAGCAGAAAATGACAATATTTCTCCATACTTACATATATTTGGAGATTATTAACAACACAGCATTTTAGGATTGCTAATTCTATGTAATTAGGTATCCTGACACATTTATGCCACAAAAAAATCATAACTCTTATCAGCAACTGAACCCACCACTATGTTTCAAATTACCTAGTCCGAACATTCTTATTTACACTGTTTTTTTTCCCCCACATTAGACAGCGCTTACTCATTAAGACAAAAAAACTGGTTTTCAGACATGGACATTTCCAATAAAAGAAGCCTATGGCTCTGGCAGAGTGTATTGGCAATTCCAGTCACAGCACTGGCAGTAGTATTTTGAGATGATGGCAAAATCCCTCAGGGGAAAGGAGAGGGAAAAAAGGAACTGAAATGAAAAGTTAAGAAACAAGTCCATTTCAAAAGCAAAAGTCAAGTTTGATAGCGGAGCACTTTCCTTTGTTCCTAAAGCCTGAGGTAACTAACTCATTTCGAAAAAAAAAATCCACAGAATTTATCAGAAATAAAGTGCCACGACATAGCTGATCCACAAATTTTTGAATGTATCTCTGTTCCCACATTCAAACAGCTGGCTAAATTAATCACAAAAAAAAAAAAAAAAATCTGTTTGCTACTTCTGTTTTCAGGGGGGGACTGATAAAATCTAGAAATGGCCATTCAAGAAGTGTTGCTGGATCTGCATTTGTGAAGGTTTGGAAGATTTGGGAAGGAATAGATCACGGAGACTTCCAAATGTTGAAGTGTTAACCTGTTTCCAAAACTCTTTTTTGGGGAAAAGATTAAAAAAAAAAGCATTATTTGGACAACATCAAGAAGCCTCCGGAGGTTTCTGCTACCTCTTTACCCCAAGTTTTAGGGGAATATGACACTTTTCCAAAACTGTGAGCAATTCTGTGCACCTCCACCTTCTGCCATTATATCTCCCAATCAAAACTCATTTTGAAACACGGCAGGAGTGATAAATACTTTTTTTATGCCCTTTAGATATCTTACTACTGTACAAGCCTGCAGTTGTTGTCTCTTGGTAGGTAACAGGGAGACAAAACTAATACTTTGCTCCCTTTTTACTCTGCAGGGCATCAAGACTACTGAACTGTAAGTGTTAAAGGACTTGACACTTTTTCAGCAGACAAAAAAAAAAATCTCTCAACCTCCACAGCTGTAGTGACTGAAAAACAGAAAAAACAGAGCTTTTGTTCAGTCTTGTCTATTTTACAAGACTTCTTGGAATTTTTTCTCGGGGAAGAGGGGGTTGTCGAACAGAAGTACCTTATCTGTGAAAGGAAACCTTTGATAATTCTCATTCTTTGCTCTGGGTGCTATCTGGGAATTCACCCAAATCTTGAGTTTCAAAAGAGCAATTTATCATTTAGAGGAGCCAAAAACTGCCTGAAGCAATGGAGACCCATAAATATCACTTCACCCTGTTGCCCGAGACCCCTGTTCCATCAAAGAGACAAGGAAGTGATCAGTGCCAGCTGCCTCGGTGGCAGCCTCCAGACTGCGAGCCCGGTATTAGCAGAGCTCATCCTTCTTGGTAACTGAAGCGCAGCTGTCAAAGAGGCCTCTCACTACCTGAAGAAGTCATCTATGGTTCAGAGGGAAGTTCAGTGCCAGGCTGCAGCCCAGGGTAACAAACCCCTCTTCATCTGGAAGAGAATGCTCTTTGTTTCACACGCTTCCCTGCTGGAAAGCCTCCTTTCAATAGCTATTAATGTATTGTTAACAGGCCACTTCATTATGCTGCTGACACCCTGGGGTACAATACCAGAGAAGTACATTATTAATTGGTTTGGGGGTTAAACTCCCGGTTCAGCATGCACTTACTGCCATGGTTATTGATTACACCCCACTAGCAGGTTTTTCCAAGAGCACACGCATGACAGAAGGAGACCGAGCTCAGTCCGATTGCTGCTGCTCCACATTGACCGGCGCAGCTGGAGAGGAACTGAGCTGGCTCTCAGCAGAAAACCAAATCAAAGGCAACATCGAGGGGCTGCTAAGATGCATCATGACACTGAAGCAGAAGAAAGAGCTCTTGGTTCATACCCCCACCTGCAGGGCAGCAGGCTCACTGCATACTCTGCTGACACGGAACGCTGCATGTCTTTCACTAGTTTTGGTGGAAGTTTCCACAGCCAAATCCATTTATATGACTTAAAACCACTCAAAAGGCACCTGCCTAGTGAAAACACACTTCATCCCATAACTGTACTGCAGCGGATCTGAGACAGCATTAGGAAATTTCAGTAGCTAAGGGGAATCAATGAATCATCTTGAAGTTAAACATATGCTTCTGCTCCCAGATGCCTCCCCAAAGCTCAGGCACTAGCTGGGTATGCTTTCTCCTCCCACTCTCTTTTTCTTTTTTTTATTTAACTTTTCTTTTTTTCTCCTAGTCCTGAAAATGTACATTAAAGAGGAATTTATTTTCACTCCACTCCAACATGTGATTTCGTTACAGTAAAAGTTCAGGGAAACCTGTTGGTGAAGAGAACAGCTGCTGGTTGACAAGAGTCCCTCCGTTACCTAAAGGGTCTAACAGAAGTGGCAAAATGTTATCAGCCCTCACTGTCCATATTAGCACTCCTCTGGAAGTTGAATCCACTATGGGAAGGGGACAGATGGGGATTTGCACCTACTCCAGTTCACAGCCCAGCATCCCATCCCAAAACCTCTGCCATATTCAGTTTAACCCAGTAACTTGCCATCTCTTCTGGTGCTTTGCCAGGAGAGTTCACCCTGAGGGATAGAAAAGACCGCTAGAAATAAACCCAAACCTTAAACCCAGGTTTAAGACTACATGCACTGCAGTTCCCTTTCTCAGCCAGCTCGTAATCCGACAATTTCATTACTGCATTCGCTACTCACCAACTTTATAGTGCACACAGCCTTCCAAGTCGCCCACCGTTGTCCAGCCCTGTTTCTTTTCTACTTCAGGGTCATTGTGAAGGATTTTATTTCTTAACCAGGACAAATAGTAAACTCGCAACTTGTTCTTCTTACCTAGCCACAAAATGAAAAAGATCGGTTTATCTCCACAGGAAGATTAAGTGCAAAAAACCCCAAAACCCTGCCAAAGCAAACAGAAAGCTCTGCAGAGCAAACCAAAGTGAAATGAAGAAGAAACTGCCACAACCACAGAGATGTCCTTCAGTTTTTATGTCCACAACAGCTTTACTCCAGACTCCACTCAAACACACGCTTTCCCAATAATCAATGACAGAGACCACATGAACGTAACATGACAAACTCAAGGGAACAGCTCTTTGGGTGTCTGGTTCGTAGGATGTGAACAACTTTTATTAGAAAAGGGTTATACTCCCGCAACAAAAGCACCAGAGAGTCATGCACCGAGATAAAAAAAAGATACACAGCCGAGTCAGAATGGCTCTTTTTCGTACAAAGCTGTAGGAGAGCAGAAGTATGGAATTAGAGGCCTGAAATTATCTATACAGCTATCGGAAGAGAGTAGGACTGGTTTGAAAGAAGGAAGAATATCGTGATGAAACGTGTTTTAGAAATTCTTCCCAGTTAGTGACCAGTACATTTCCATCCCTTGTATCATCGTCGGAGACACAAACTGGTCAAGCTTTATTAAAATTGTTCATCGTTCCCCTGGTGGAAAAGCACACCAGACAACAGCACTAAACAACTTCATTATCGAACCTCTTTACACCAGTTCTCTTGTAAAGAAAAATGTACAATATCCGAAATTGCAGTGGGAGAATTTCACACGGCCCATGCAAACTTCATCCGCTTGCTAAAAGCTGACGACTGCTTTGTCAGCAGCCCTTCCCTGCGCTGCAAGGGGTGTTAGTACTTATCAGGCTGCACACAGAAACTGCAAGAGGTGCTCCTTCTCCACAGGTGAGAGAATCTACTTGCCCAGGCTGCCCTATCTTCAACTGACAATGCATCTGCCACTGTCATCAAAATGCAGCTCAGACTCTTAACTCTCAGTGGGAGCAGGCCTCTTTGAATGCAGAGCAAGGTTCATGATAAACTTTATCAGTGATTCTTTAACAACTAATGGACTACAAAGCGTTTGCTGAACTAGCGAGAAGGTGGCCCTAAATGCCCGTACTCAAAGCTTTGCATCCTCCTTCCTCCAGCTGCTTTGCTGCTCAAAGCCATTACAGTCCCACAGATGAAGATGGAAGTGAGGAAGAGAGATCATCCCTGCTTTGATTAGGAGCCATTTAGTAAGGCTCCATGAAGTCTCTGTGCAAGGAAAGGAAACAGGAGATGCTCGCAGGGACCCAACTTGTCAGTGGAGTAGCTCCATGCCAGTGCTGCACCAGCCACGATGCAGTTAGGTGACCACGAACAGTGTTCCATGGCGCTTGGTGCTGAGAAGAAGACAGCTGAGCAGGCAGTGCCGGGCTGGCCAAGTGACACAGTGCTGCTCTACGCTGCACAAAGTGGTCTACCTGGAAGCCTGCCTGCCAGATCTAGCCATAGAGTTTAGTTGATGTCTTTAATTTGTCTTTTATATTTTCACATGATGCCTGGCTCTTCATTGCAGAGACAGGGATGGGATGACCAGCATCAGGGGATACCCACTGCAGCAGGACATGAAGCCTGAGCACTGAGACCATCTTGCTGTGCCTGACCAGCCTCACATTGGTGTCCCTCCTGGCACAGGGGATCCCCTAACAGAGGGAAAAGGAGCTGAGGGGGCCGGGGAAGCCCAGCTTGCAAACAGGCTGCTCCATGGACTCCAGTGCCACTAACTGTTCCACTACAAAGAGGCACAGTCTAAAAGATCTTTTAATGATTGCTTGGATGGCTAAGGGCAGGAGGAAAAGAGGTTTCAAAGTCAAAAATCTGTTCTCTGAGCCTAAATTTGAAGTGGAATTGGAGACCCATTTTCAAATACTGGAACTAGTATTTAATTGTAAAAGCCCCTCTGCTCTGACGGCATGAAATCAATTCTGAAGCAACATTGCACTGTCCTTTGTTTATCCCCGCTACAGATGTGACAGCAGATTTGGCAGTAAATGAGCACCCTGATTTATTGTCTGACTTCTTATTATTAAGCAATGTGTCATAAAGGGATAAAGCCCCACCACTCCCGTAGCTTTCTAAAGGTTTGGAGAAGGGACTAGAGCGGGAAACAATATTCCCAGAAGTCCCACATCTGACCAAGGAAAGGTCCTCCCATGCAAACAATAGCCACAAGGGCCCTTTTAGAAACACTGAAAAATATGGAACATAGTCCAGAGCAGAATTCACTGCAGTTCTGGGCAAAGAAGAGCTCAGAGGGCTCAAGGTCAGCACAATGCACCGTATGTTTTTAAAACCATCAGAAGTCCCTGTCCACCGGGAGACAAATTCTTTCTCAGATTATTTCCATGCCTTTAGCTTCCCCAGTAGCTTAGTCAAACTTGAAGACTCAGAATAAACAGCACACAGGGGAACTTCCCAGCACGTGGCTAATTTTTTTAATTTTTTTTTGTTCACATGATGTGTGATATTTCTCTCCAACCAGAAATATTTTTCAAAACAACAGCAGAATAATATCTCAAGTGTGTTCCTATTGTGTTTTAGTGTCTAGACCACAAGGAAAGTCACAAGACAGGAAATTCCTCTGCCTTTCAGCAGCCCGACATGAAAAGAGCAGGACCGGTTAGTTACATAAACATGGCTAGGAGTGTATTTCAACAAGTTATGCTGCTCTTAATGTTCCTATTGGGAGTGATGCTTCTGCTTGTAAATCTCTACCAGTCAGTTTAAACAGGTTGGGTTTCTTGGTTTTTTTGGTCTAATCGTTATGGTCACAAAATAAAAAAGAAAACTGATCCAGCCATCAAATGAACTGACCAGCCAGCAACTTACATGAGGACTCCTGGCTCTGATTCTCCCACAGACCTAGTTTCAAATGCAAAGTTCCTTTTCCTATATTGACTTTTTGTTTTTATTGTCGCTGTGGTTTTTAATTATTAAGCAGGCCAGTTCTTCCAACCAGTTCTTCTACTCTGTCATCCCTCCCTCCCTTCCTCAGCGCCACCATCAGCCCACTGGGCTGGCAAATCCCCGAGAGAGCCACAAGCGGAGCGTGTTCTATATGCACGTCGCTGCTCTCTCTCCTCCAGCATTTTTATGACTCTCAGCACTGTATTACTCGAGCAGCCGAAACTATGTTTGTGCCTCCCAACAGTATGAACTGGAGAACCAATTAACCACTCTGTTTTGACCTGCAAAGCTTTCTTGTACCAGCTGTAGAAGCTCACAGTCTCACAGCACATCACTTCCCGAAAAAGTGGAGGTAACACATGGCTGAGAGCACAGCAGGGAGCTGAAGAATGCTCATAGCAGAGCAGTAGCAGTCCTGGGACAAAGTCTGGGGGCAGCACTGTAACCATCCTGCCAAAACGCACCATTTGTGGCAGCACATCCCCGTGCCAGTGTTCTCAGTTTGCCTGGAGAGGTGGAGCAACTCACTATAAGCAAAAAGACCCTAAGAGAAGTCCAGCATGAGGGTAGCTTCAGTTGAGCACTGTAGTGCAGAAGCTGGAACAGGAAGGTAAGGGGGAGCCTGAGCATAAAAGCACCATGGTGTCACCACGGCTGCTCCCCCTGCCCTGCCTCTCAGCAGGCAGGGATGGCTCTTTCCTGCCTTGTACCCCAATAACCTCCCATAAAACACAGCAGATGGGACAGAGACAAAGGCATAAACCAGTCAAAGATCAGCTGTTTTCTTAAGGGTTAATGTAGCGTGTCTCCACAGAGGAAGCAATAGTTTTGAAGGAAACAAAGAAAACGGATGTGCCAGGGTACTCCGATGGTTACTGACTCAAATGTAAATAAACCTAAAACAATTACACACAAGACTGAGTCAAAGACAATTGTCATCTGTGTAGGGTATGCTTCAAGCCAACAGATTTTACACAAGCTGGATTAAACAGTATTTTTGTTTGTAAGGTCTATTATAGAATAAACTTTATCAAATTGTGCTTCTCAAAAAGCTTACATTTGAACATACAGCATTAGACATCAAAAGAACACACAGTAGGTTGTGTTTTTTTAAACCTTCCTTGACTCATCTTTTCTTTTTAAAGATTTCACAGAGTAGTTCTAGCTGAGAATGCAGCAAGCAACAAGCCGATAAAATACGATTGTTCTAGACAGAAACAAAGTCCCATGTTGACAACAACAACAACATGGGCACAGTTCTTTGGACCTGGAGTAGCATAACAACACTAATGTGTTAAATTGTCTAGGCATATGTCCTTTTGCACAAGTGGCTGGAAAGCCAGAGAGCTCTTCCACTGGAGTCAGAGGGGCTCCAGAGTCTCAACAAAATTTTGGGTGGCTCTGAACAATGACACAGGGGCCCCTGTGAGAAACCTCATTTAACATCCTCCCCCTGTCACATACGTGCTGCATAGCAAAGGCTGATTTCACAAATTTACTAAAACAAAAGGAAACGTAAATAGCTGAACAACACCTGTGAAGAAAGATTAACAGTGTACCACATCAAGTTGCTTAACAGCAGGGTAACTTTATGCAATAACTCTCTGGAGCCAAAGAGCCTGGAACCTCAAGCTTCAAAAAACACAGTTTTCATCGGCACACACAAAACAAACACAACAATCACCACCAGCCTTCATCTCCCATTGCTTTGCAGTTGCGCCCAGTGAGAGACAAAGGGCCAAAAGCTGCACCAATCTGCCTTCTCACATGGCTAATTTCCACATCACGCACTCTCCCCCTTACTCGCACACACACTCCACATCACTCTTATTTCCCTAGTCCGCAAAAACATTTCCCACTCTACAGGTTTTAACACACAAGATGTCTTTAAAGCCAAGCAGCAAATCCATGTTTGGGTTTGAAAGAGGCCAGGTTGAAAGTAATCATGACAGATGGAAAGAGTGGGATTTTTACAAACTTCACAAAACACTAACTTACAGCTCCCAAACACTGAACAAAGCCAGCCGTTCCCCCCAAACCCGTGCAGCATTTTTAAAGGTCACCCCACAGGAGGAAGGACGGGGGGAAAGCAGGCACAGGGTGTTGCGTGGAAAATGATTCACTTGCAGAAACAAACAGGGAGGCGAAATGATGGAAAACCCACTGACTACAGTCAAGTCAGGACTTCCCCCTCAACACACATGCTGCCAAGAAAAGCATTCTGCCAAAAGGGGGAATATATCAAGTTGAAAAATTAACTTTACCAGAAATTGTCACCAAAACATTCAGCCCTTCAAGTACATCCATTTGCTGGAATCGTCTTCGATTGATGAGCGGATAAACCTTCCCCTGACCACTTCTGTCTAGCAGCATCAGACCACTTTCAGTGCCCACTAACAAGTTCACTCCTAGAAGAAAGAAAAACAGAGATCCAAGTTAGTAGGCAGATTTTCCACATGTTCTGATGAACTGATGCTTGATATAGCAACTGTCTTGTTTCAAGCAGGTCTAACCACTGCTGGTTGGGTCTCAGCTGCCTGCAGCCTAAAAAGTCTTGAGCTGTAGAGGCTGTCTACATTACCTGCCTGCAGTGACTAGTGACGCCAAACTGCAGCGTTCAAGAGAGCGAGAGACTGGTAGACCATGGAGAGCTTTCTAATGCACCAGTAACCACAAAAAGGGGATGCTAATGGTTGGAGAAGGAGTGAAGCACAGAGAGGTACCTAAGCTTATGTATTCTGAAGATGTATTAGCTATTGGTAGAGGGGCTGGTTAAGAGGATGCTCTTGACAAGGACATTGCAAAGAAGCAGTGGTAGAGGCTTGGGCTCCACTGGGAGAAAGAGATTGTGGTAGAGCCCTCCCTAAAAAGGATAGGCACAGGGTTGGTCCTCAGCTTCCCCTCAATCTTTTCCATCAGAATGTTAAAACTAGAGGAATTACAATAACTTTGTGTATGCACAGATTTCCCCTAAAGATCAAGCAAATCCAGATGAGAGAAGTCAGTAGGCCAGTTTCTGTCTACAAAGGTCCACACATCCACTGGAACGCTTTCCAAGGGTCCACAAAACCTTAGTATATAAAATAAATTACATTTTTTAGTAATAAATATATATATGAGGCCAGGTTTCACAACTCTATTAATATATTATCACTCTTAAATTTCATGACTATTTATTTGCAACAGTGTTTCAGTCTAGGACCCCACAAATTGTGCACAGACAGGTCAGATACAGTACAGGGAATGGAAACCAAACCAAATGCATGACTCCCTTTATTAGACCTCTGTGTTGCAATCCCAATGTAAAACTTGTCATCCTTAAGCATAGTAAAATAATGAAATAAGAAAAGCCAAACTGACACAAGATGATCATAGCTATATTGCTTAACGGCCTTAATCCCTAGTCAGACAATTAATCCACAGATATAACTATACTGGTGCCAGTGGACGCTCAGCTGGGCTGATCTCATAATGAACCTTTTCTAATGCAGCATGGGGGCCCAGTGCACAGGAGTCCATACCTTGCTGTGGTCTGCATCTATAGCAGTGACATGCCTTCTCCCAGTACTGAAAAAGGGCGTTACTCACAAGGTTGAGGAACACTACCTAAACACCATCCTCGCTACCAGCCACGGGAGTGGTTTGCAAAACGGAGGGCACGTTCACCCTGACCCAGGGGACAGGAGGTGTCTCCTGAAGGGGACCGGGTGTTAGGGGGGCACCAGGGCAGCAGCCAGGAGGAGGTAATGATGGGGAAGGGACCTGAGCTGCTGGTGCTGGGGGACATAGTGAAAAGCCTCTAGCCGGATGAGAAAAACAGACATTGCCCATGGAGAGCTCAGAAACCATCATGCATCCCCATTTTCTTCCTTGTCTTTTCAGTGAGGAAACCAGCAGTTCCCATAAACCACCACGTCTCTTTGCTGAGATGTGCTGCTCTGCCACTCCTCTGCCTCCTCCAGGCAGGGGGGCCCGCAGACGCCAGCAGGCACAGAGCCTGCCTTGGGAGAGGACCTGCAGCCTTCCTGGGCTCTCCTTCAGCTGCTGACACCTCCTTCCTGACCTCCTCCTGCCTCTGCATCCCCTACCTGGGTCTGCCTTCTCTCCCGCAGTCCCCGGGGGCATTTCAAACCCAACCATCTCCCATACTGGGAGGCGTCCTCAGCCCGGGAAGGGGTGGAAGGAAGCAGGGAGAGCGAGGCACACGCTGAGGCAGGGCCTGGCGCAGGCCGCAGCAGCACCAAACCAGCCGAGAGTAAGCGCCTGGCGCTCTGTCTCCGGCCTGCAGCCCCAGGACCCGTTGACTGTCAGTGATCCAGTTTCGACACGTGGTTTTCTGGTTGGGGTTTTTTTTTTTTTTCAGCATGGATTACAGCTCAAACAAAGCTACATGCAAACCACTGCCTCACAATCCCTTCATCTCTGCGCACCAGGGCCCGATGGCTCCCGCCTCCACCCTCACCGCCTCCTCTGCCGCCCTTGTGGAGCAGTTTACACGCACATCCATCCCCTTCCCTTAGCTATGTGCATTCTGAGGTGAAGCTAATGAGGCAGTACGCTGGTGGTGAGCAGTGTCTGTATTTTAAAATGCAGGCGCTGTCTTTGTTCACAGCCAGCCAAGCTCTTCTACCACCACCCTACAATTAAGCAGTTCTGGCTTTTCAAACAAATGGAAATGCCTCCTGAAAAAATACGGGCTGGGTGTAAAAATCTATGCTTGTGCATCCACGTCATTAACACTGACTTTCACCACTCCGAATCAGAAGAAAGAGCATTGTCGACCTAATGCGATCAGCAACCTGCCAGATACTACGGCATTACTGCTGGCAAAGGCAAGGCAAAGCAAAGCAAGCCCCGCTCTTTTTGAGTAAGAAACTTCACCATGAAACAGCTTCATTTGCTTAAGGGTAAAGTAAGCTAAGCCTTATCAAGAAACAAGTATATGTACCAGCTTGCATCACCATCGATTGGGCTCTAAATGTTCAACAAGGAAGTGCTTTGTTACAGCTGTAAAACTCCTCTAGGATTTTACACCTATACTTTAAATCACCATAACAGTCAGATACCTAGATCAAAGAAATATAAAACCATTAACACAAATTGCTACTGGCAAAACAAGGCAGATCAGAGAAATTATGAGTCATCTTTACTGATCCCATACGATTTCTCTCTGCCTTTACCCTCTCACAGCCTGCAAGTTTTCCACACAAGTCTTCATTTTATCGAATAATTACTCCTATGAATACATGCAGAAATAGCATTGGGGTAAAAATTCTTACTGGTCAAATTCTGGAAATAAAGAAAACATCAGAAGAACAGATAGGAAGATCAGAGAGCTACTTAATTGATATGGCTTTGCAGGCAAGAGGATATGACAACAGTGCTGTTCTGAGAAACAAGAAATGCTGGAAATAACCCCAAAGGCGAACTAAAGCCTTGGAAAGAGCTCTGGAAACATAGGGAAAGTGCAGTGTATTACCTATACAATCATCATGTGACTCGAGGCAATGGCCAAGACTCTTCTTCTTAGTTTTTAAAATGTCATGTGTGCGCATTTACAATCTGTTAATATTAGGGATACTAGATAAATATGTTCATAATATACACAGCATCATGGATTAACATCTAGGTAATGAAAAAAATCAGGTAGCCCCATAGATTCTGGCCAAGAAAGAAATGACACAGCAGAGAAAAGCTTTCACTGGGTGTTGCAGCAGTGATTCCGCATTGTAGTAGGCAACAAGCCCTTTCACCAGTACAGGATCCTGACTAACTGTCTGACACTGACATAAATTATCCCTTCTGACAAGGCGGCCAGCCACACTTGGTCAGCTGACACCCCATACCCAGCTTCTCCCTTCACTAACCACTCTTAACGAAACCAAGCCACAATCTCACCCTGGAAAATGCCTCTCCTACCCTTCTCGTTTCCCTCTTCCTTCCTACATAAACTGATGACTGAGGTGGAAAGTCATCTTACAAAACACATCTAAATCAAGCTCTGCAACAGTAAATTAGCAAAAGGCTCAAGGAGATGATTATTTTTCAGATGGAATGCCCTATGTGCACCAGGTGTACAATGCAAAGATGACCACAAGTTCCTGAACGTTGCAAGAGATGTACTAACAGGGGCTAGAGAGAGAAAAGGACACCCCAATCAGCTGAATGAAGCCTGAACTGTGCCATCAGAAGTGCATATACAGCAGCAGGAAATTATATCAAAGCAGAAGCATAATAATAATAATCGTAATAATCATAATCAGCTCTTGCAACAAAAAGATGTAAAGAAGCATTGAAGAAATGAAGAGAAACAACTCAGGTTTCAGAGGTACATTCCTGAAGACCTTAAGCTCATACTGGCATGTCTGCACTTCAGAAGTGCAGGAGGCAAGGGAGGAACAGGTTTGCATTACCCCATAAGGCAGCACACAGTATCTCAGAATTGAATCTCTTCTTGTATTTGCGAATCTCTGGGGTATCGCTCTGCGGCCGCGTATTCGTGGGATTCACATTGACAACTGATCCTTTCCGCGTAGGGTCTTGCCTTATTGCCTCTGATCTCATTGCTTCACTAGAAAAGCCTACTGAAAAAAAGAAAAGTAAAACGCATGTAATATCCCTCAAGTGCTAAATTTTGGCTATATATTCTTTACACCATCCAACCTAAATCAGTAACTGAGAATACTGAGCAAGTCTTTCTTTTTGTAAGAAATGTAAATGGAAAAAGAAATAAACTATGCAATCCATTGCAAATCAAATAGCAAGCATGATGGTAAAATTTGTAAGTACTTTAAAGAGCCACTGAACCCTTTTTCAATTGTCATCTTCAGCTACTTTACTTACCCACAGAAGTCACAGTTGTCCCACTAGATGGAGAAATCTGTAGTAATCTGGGGTCTATAAAAGGTGTAAAGGAGGAGGAAGATTTGTGTTTCTGGAGTGTGTTACTAGCGGACTGAGTCTGCAATGTAAATTTCAACTTTATTAATATTAATGACAATAAAAAGCATGGATAACAACAACCAACATTTTTTAGTCACTACAGAATTATGCTACAGAGCCTCCCCAAGCTTTTATACTTCCTTTATAGATTCACAATGCACTGCAGGCAGCACACCTGAACTAGATACATATGCACGCGTTCCAGCGGAATGTAGTTAGCTAAATTGTCATCCCTGTCACCTCATTTGATAGCAAAGATTTTTAGGGCTGGCCACTACAATCAGGCACAAAGCGAGGGAATGTCTCTTTTTTTAAAAAATCTGCTTAATTGTATGTATACTGTCTTATCTGCAAGCTGTCCACTACCTACAACTTTTGAATTTATGAAACATGTCCTAAAGTGAGCTAGTTTAATAAATTACGAAGTTTGATCTTTTGGCTCGTGCAACAAAATCAGAACCATCTGGGGTCAAGCGTTTACTTCTACGATGGATTATGTTTCAATGTCTACTACTTTTCATTCTCCCTATTTTGTTTAACCTGAGCCTCTTGCCAGAAAGCTGCAGCAGGTTCTTCCACCTTTATTTGACAAAGCAACATATTAAACCTGTATCGAACAAAGGGGCTCATTAGTGTGGAAGGTGTAGCAAACGGTGATATGAAGCTATGAATATGTAGTGGATAAAATCACTGGTGCTTGCTGAGTTATGTGGTCTAAACATGAAAAAACATAAAGAAAGGAAGACGACAAGTGAAACAATGAACTGTTAAAAGTGGAAATGGAACGACTTAAAAACCCTTGCCAGTTTAGTATTATAGTGACAACACTGCATACTGAAGCAGAATGGGACAAGTGAAAAAAAAAAAAAAGTATATATATAAAGGGCGTGCATGTGGGTAAGTTATACCAAGCAGTACTGGGGTTTTGCTCAGCTTTACGCAGACATAGATAAGAGACGCTTCTTTACCATCAATTAATCTTCAATCTCTGATCTTTCTAAGCCTCTACTCTCTCCAGAAAAAAATAGCAATGGGTCTTAGAAGCGAATCACCCCTCTGCACAGCTCAATGCCAAAAGGCTCCTTTCACCACCAGCCACTGCCACATCCTCCACTTCCCAAGCTGAGTTAACCCTGCTTATTTGTTGCTGAGATCAAAGTAATGAGCAAGCATATCTCTGGATCAATCAACTGATCTCTAGAACCTACAAGAGTGTGCTTTTAGAAAGATCAAAGACCAGTGAAGCATAGCTGAAAATTAAGTACTATGCCAACCGAATTTCCAGGAGGAAACCCTCCCACCCACCCTCCTGCTATGTGGATGAGAAGCATTTTTGATCCTGTGGTAAACACGTGCATTGCCATCAGCCTAGCCAGCTCACAGCAACCTTGGTCACAGCACTTCCACGTCTACATGGCGGGAGGGCTCTACCCTGAGAAGCAGCAGGTTCTTTTCACTGAGTTTTGCCCCCCCCATACCACTCCTGCTTGCATACAGAAAGGGGCTCTCATACAGCAAGCCCGGTTGGCCACCCAGCCAGGAGTGGAGCCACCAAGCCGGGCTCCTCGCCTACTGCTAGGGCTGGTAAGGGGGGGAAATAACGTCCCTCGTTCACACGTGTGCACCTCCTCTGAGGTGGAGGTGACACACACGTGAAGGACTGGGCTTGCCCACCGGCACTTGGTAAGGGAAGGTACTGTCCTGGCATCAGCCCAGGACGCCAAGAGGGAGCTCCCCCTCCTCCATGGCAAAGCCTTGCTTCTCCACCTGCACACAACCAAGTGCCGGTGGGGAAGAGTCATCTTTACACAGCTGCTTTTCAGAGTACACACATACTTAGAAGAAACCCAAAGATTCTCCCCCTGTTCATTATTCCAAAACAGCGATACCCCAGGCTTTTACAACCCTCCCGGGCAACACCTGATTTGTTCACCCAGCCCACGTGGCAAGCTTTAAAGAGCAAAATCCCTCCACGGCCACTTCCTCTCCCACAGGGTGAGTTTCCACAAGCAGCTCCTCATACGTGCGGAGTCACTAGCCCAGGCTTTACTGACAAAGCCAAAGTTAACCGCTAATTTTTAAGAGGTGCACTGCTTGCAATTAGCCTGCTCCCGGAATAAAAAAAAATAATTAAAAAATAAAAGAGTATTGGCTTGAAAAATGCGGTAGTCGAGTTTAGTTTAAAACGAATGCCATGCAATTAATGACTCACTAAGAGGAAGCAAAAATAGTAAACTGGCAAGTTTGGCGTGGGACTGCTCTAGAGTTAAGGGCTTCTTATACAGAACTGAAATGTGTTATTTGGGGGGTGGGAATAAAGGTGACAGAAAAAAAAAAAAAAAGCAGGGGAGATTGGCTGGAGTTCCTTTGCAAACTATCTACTAGGCAATGCTGCTATAACCCTACGAAAGCAGCCAGCTGTGGTGTAAGACATACCTCATTAGTAGTTAGCTTGTCCTGGGGTGTCTGTGGGGACATGGTGGGTGTCGGCTGGCTGGAGGATGGGGAGGAGGAGGTGGAGGAAGTGGAGGAGGAATGGCTTTGCTGTAAGAGATCTGGCAAGAGGTGAATGCGACCGGCAAAGCCATTGCTCTCATGATGGCTGGCACGCTTTTTGTCAACTGTACTCTGTAGAAAAAACAGGCACACTTGTCTTGCTCAAGTGCTGCTTAAAGGTCTATATCCCTAACAACCTCGCTCCTTCTCTCCCTCTCTTTCTTCCTATCTTTTCACATCTATTTATTTGGTTGTTGGTTGTTTTTTTTTTTTTTTAAACTAAGCTGATAATCCATGCCTTGATGTTTGGATGGAAAGGGAAAGTGGGCAGAGCTACTAGAATTCAGCAAATTCCCACCTTTTCTGGCAGGCAAAAGTTCATGTGGTTGACTTGCACAGCCAGTTCCACTAATTAACAAAGGAGTAACTGCACCGGTAAGTCTTCCACCACAAGGCAGACAAGGACATTTTTGGGGGTGGGGGGGGGGACTTCCCCTATTGTTTTGTTTAAGACTAACTTAAATCCTATAGAGATACAAGCTTGAACTGTCTAGTGAATGCCTTCAGCTAACTATTTAAAACAATAAGCATGAAATGTTAATTTTCAAACCAGAGTGCTCAATTAAGAAATTGGCATTCAGTTGTGAAATTCAGAAATGTGATTACCGAGGAAACTCCTATAAGCTAGCACGCTCATTAACACACGAGCTCATTTAAAAGCAGGGAATCATTATCTTTCAGAGGCACAAGAATGCAATATTTTCAGAATCAAAGGCAACAACAGAGGGGTCTAGCTCTGTCCACATTCTCTCCCTCACCACCTACTTTGCTTCTCCATTCCCCCACACTAACTGCTACATGAATTTGTGTGTGTGTATGTGTGTTACCTTGGTGGTCCATGTGCCCTCAACTACAGGTTCAAAACAATTTACAAAAAACCAGAATGCTCCCCCCAAGCCTCCCTCCCAGCCCCACTCCTGAGAGCCACGTTTGGTTCTATGGTAAAACTAAACTAAGTTCTTGCTCCAGGTACTTGCTCCACACACCTGCAGCTTTTCTACCCTTCTGTCCCACAGACTTTGAGGTACCCTGCATGGTGCTGCCACGGGTGTCACTGGAAAGCATGCAAAACAGTAGCAAGGGGTGAAGGGCTACTCTCCTCTTTGCATGCATCAAACATCTTGCTCATCTGAAATTCACTACAGCTGTGTCTTGATAATACGAACAACAAATATAATGTAGAAACAGCATGGGTGAATGAGCGAGTGGGTTAATGAGCACAGAAAAGGTGCAGCACTGCACAGGGAAGGAAAAGCAATACCTGTCGGACAATTAAGGTGCCCTCCTTAGAAGGAGTCAAGGCAGGTTCACTCTCCACATCATCGTGGACAATCATGGTTTTCACTGACTCTGTTTCACCATTGCTCAAGTTCAATGTTGACCTATTTGCCAAACAAGAAAGAACCGGAGTGAGACAACAGCACTCGTGCCCCAGCTTTTGCTGTCCCACACCAAGGCACACTCAGTATTAATTTATATCATGACTAGAACAGAATATTTACATAACCTGCCTAGAAAAGCTTCTCTGTTAAAAGAGCCAAGCCAGGAGTTTGTTAAACATCCCTTCTCATTTTTACAACAAATCAAGGGAGAGGAGGGAAAGGACATAATTTATAGAAGCCTACTTTTTGAAAAGATTACCCTCAGTGTGTGAAAATGTGAACATACAAGGATGCTATGTCATAGATTGTTGTAAGCTGAAAGACCTAACATCCAAGCCACAATACCCAACGTCCTTTTCCTTCAACCCCCTAAGAGGGAAAATAGAAGCAAAATACTGTTAGAAGAACTAACACTGCTCGAACATCATCTGGTCCAGAAGTAGATTCGTCTGCTCCTTCCTGTTCCATATCATCATCTTCCTCATCTGTCGTCCCTGACTCCTCACTTGAGGATGAATAATCCGTTACTTTATGTGGAGGTCGCACATCCTCTACCGCTCGCAATTCCTTTGCCAATGCAGTTAAATCCTGATGGGAAAAGGAGGAAAAAATGATGTTGTAATGAAGAGGGGAGAAGAGTTTGCAAGACAACTCCATGGATTAGTGTCCGAGTTTGCTCACTTGTCCACTGCTGTGTTTCCATTGCCCCAGCAGTATTGTTTCCTTCGATTTATTCATTCCTGATAGTCACCAAACTCACTTTTTGATAAATTAAAGCACCAAAAGAGTCAACCTAAGGACGTCTTGCCATATTATAGAAAAATATGCATATTCTGAATCCAAGCTATCCTGATTATGACTTCATGTTTATCTTATTATATCATCTGAAGGACATATACAAGCACCTGGACCCACTCTCACAAAGTGGTTGACTGTCACAGTTCATTTTCCTAAATGTTGCGGGTTAATAGCATCCACCACAAGAAATCTAGGAAGGAAGGCAGCAGAAAGATCCTAAGACTTATTGAGCCAGCCAAGGCACAGCCGCAGAGAGGTGATCTCCTTGAAACCTTCTGATCTATTTCCAGTTGCATGGATCCACACTAAGGAGTTGACCTGAGAGGTCAGATTCATCAGCACCAGCTCAGTTGCACACAACTGTCAGACAGTATGGGCCATAAGCTGCTTTTCCATCTGCAGCTTGGAGTGTGGGCAAACCAAGTTTGCAGTCAGTGCAATCTGCTCTTAATTGTCTAGCTGTGCTTTATTTAGCTGAATACAGTTTATGGCAAATACTTCACCCATTATACTATCAGAAGCAAGAAGGATCAACCTCTACGTTTCTTTAAGAAAGCAGCTTTAAGTGACAGATTTGGGTGCTAGTGCAGTATCATGTTGGCAAGAGAAAAAAGTTTTAAGGAAGGTTGGAAATACTGTGAAAACCCACTGTGAACCCCCAGATATGACTGGGCATAGAGCTGTAATCAACGGTAACAGCAGTCAGATAAAGAAAACGTCAGAAATCTTTCACAGAAAATAGCAACAAGTCAAGGTCTTACCACTTCTCCCTGCACCATTCAGCCCAGCATTGGCACATTCAGGTCAAATGCATGATCATTGGTCCAGCCCCAGGAAGGAAGCACAGGATTGAAAGAGAGAAAGGCAAAGGTTAGGAAGGAAGAAGACCAGAGAGCAGAAACCAATTCCAGAAGCAGAGCAAATTCTAATGTTTGAAGTACTGTGATGTGTGCAGGCAATTGCAGAGCCCAGAACACGCTGCTGTGCCCACAGATACAAACTCCAACTCAAGCTGAAGTTCACCCCCAAAGGTATCATGAATGGAAGCTCACAGTGTATTTTTGGTGGGCCTACCTGAAAGAGGGTGGGTGACAAAGGAAAGTGGATGCAACTTACAGCAGGCTTGATAGGTCTGAAGACTTCCTTTTTCTCTTCAGGCTTTTTAGGTGCACTTTCATGACGCTGTGATGGCGAACCCTCTGATTTGGATGATGCTGCGTGTGTCAAGACCCCGAAAGGAACAGAGAACAAAACAGATTAAGCAGGGAGCTAAAATATGTTTTCTTACTTCACTTTGGAGTGGGTAAGAGAGGTGAGAAGGCCAGCAGGCACTGCCTGACTGCAAGACATAAGTTTTACTTGTTCGTTATTACATAGTCCCTGAAGGACTACACAAAAACCATCATAAGCTGTGATCTGCACAGCTGACCTATGACTGAAGCTGAGGTAAACTGTCATACAGTTGTAAATCAAAGAGGGTAACTCGAGTGCGACCACAAGCTAGAAAACCTGCATCACCATCCAATGTACACCAGCTGAGGCCTATCTGTAGCAGTCTGCACCCCTTCAGCAACTCTGTTGATCAGAGGCAACAAACATCAAAAGGTGCCCTTGCACATAGGACTACGGGAGCTATGAGAGCAGGGAGATGGGGCCGTTTGTGCATGGGAAAATGCAACAGTGACCGAACATGAATCAGAGAACACTGAAACACTTTCACATCAACTTTTGCACCTACTGTCTTTCCCAAGCAGGGACATACAGCCAAGGTGAGTACTAGAAGCTAACCCATCTTTGACACTGCATACTCAAAGGTCTTACCCAGTGAGGGTTATCATCCTTCATTACTGAGTGTTGCATGACTTCAATCTAGAAACACAACGTTACAAAGGGTGGGGAAAGGACTTACATCTCATCCGGAACCGCTCTCCAGACCCACTCTGAGAGCCAGGGTGGGAGCCAGGCTGTGAGCCAGAGTTGCTTGAACCCGAAGAACTGCCACTGCCTGGCCTTGGTACAAGCTTCTCCACCCTCTCCCACAGCAGACGAGGCTCTATATTGCTGTACCAGGGGAGAGAGGAAAATCTTTTTCGAAACACTTCAATTTCAGATTCCCGTTTCTAAATGCAGACATCACTCTTCCTCAGTGTTTTGTTAGTAACTCATCTGAAAAAGCCCTTAAACACTGAGCCAAGGGCATTAGTGATGCTGCAGAACCCAAGCAGTGGCTCCCTTTGAAATACCCATTACCTTATTTAGGACGGTAAAAGTACCCAAAACTCTAGATGCATATAAGCTATTATTTTTACTTGGAACTGGCTACCTCCTATTCTTACATACCTAATCTAAAGTGGACAGTTCTCTCATCCTGCATGCAGCAGGTTTGAAATTGGCTCAGAAGTACCCCGGCTGCGCAAGCACTAGCCAAAAAAGCCACCACTGCCTGTCCTTCTAAAATACCCTTAACCCCATCCAGTGAGCCAATTCAGGGGTGATCTGTCCACAGTGCTCTGCTGAGCTTTGGAGCCAGCCCCTTACTCTCCCCGCTCCTGACCTCAGGTGCTCTGTGTCACAGCTCCTGGATGCTTCTCCCCCTCCTAAAGTCTGGTTCTGGCTGAGAGGCCAGAAAGTTTCTGAGATGAGTTTGCTTCAGATGTTACAAACACTTCTGCTGTCAGTAATCCCCACAAGTACACCCAAGATAACCTGCTGCACCAAGAGGCAAGATGTTCATGAATGGCCGCATTTTTTCAGTAATTTTAAGTATATTTTGAAATCATTGCAAAAGCTACAGGGCAGGCAACTCGAAGGAGAAGAGGGAAGAGGAAATTTTGCCACTGTTTGTTGGCACACGTGATACACCAAGGAAATTAATATTAATCATTACTGAAAAGGGATCCAAATTCATCTTCCTTTCATATCCAACAGACAATGCCAAAAGCTCTCTGAAAATGCCTGCCTTTCCATGAGCCTTCTCCTTCCAATGCAGGAAAGCCAAGGACATGTAGGGCTTACAAACCTCGTGGAGTTTCTTTGACCTGCTTGGTTATTTTGCTGCCCACTGCCCTGCAGTGGAGAATCACGGCGGGACAGGACTGGCGATCGGGACGTTGTTCTCACAGGTACCTTGGGAGAAAAAAAGTTGTGTTAAAACCATGAAGAGGATGATCAAACCTTTTCTGCTACAGAATATATTCTTAGGATTTTAACAACACTTATTCTAGCATCAATGACCAAAAGCAATAAACAAACACCCACAAAATCAAGAGCCTTAGTTGGGATGCTGTTCAGATTTTGAAGAGAACTCGAAGTTTAGTCTTAACATTAAGTAGTGTTGAATAGTTACCACACGAACACATACACACCCCACTACCCTCCAGCTACTGAGACATTTAAAAAGAATATGGCATTCTGACTGAAGCAGGGGAGGCACAAAGCAATTTGCTGAAACAGCATGAGAATTAGGGAATAAGCTCAGGGGAACCAAACAAATGCCCAGGAATGGATCAGCAGAAGGCAAAGACTGGTGGGGAAGCAAGAATATACTCAGAAGAAGCAAATCCCAGTGGATGGGAAGGGGGGGGTGGGAGGGAGAGAGGAGGAGGAAATATATTGAATGTTTCCTTTTTGTTCAGTTCCATCTCAATTTTAAATATGTGTATGATTCATAGTTTGGGTTGATACCAGATGAAGAAGAAAATTAACTCTGAGCAATAACCTCAGGGATATTTTTAATTCTTTCCTGAATATAGTAATGATTTGTTAACTTTGCATAATAAATTGTCTCTCTGAAATAGCTGCGTTCTGTAAATCATTGCCAATTTCATATGAAGCTTCAATATTGTACTTAAGGTTGGTTACCATTAACCCATTGACTAAACACCTACATTACGATCTGCCTTCCAAAATACTTTTACCAGTGTTGGCACAAGGGCACGGTCTTCCCAGTGCCCCGGGTATCACATCCTTAAGAAAAATAATTAGTAATAAAAAAAATAGCACACATCTGTCTTTCTACTCCTTACCCTTGGAGGCACCTCGTCACTGTCTGATCTAGCCCAAGCCTTTTGGGTGGGGTCGGGTACCTCCGACTTAGAGTCTGAACTCTGATTTAGCACTTCACTGCGTGAAGGTGGATATGGGTCCTGGGAACGAAGATGGTGATGAGCAAATTTGGGAGAAGGGTCACTGAAGGAATGGGATCGCGAGACAGGGGAAACATTGTTCTTGAGAGATGCCAGATGGGACCACTGTACCTTACAAGAAAACAAAACATAAAACATTCAATGCGCTCAGTATAACTGGCTTTCCAATTAACACAGAATAAAGGCAGGTGGGGTGGGCAAGACAAATTGGTTATGGCATTAGGTAAGCGTGGGGTGGAATCAATGCACTTAAAAGCAAGGCAAGCGCCCAAAGAACGTAACAGACTGAAAATACAGCACATATGCACTTTTTGTGAGATACGCTCTCCACATACACATACACTGGTGCCCAGAAGAAAAGGCGACCCAGTATCTGCACCGTGAGCCTGAGTCCAAAGGCCACTCAAGACAGAAGTTGCCTGCTCTTCCCCGGTCTTCAGTGGGCTTTGGTCAGGTATCATGGCAGCACTGGTGGGCTGGGAAATTTGAAGTGGATAACCAATTGAAGAAATGTACAAAATTAAAGAATGCTGCAAAATGTGCAAACTGACAAACATTTAAGTTACCTAATACATTTGGGAACTAGATACAGTTCCAAACTTTTAGAGAAAGACCATAACACAAAAGCCTTTATTCCTTTACAGTCATTGCAATATATATAAAAAACCCATAATATATATTGTATATAGTATACATATGTACAATGCATATTATACTTACACCATATATGTACCATATACTGTACATATATATATATTTATACACAAACTAAGCACACATGTACACGCACACATATTCAATTACACATACTAAGAAGGCACAACAGTGACTGCAGAGTTACAACTCTGTTGGGATTTCCACTGAAATTCATATTGGCCCTTCAGCCTACTCCTTCCTTGTGCATAAACCTGAATTTCAGAGTTAATTTCAGAAACTAAGGTGGAGGAAAGGTCATAACTGAGGAACACACTGTTTTCACACCTAATAATTAAGCAAAGCTTCTCTTTCAACCCCAGTTTCAGTAGGCTGGTTGTATTTGTTTTTATATGAGTACTATTTCCTCAATTTTAATACACACAGCTGTTGAAGAGCTTGATTATCCTTAATATGAGTGGAAGACCCAGACTGTAAAAGTAACTGGCACAGAGAGCATGAAGATACAAGTCCAATATTTTGAAATAGTCATAGAGGCTTGAATAAAAGCCAGGAATTAATGAGTAAGAGATGAAGTTCTGTCCTGATTTCTCCCACTCTCCCGTCTGCTCAAATTCTCCTGTTGCTCAAAAGGCCTGCAATACCTAGTCACAATCAGGACCATTTTAGCGTGCACTGTCATCAACAGATTTAATTTGGGAAAGGAAAATTCTGCATGGAAACAGAGGAACTGAATGCAGAACTATACTGTTTAATTTAGCATATCTAAATCACTCAGAGTTTATTGGCTATGTCTAAGTTTTAGACAAAGGTTGCTTTTTAAATTCATGCCGTAATTCCTATGAGATACGGATACCAAGATCTGGAGGCTCTTCTTTAGAAAACAACAGAATGATGCCAGCCACACAGCTCAATGGTTTCGACCTCTTTTTGATTTTCTAGGGGTGGTACAGAGCTCTATTTAGCAACTATAAGCCTACTGACAGCAAACTTGCTTTTCTTAGCCATGTTTTGTAAATCTCTTTGAAGCAGAGCTCATACTATTAAAAACCACTTGTTTACTTAGCTTTTTCCGCAAGAATTTAAAAAACTAAGCCAACTCACTTCTTTCCTGTGCTTCCTCTTTGGTAGTAACTATGTTGCACAGATCGAGTTCTGAACTGTAAAAGTGTACTGCAACTGTCACCAGCATTTAGGCCATTCCTCTGTTCTAATCTAATATTGAAAAAACCCACACCAAACCCACAAATCAATCAGTTTATCCATAAAATTAGCAAAAATAGATAAAGAGAAAATCTATTGAATAAACTGCTTTGCACAACAGTGCTACCCTTTACATAGGGCTTTGTATGCGCCAAGACCTGCAAATCTGAATGAAACATGTTGGGACTTCTGCATTTCCTCCAGGCTCACTGAGATTTTCCTGGGCACTTACCTGGGGCTCCATCGGCCTCTGCAGGGCAGGCTGAGCAGGTTCTGAGTTTCCATTGGAAAAGGACTCTGATCTTGAAGGCACTGGTGGCTCCAACACTTTGCCCATCTGTTTAGACTGTGCTTCGGGGGAGCCCTGATTAGTTTTTCTAAATCTTTCCTCCACCTAAACCAAAATAAATGGAGGTTAAGCCTAGAGTCAGTAAAAGCAATTACAGTAGAAATACTACCACCTTTCCTTTACCATAAAGAAACCAAATAGACTTGGGGCTTGGCAGGATTTTTTTCCCTACTGATTTCACCAGCAATGTAAAAGAGAGTGAACTCCACCAAAGCAGCAAGTAAGCCAATATGGAAAATCCATACCAGGAAAGAGGTTACAGCAGGCAGTAAGATGTGAAGTGATATGATGAAAGACCATTATGAGGCCTTATTTCTGCCTAGACTATTTACAGTACTTTCCTTAGAGACAAAAGGAAATATGAAAACAGAAACAACTTTACAATGTAGAAGTACATTTCTCATTGCCATCCCTTACTGTAGTTACTCACCTTACTCTACCAACATTACTTATCTTCTCTCCTGTGCTTGTCTCTTTGGCATTGCAAGAAGAGATAGGATATGCTTCTCTACCTGGTAATACTGGAGGCTGTTCACCTTTAGGTGAACAAGCTCCAACAGGGAAGGTTTAGACTGAACATTAGGAAAAAATTCTTCACGGAAAGGGTGGTCGGGCATTGGAATAGGCTGCCCAGGGAGGTGGTTGAGTCACCATCCCTGGATGTGTTTAAGAGACGATTACATGCGGTGCTGAGGGATATGGTGTAGGGGAGGACTTTGTGGAGTAGGGTGGATGGTTGGACTCGATGATCCCAAGGGTCTCTTCCAACCTAGATGATTCTATGATTCTATGATTCTATGATTCTAGGTACAAAACTGTAGGACTGGTCATCCTCTCTCTTATCAGATAGTCCCAAAACAACCTCACAGACTGGAGAGAACAGCCCCAGCAGCTTGTTTCTGGTTCTCAGGGATGTGTAGAAGTAATCATACACTAACCTAGAGAGCTTTTTGAGGGGAAGACTAAATGATAAAGTGCTCAGTCCTCAAAAGAACATCAAAGAGAGGTCCTCACACAGAAACATCACCTCTTCCAAGGCCACAGGATTGTCAACAACGTGAGAGGTAAGAAGAGCGGCAGAAAGGAAATACCCTCCCGTTTCCTAAGACAGTCTCTTGCTGGAATCAGGGCAGCGTGTGTTTCTGCCAGGGGAGCTGCTGCTGAGGAACGCTGAGCTCCCAGCACTTTATAAAAACGTCAAAGAAAGATCAAACTGGCAGCTTGGGCTGATTTCATTGGCTGAGACGCTGCTCTCAAGATTTGCTTTAACCCTTGCACCTGGAACACAAAACCAGTATTCGGATGGTTTCCTAATTGTTCCCTAGCAGTGATGGTCTGAAGAGACTGGCTGTTCATATACCCATGTCAGAAGACAGAGTCAAGTTTCCAGGACTCCTTAGCTGGGATGCTTTACAAACCCAACCTGCCTCTGCTTTCCAAAATTTGAGGACAGTAACAGTTTGCCTACTGGAACAAGCAGACAAGCTTCTGCCAGCTCTACATAAAATATATCACGTCTGGGGAAACGCAACAATAATGCAGGCAAGCATCTTCACCATACAATCATTTTCACCACCATGTTCAACCTCAGAGCTATCCCTTTAAAGTTTAAAAAACAAGGCCAGGTTCCTTGTTATGAAGAGAACAAGGAAAAGCCCCAAGTCTTTCTGTCTGAAGGAAAAGGCTTTCATGTCTCTAGCTGTAGATGATGATAGGACATTTTCTCCACAAAGCACACAAACTGCACAAGCAACAGGTGGGAAGAAGAAGAACAGTGCATCCCGGGATAAGAAGAGGCCCAGTCATTCAACTGTCTGGATGAGCAAGCAGTACTAAGCCTCATTTCATGCTCTAATCCCCGCCCCCTGTTTTGCAAAGCCAACCTTAGAAGTAATTTTCCTCATATCCCCCATTGCCACTGGAATGGGAAAAAAAAAAAAACAACCAACAAAGCACTCTAATCCCCACTAGACTTTGCCAGAACAGGAAAGTTAGCCCACTTTGGCTTATCATCCTGATGGTCAGCATCTCCGTAGATGGAGACTCTGGAGAGCAGTATACCTGAAAGTATGAGGCACAGAATACTTGCTCCAACTCCAATGTCAAGAACAACATTAGAGCTAATGTCTGCTTTTAGGATTAACTGGTGTTGCTCCTACATCCAGGCTCCAAGATATCATGGCTCTACTTCTGCCACATGTACACAGCAATCTCTGGGAAGATCTGACTACTAACACAATTTTTCTGTGCCTTCAACTTTACTCTTTCAAGCAGGAGTAATTACAGAAGAAAAAGACCACAACATAAAAATAACTGAGTCAGGGGTCCTGCTAAAGGATGTAACATGTTGAATCTTCAGGAGTTTCTCTCCTTTTCAACTCTGAAAGGAAAATGGGAGACGAGGAACAGAGATGGTTCTGCATGCAACCACTGGTATCAATACAGGCTGAGGGATGAAGGAATTGAGAGCAGACCTGCCGAGAAAGACTTGGGGGTACTGGTGCGTGAAAAGCTGGACATGAGCTGACAATGGGTGCTCACAGCCCAGAAAGCTGACTGTACCCCGGGCTGCATCAAAAGAAACTTCGCTAGCACGTTGAGGGAGGTGATTCTGCCCCTTTAACTCTGCTCTTGTGAGACCCCACCTGGAGCACTGCATCCAGCTCTGGAGCCCTCAACACAGGAAAGGCATGGACCTGTTCGAATGAATCCAGAGGAGGGCCACAAAAATGATCAGAGGGCTCAAACACCACTGCTATGAAGACAGGCTCAGAGAGTTTGGGTTGTTCAGCCTGGAGAAGAGAACATTCCAGGGAGGCCTTCTAGTGGCCTTCCAGTACTTAAAGGGGACTTACAAGAAAGATGGGGACACACATTTTAGCAGGGTCTATTGCAATAGGACAAGGTGTAATGGTTTTAAACTGAAAGAGAGTAGATTTCAACTATATAGAAAGAAGAAATTTTTTTATGGTAAAGGTGGTGAAACCCTGGAGCAGGTTTCCCAGAGAGGTGGTAGATGTCTACCCCTGGAAACATTCAAGGTCAGGTTGGATGGGGCTCTGAACAGCCTGATCAGGTTGAGGATGATCCTGCTTATTTAGGGGGTTTGGACAAGATGACCTTTAAAGGTCCCTTCCAACCCAAACCATTCTATGAGTCTACCTCCAAAGCTAGCCTTCAGGTTAGACAGGAGTGCTGGACTGGCACTGTCCTTTCACCAAGGTGGACCAGGAGCAAGGACAGCAGGGCTGGCTCCATGCCTGCACCACCACATACCAGACAAGTCTGAACTTCTTCCAGGAGAGAGAGACATATCAGATACTTAAGCCAGCAGGAGGAATGGATGAGATAGCACTATCATAGTTTATGAAGAACTCAGACAACAGCACCTACCAGAAAATGAGTTTGTGCTCACCAAGCCCAAACAGCAACACTTCAAAGGCAATGAAGCACTACCGGACAAAGGTGGACTGAAACCTATTTTATCATGTTCAACAGCCCCAAGGATTTTTTTGTTCTTGTTCCAAAATGTATTTACCTAGCTCCCATATGCTGGTGAAGAATGTTATTAAGAGCTTTGACCAGTATTGCCCAGCCTAGTGGTTTGTGGGCAGTATGGTGCTCAAGGGAAACATAAGAATAAGACAGCTGAAAGAGAGCCAAGTATGCATCAAAGAAGCAATTACTCGATTAGCAGTGTTACCTGTGAACCAGTGAAGACAGGGGACCACTCACTGAAACAAACAGCACTCTGATGATTTCAGATCGACTTGTGCGTGCCCAAAGTCCAAGAAGGCAGCATCACAGAGTTTGAGAAGAGCAGGATGTGATCTCAGAAGAGAATTCTTAACACTTCAAAAATGAAACTAATGAAACTCAAATTTGTGTTCATGAGAAGGAAATTTCCCAGAACATGGGCTAAGGCCGCGAATGTGTAAACAGGTGCTGTGTGCAAGCATCCCTCATAGGTTGGTGCCTTCCAATTGCCTTCCGATTTCTAGTCACCAGTACCTGCCAGCGACACACATTGCCAACTGCACCAATGCTGTGAAAACACATCTGATGAAGTGCAGGTGAGATTAACTTCCTGACATGAGGTCTTCAAAACCAGGTCCTCAGTCTGCAGCCCTCCAGAATTTTTTTCCACCTTTTATACCTCAAAACTCTGAACTCCAAAGACTGCAGCAGAAGTATTCAGAAGTAGTCCTGCCCCTTAGAAGTGATGTAGTACGGCCTCCAACCGTACTACAGCAGAATCACAGTGACCACAACGCCAACACGCAGGGGCAGAGGAGCAGGTAGCTGATTCCTGCCCACAAGCAGGACTTACCTCACGCGCTCTTTCAGCAGGCTCATAGTGGGATTTTGGCTCAGGGGTATGATAGCTTTGTTTATTTCTTTCTTGCTGCTGCTGCTGTTGCTGCTGCTGCTGCTGTTGTTGCTGCTGCTGCTGCCTCCTGTGATCGTGCTGCAGCGACAGGAGGTAGGCTTGCTCCTGCTGCAACTGGCGCTGGAGTCGCTCCGCCTGTCGGTGTTCCTCCATCTCCCGCCATCTGTATTCCTTTGAGAGAACGCGTGAGGAATTCAAGACATGACATTGACTGCATGGCGGATGTGTCCCCATCCATCCCGTTAAAAATGCACCTTTCTGGTTGTTGTTGCTTTTTAAATTTTTTTTTTTTGTATTTATTTCGTTGTTAAAGTGTAGCCAAGAGCTAAGTTAGACCAATATGGCATGTGTCTCGTGTTGGGCAAGTTGAGAGTGTACTGCTAAGCTTGATATGATTGGAGAGTTATGTCAAAATTGATTTTTATTAAAGGAAAAAAAAGAGTTATTTATACTAAATCCAGTGTAAAGTTCATAAAACAATGATTTAGACCAACACTAGGCCATTGTATCCCGGGGTGGATTTACATATCATGTGTGCTTTTGATCTGCAACATAAGCACTCTAGTTCTTCACTGAATGCCAAGGTCTGTTCAGAAACTCGACCACCACGCCAGAACTGTTCCACTTTAACATAAAGCCTCCTCTTACCGCCCAGAAAGCAGTGTGACCATACAGCACTTCTCATATGTGCCTGTCAGCCCACAACGCTAGCATAAATGGCCTTTTAATCAAGCTCCTTTGTTGTCATACTGTCAGTGCAGCTGTGCCCGACTGAGGGAAGCCTAGGACTGGCCGGATAAATGGATCCTATAGCTACTGAACAAAACAGATACAGTGCTTTACCAGTAACATGGCCTGCTCCTGGAGCAGCTGCTGCTGTAGAATTTCCAAGTGCCGCTGCTCCTCTTCTAGCTGTCGCCTGATATACTCCTGTCACATAGAAATTACCCAGCAATAAATTTATTCAAAAGGAATGCATCAGAACCCCCTGGGTGGAACACCACACGCTACTTCCCCAGTTCAGCTTTAACGAGAAACGCACTTCAGGATGGATTAGTGCCTGCAGAACAATTTAGGAAGCCCTGCCTCCTGAGCATCGGATTTTGGCCCCTTCCGTTCTGGAATTTGGACTCCTGCAAATTTTGCCAGCACGGGCCAGAGCTCATTTACGTATTTGGGAAGTGGTTTCAAGAAGCAGCAAAATGCACTTGAAGGTTTTGGAAAGTTAAAACACAGCAAGTCTGACTCAACACAGCCAACACAAAGTCACATGCAAGTTGTATTAAACATTAGTTTGTTGCACTGGTGCGATGAACTGTTAGCAACAGCTAGAGCCAGGCGTAGTGTAGGCAGACCTGGAGCAAGCTACCCCAGAGGGGCTCTGCCAAGCCCAGTTGGGACCTGCCCTGCCATCTCTCCCCTGCCGCCCTCACCAGAAGCTTCTCCTGAGCAGACGCTGCCAGCCTTGCTGAATTATGCGATGGTTATGACACAAACAAACACCCACCAGGAAACAGATATTAGACCAAACTCGCTTGCCCTTGCGACCTAGCCATCTTCTTCACCCTGCAGCCTCAACAGGTCGAGACATTTACCCGCTTCTTCGCCTGACCCCCTGGAAGAACTCGCAACTCTGAAGCACCAAACCCAAGCTGGTAACATCCTACCATGCAATTAATGGAAGTATGTAACATGTGCATGCGCACACACACAAGCACACGCACACATTTACAGTGTATGCATAAAGAAATTAATGGATCAGTGATACAGTGATGGGAGCTATAGAAAGTCTTGTGACAGACTGATGAGATACGCTATGCTGTTGTTACGCACATCGGCTGAGCCATAGTTTGGGTTAATGAAAATTCTAAGAAGGGGCATGTCTTTTCTTCAAAAAAGAAAAAAAAAAATTCAGAGTGGTTCAGCTTGGCCACATCAATTAACCATTTGTCATTATTGGCACTGTGCGTAATTAGCATTTCAACAGTTTAAAAAGCAGCTGGGGGAATACCCGGTGTCTGCCCAAAACCAAATTGCTGTGCTGTAATTAGAGATTTTACATATATTTATTCCCACTGGTTAGTCTTCTCTCCTTTTGACTCAAAAATCTTTAAAATATACACAAACATAATAAAATTGTAACACAATCATCAATGATCTCAGATACAGTGACTTTACATAAGGAAAAATCAAGGTATATCAGGCCAAAACCAGCGTTCCTGAAGTTAATGGGAAATTTACAATCAGCCTCTAGGACAGTAGTTTTGGCCCTTTATTTGGGAATCACTATTTTGCAGTACATGCACAGTAATTATTACCCTGATTATCACACCCTGATTAAAGGTTTTAAAGGATTTTAAAACATGCAGATTTCATGCATAAATACAGCAGCTGAATTTCATGATCTAAAAGGTTTCTCACCTGGACTTTCAACGTATTAAGGGCACACTGATACAACTTAAGATATACTTGCTGCCCGAACTGGCATACACTATTAGAGCCGATTTTAAATAGACAAGAGTAGGAGAGAGAGATTGCTTATTTAAGTTTTAGGAAGGAAAACTCTCTGCAGCTCAAAGGTTCCATCTCAAATTCAGAATATTCAAAGTTTACGACGAGCCTCTGACCAATTCTGGGTGCCAGAAGCTGACACGCAACACAGCTGCCCTTCTCTGGGAGGCCTTCTGAACAGGGGCATGTCCTGCAACAGCTGCTGATCCAGCAAGACAAGCCTAGAAACGATTTTCAGCCCCAGTGATGATTTCACCAATTCTGATGGTTTTTAGTCAAGCCCAGGGGCACAAGCTGAATTTAGGATGAGTACTGCAATGAGACTTCTTTTTTTGAGGGAATATTGAGCCTGCCAGAATTTTCCATAAAGCCCTACGATCTATGTTAGTGCGTTTGCTGTCAGAGACAACAAAGATGAAAGGATCAGTGTTAGGTTGCCTCTAAGCCGCTTTAGGCTTACTAATTTTTAAAAAATTAAATTAGAATTTAGAAGAAACAAACCTATTGTGCATATATCTGTATCGTGGACTCACCTGCTCCCTTTCTACTCTCCTCTTTTCCTCCTCTGCTCTTCTTCTCTCTTCCTCTTCCTTACGCCTCCTCTCCATTTCTTCCAGACGTCTCTTTTCTTCCTGTTCTCTCCGCCTTTGCTCACGCTCTTGTTGCCTTCGAGCTTCCCGTTCTCTTCTTTGTTGCTACAAAAAGGGAAAAGAAACCACAAAGTTTTACTTTTGTTGTTATCAAAGAAAGAGGTGGAGTTGTTTTCTACTGTGAAGAGAGGGATTTACCAGGACTGGCAAGCTCTGCAACTGAGTGACAACACATTTTATGCAAGTGTTCCACCAGGAAACTAACTCATCCCCAGCACACAAATATCCCTAAAAGCAGTCTTGCTTACTCTCTCTGGTTTCTCCATGTGCACACACAGAGTCACATACCATATTCCTGACAACTGAGGTATGGAAGCTCACTGCTGCTCCTCAAGAGAGGGTCACACTGAAATCTCAATCTTTGAACAACTGTTGAACTCAAATCTTATATCAGAGTGACAAATTTTCTTGACTTCAAAGCATTATCTAAATGTTGCCAAAAGGGAATTATCAGCCACATGAATCAGCTAAAACTCAAATGACAAGTATCTGAGCTTTTGGTAAGCAGCCTCTCTCTTAACACAGTTCATGATCTGCTAAGAATTTGGTGGTGTTGGCCCAACAACCAAGCTTGATTTAGTGCACTGCCCAAAACTTTGACTGAGAAGGAAGGCTGACCAACAGCACCTCAGCCCCTCCCAGAACATCAAAAGCACCTGTATGTAAAAGAGGGAAAACAGCTGAGCTACGCTTTTACTCTTACACAGATAAGCTTTCACACAAGACCCAAGTACAAACTGGTGCTGTTAAGTCTGCTCAAGTCTGAAAAGAACCTGGAAAACAGCTCCAGAAAGCACAAACTGACTCATTTATGTCTACAGAGCACCACGTATGACTTCAGAGGAGACATTTTAAATGCCCATGCAGTCGTGACCAACTCTTCCTGCATTTCTACAAAAGCATCCAGTTAGTCCACCTACCTTGAAATCCCAGGCAGCCTCCCACAACTGCCTAAGTGTCAAAAGACCCAGCTGTCTCCTGTTCAACCATCAACTGGGAACATCTCTACAACATTTACTTCCATTATAGATTTCTATAATATGCTAAAAAAATATATAGAAGAAATTTAAACCAAAAAAGCACGCTCAAGTTTAATCCCAAGAACAAAATGAAAACCTACATGCGTTATTCCTTTTCACATTTCAGTTAAGGTTAACGCTACCACTGATTTCTGTTGAAGCAATGCTGCCACAGACTTGTCAGCCTTAAGGCACTCCAAGTAGTCTTGCAAGAAGACTCAGACTAAGCTTTTATTAGGGCTCACAAATCCAGTTACGGATGTGCATTTCATAGTTGTGCTCAACTGAACAAGCAAAGGCCAAGCTACGCTCCCTGTGTTACTTCACAGGTTGAGCTTCCTCTGCTAGGCTCGTTACCCTGCATGACTATGAAATAATTGAAAGCCTTTTCCATCTTCTGGAATCGATACTGACACGACAGTGGAGAAGAAACATTGGGAGAAAAAAAAAGATGGTTAAGAATTAGTAGTACTTAAATGAAACGGGTTGCTTTCTGATTCTCTTTAACTAGCTGCAGGTTGGGGAAAGATGCAACTTTCTTGAAGACCACAGTTCAAATACACTCTAATTTGTAAGTAAGTTACTGGTAACTACGATGCTTTCCTTCCTGGCCTATAGCATCATCCTGGGTTCACTACCACCTTGCTGTGCCACAAGATATAAGCTCTTTTTTCCCCCCACATTTTCTGTATCTTTTCAGAAACACAGCTTCCTTACTCTTGCATCTCCTCTCCTCACTAAACGCATCTACCAGCCTTTTCTCTCTTGGTTAAGCAAGCTCTCTTCAATGAATGTAGATATAAAAATAGCAAAAGTGCTGCAAGGCAGCTACGGCACGCAGTAGCATTTCAGAGGTCTCACTGCTTCCCCTCCTTCATTTTTTAAGCACTGTAAAAGGATTAAGTAGGCACTTTTATTTCTGAGTATACACATCTGTGTCAAACAATTTCTATATTTAAGTCTATATATTCAGGTGCCTCTTGGCTAATCAAGTCTGATAGGCTCTTTGTTTAAGAAAACTAAGATGTGAAGTACAATAATTCTGTTGCCCTGAGGATGAGAAAGGCAGCACACTGCTGACTGGTTAATATGCACATTTATCAACGCAAACACTTCTTAAACATATGAAGCCCGTCTGTCTAACAATATTGTGTTGACATTGTTAAGTGGATATATTGCAGATCTTGGGGTGGTATTATTCTCACTACAAGGAAGATGGGCAGAGCTTAGGACTTTTGGATGAAACAAATTCATCACTTCTTAAATCAACAGAGAAGTATTCAGCAATATTTATAAATAACTGAACTTAATATGAGAAAAATAAGTTACAAATTGTCTAGGAGAGCTAATTTCGTGGCATAAACAACTTCAGCTGTTAAAAGCTGAGATTTTTAAGCAAATCTTGGGCCAGTTTGCTAGCTCAGGATGGGCAGTAGGTATTTATTACCCAGCAAAAGAAAAAGAAGGATTCCCTGCCACCAGTCTGGGTTTAAGTCAAGTCTCCAAAGCACAAGTGTGCTATTGTCTACGTGCCAAAGTACACAGAGAGATGGGGTTTCTCGGCATCGCTTCCGCCTTTCCATCAGACACCGCCTCAACCCCTCGCCAGCCGGCTGGGAAGGGAGGCACCCGGAGCTGCTGGAGCTCGCACAAGCACCCGGCATGATCCGCTTATTCCCAACCCTGGCAGTAAGAGAAAAGTTTCACCTCCTCTGCACGTGGCCTTTGAAACCTGAGCATCGAACTACTGGCCGCTAACAAAGTGGAATTTACTTTTAACAAGCCCAGGAAAAGGAAACCTGCAGTGACAAGCATCTCCCGGGTTCTAGTCTACATCTTGTCAAAGCTATAGCAAAGCTGGCTGGTGGCAAGCTGTTGCTGAACCAAGCTGGCTTCAGAAGCCTTTAGTTGACTTCCTACCATCTATCTGCTGGCACAAAGTCACCTTCCTGACTGCCTCTAGCAACTCTTCCACGAGGACACACCAAAACCCTGGTCACCAAGTTGCCCAGGCTTGCCCAAAGGAGGGGAGAGGGACAGGGAAAATCATTAGTTAAAACCAGTGTCAGTTCTGTTTATAAAACTTGGGCTTCTGAATTCAGTAAGGGTGATTGTTAGATATTATAATTCTTATCATGCAGTAGAAAAAATACCTGAGGTAAAACACTGTTGCCCAATAGAGAGCAGCTATAGATCTAGATTCACTGAAATTATGGGTTGCATACCCAGATCTTCTTTAATTGGATATGCTATTACCAACTTTCTTGTACATATGAGATGAAAAGCTTATTTTCAGGGGGCTAACTGTTCATCAGAAGGTAAGGGCAGGAGCTCTTTAAAGACATTTCAGAGATGCTAAAACAGAATTTTGACATAACCCATGCAGCCTTAAATTACTGCATTTCACAAAACCAGCATTTACTAAGCCAACAGTAAAAAAACCAAACAAACAAAAACAAAACCCACAAAACACAGTGTCAATACTTTGGATCCTCATCCAGGTTTAGGGTGCACTAATGATGATCTCATAATGGTACCCGACACCTCCAAATTGGAAGACCATGCAGTACAGCATGATTTACCAGGAGGGGGCATTGCAACTACACAGGCAGTTGGTGTACACCAATGAATTCAGGACCTCTTTCATACAGTGAATTGCTGAAGATAAATATAGACCCTCTAATTTTATATTCATAAAATATTATTACTTAGTCTTACATTCAGATGAAGGTTGGCAAACACATGTATTAATGATTTATTTCACCAAGAATTAGGTAGCCTGGTATCAGCTTAGGAAGAGGATTGGAAAGATTAATAAACAGACTTCTGCTTTGCCCACACTAGAGATAAAGCAGAAGTAGAACTTCTTACTCAGTACCAATCCAAACTGTAAGCAATTCAAATTAAGTAGATACGAATAATCTCCCCCTCTGCAAAAGAAACAAAGCCCTGGCAAAAATTGCCTGCAGGTACACCTACATTAGCATCTTGTTTCAGATCAGGAGTGCTCTTTTGAAGTGAATCATCCAATCATCTCCACTTACCAGGTTTTGTTTCATATTTTGAAGATGTCTTGGAGTGCCAGCCACTCCTTTTGGATGAAATTAAAAAGGCAGATGCACTCCAACCACAAGCAGGCATGCAGTCTAGACCTCAGCTAATCCAAAGGAACTCCTCCTGTCTTCAAACACATGGAGTGAAGTCTTTGGGTCCTCAGCACTTTAATTACTGTGCTCCACAAATCTGCTTCTACTGGACTGTACTACTTGCCAATGGAGCTATAACCCACCACTTCAAAAACATCCATCTTAGGTACTCGTATGAGAGACAGAGACATCATTTAATGTGAACTGTGGAGGTCCACACAGAATGGGATTCCACCACAGCTAATTCTAATGAATTTCCCAAACCGGATTCAGTTTTGCAAAGTACCAATTCAAATGCCTTTCCATACCCGTCACACCGAGCACTGGTGTCTCCACGCTGCTGAACAGAAACATAGACTCGTGTTAGAACAGCCTGGAAGTGCTCAGACTTCTTGTTTTAACCATCTAAACACTTATATGACATACAGCTGATATTTATGCAATTAATCTTTATATGATTTTTTTAAAGGGAGGGGGTGAAGGGGAGGACGAGCAATCCCCTTCCAGAAACGTTTCAGGCCATTTTCTGCACTTTGACCACGCATTTGTTTCCACCTCCTAAGAAACGCACAGATTATAATGTTCCTGCTCCACAGATTATAAGGTTCCTGCAACAATGAGTTTTAGAAGTCACCTATATGCCTTTTAAAAAGTAATCTTTTTTTTCTAATGCTGCTGAGAATTACAGTTTTTGGCAGATGTCCTAAACACCGTTCCTGTTGCAGTCTCGGTCAAAACTGTCTAGGCTCCGTGCCAGCATTGTAAGAACAAGCCCTCAATTTTAATTTAGGAAGCTGGGGGGG
>JAHREE010000279.1:593633-617069 GCA_033628505.1 Tringa tobata | reverse complement strand
AAGAAGGGGGAAGTATAAGCAACTTGTCCAAGGAGATTATCTAATGCATAAAATTCTTCCCAAAGTTAAACAGGTATATCCAAGGACACGATTACCCTACACAAGCAAAAATTACAAGAAAGCAAGGCTTGGTAAAAATATCAACAAAGTGATGGAAGCCCAGAGGTTCAATACCCGAGTCTAATCTTAACTCACATTACTAAGCTCTTCATTGTTTACTGGCTTCATCAAAACAGGGGGGGTGAGTTAAGGACAAAGTGACAACATTTCAATATTTTGGCCTTCAATTGTGTCACAACACTGATGTTTATCTAAATATGTGTCTACGGCCCTTCCCCCATCTTAAAGAGCTTGTTTTGGCTGTTGCTTTGTTAAAAATCCCTTGGGATTGTACATTTTTCCACCACAAGATCCAACGAACTAAGTGGATTTTTCTGAAAGCTCAATGTGAGTCTTTTTTTTTTAATTCACTTTAAGAACAATATGCCTGCCCCATCACCTGCAAAGGGAAGCCTTTATAGCTCATCATTCACATTTATGTCTCTAAGGGAACCAGGCTAAGGTTATAGACTCAATAAAAGTTAAAGGCTTTTCTCTTATAAACTGAGTTTACTGAGTAACCTTACTCAGTAATACAGCAACTTACATTACAAGCCGTCTTGTGGTTGCTGAAGTTGTTAGTTCTGTTTTGTATTTTAAAAAGCAGGACTGATTAAACTTAACTTTCAGGTAAATGTCTTTTCTTCATTAAATTGTGATTTCTGCAACGTCCCCAAAAGGTTCAACTCTGTGCAGCAAAGAGGTGAGTTGCTTTGTTTCTACTACAAGTAGCAGCATCTCCTTTATTTTAAAAAGAAATTCCAGATTTAAAGGGCTGCACTGATTACTAAAGTTAAATGACCTAGATAATTTAATTGTAACCCCCTTCCTCGCCAAAAAAGTACTGCCTGCAGAACCTTGGAGATTAAAGAGGCATTTAAAAGAACTAATTGATTCCCCATACTAAGCAAAATGTTAAAGGCTAAGCAGTAACTCAACTTTTTCCCACCTTTGACAGTATCAATAAAATATTCTATTTTCCTATTGTCCCGTGCTCTTTTTTTCCTAGCCTCTTTTCATCATCTGCTCCCCCTGAAAAATCGCTACAGAGCCAGAGTCTAAAAACAGTTGAAAAAGCTATGTTTATCTTGGCGATTCTAGAAGGGTGGGGAAGAAACAGAAGAGAAATGGAGTTTATATGCCTCCCCCTTGTCCCTCCTCCTGTGTGGCTGAGTCTTTGCTACCAATCCCTCCTTATAGCAGCACTAAGCTCACTCGCACATTGAAAAAGAGGGATAAGGAGCATAATGTGACCTGGAAAGCTATTTGAAATTTTGTATTATTTGTTATGTAAACACGTCACGGGATGCAAATCAACATTTGGTCCTGGTTGCGTCCTCATTAAACATTACCAGGATTTGGAAAACCAGACGGGGTGTAGTTTTTCCATCATTGCTAAGTGAGCAGTTGAAACAGCGACTCAAGCAAGAGGTCATTTAAGGACAACTGGAATTTGACCCTGCACTTCCTGAGGAGCCAGAGAATTGGTTTCACTTCAGCTCTGTGTCATACCCAGCTCTGGCCTGAAAAACTGTTTTGAAATCCTCCCACCTCTGAAGCTCACACTGCATATTCCATCTACATATATATATAAACGCACACGAGCTCTTAAGGAGGTGAAAACTATGGCAGAACAATATATATTCAACATATATATTCATTTTCTTTTATCTTCAGGTAGTGTATGCAAATTGCATACTTACCATTTCACAAAGGTACAATTTACATATTTGTAATATTTGCAGAATTATAATTTTAACACTGATTTATAAATCATATTTATAAATCTAGGTGGCTTTTAGTCATCACGCTACTATGCATGACAGAGTAATACATAAAAAAGTAGGCTTCTACCTGTCATGAATGAATGCCAAACACAGATGTTTTAGAAAGCTTTGAGGGGAAATTAGAAGCGTGTCATGGGCCCCAAAAAAGTAATTGTCAGGCACTGCCCACGTTAAAAAAAAAAAAAAAAAAATCCATCTGGGAATAATTAATGTCTCCCCATCTCTACAGCTATCTAAAGTCTAGACATGTTGCCTCTTCTTTGGAACAGAGACCAAGACGCAGCCTCCCCCCCGATACCTTCAAACAACCCAGCTTTGGGCTTTGGCTCCTGTTGCCTCCACAGGAGCTGCTGGGTATTCAAATGCTCTGGAACATGGCTCATAAGCAGCCAGACATGGATTTAAGTGCTTTGCTCTGTGTTTGCCAGTGGATTTGAACATGTTGTTTTCTTTCCTCAGATATGCTGGGGCTAAAGCATATTAAGGTACATTCCCACTCTTTTGAAATGGGCGTGGGAATGGGAAACACAACTGGAAAAGGGGCTTTTTTTGCACCCCGAGCTCCAGCCTCCTGTCTCTACCTCTTCTAGCCGCCTCCTTTGCTCCTTCTGCTGCTCGATGCGCTTCTGCCTCTCTGCCAGCAGCTGCCTCTTGTACTCCTCCTGCTCCCGGAGCTGCTGCTCCTGCAGCAGCTGCTGCCTCCGAAGGGCCTCGGACCGTTCCTTGTTTTCCTGCTGCAGTCTCAGGAAATCACGTCGGAGGGTTGATTCTCCAGGCACATTGACAATGGAACTGCAACAAGAGGAAGTTAAAGCCTCCCATACAATAAAGCCTTGACGGGACATTAAATACCTTTTCCAAAGCAGGGCAACATTAATAAAATATAGCATAACGTTAAATTTTAATCTCATTTCTTTCAGAGCAAAGACACTGGATGCGTGTCAAATACACGCTCTCAGTGGAAGGCGTGAAATGAGGCCAAGCAAAATAAGGACCAACTCTGGCATTGTGGAACCCTGACCAATCATATTTGCCATAAATCTCCCTCCATCCAGAGCTCGCTGGCTTTAAGCCACACAAGGGGGAGCTTTAAAACCTTTAGCAGTCACAGAATAGGTATTCAAACCCTTTGGGTGGTTTGTGTGGCTTGTGCATGCACTTAATAAGAGACAGAAATTTAGCCTGCTCCTGATTTATAGTCACAGGCCTTCAGACTTATTTGGCATGGACTTCCCAGAGCCCTCCCAAAAGCAATTACCTTGGCTCTCCTTCTTGTTCAGGCACTTCCTCCTCTTCTTCCTCACTTCCACTATATTCATACTCCGTCTCATCTAACGGGAAAGAAACAAAGGCTTAGATAGTGCTTATCTTTAATTTTAGGACAGTGGGGAGTTGCAGTAGCATCTCAGTGAACCGGTTCCTATCCCCTTCAGTAAGAGGATCTATCACAGATGCTAGAACTCATTCCAGATATACAAGTCCACCTTCACACATTTGTAAAGTGTTACAGTGGTTTGCAGCAGACGTTCAGCAAATTCCCTGAACATCACCAGGTTTTATATGTAAGACAAGACACCTGGAGAACCTCGGCACCACCTGAATAAAGAGAACAGGCTGCCCAAGACAGTTGCTTTATAGCTCTTGTGATGGGTAGTTTCCTGCAGGTCTGATTTATGGCACCATTCCAGAAATGAACATACCACAGACCAAAAACGGGACAGGCATATATGCCAGTATCCTCCTAAATACTGTTTAATGCTCGTATGGAAGAGGCAGTGGCCCAGAAGTAAGTAAATTTAACTTATCTGAAAATAAGACACTTACTGAGACTTTCTCTGTAGAAGACAGAATAAGACCTAAAAGCCTGCTGATAGTCAAAATATGAATTCAAAAAGAACCTTTCAAGGGTTTGGGTTGTTTAGAGCTTTCCTAAGGGTGGGGATTTAGAATGCAAATCAGGACAAAATAATGTATTTTTATCCAAGCTGTGAGACTTGATTTTTAGAAGCTGCATACCTTTCTCTCCTCTCTTCTTCCTGGTCCTGTCTATATGGTCCTTAAGCTGGATTCGGACTTGCCTTTCATTTGGTTGGTCACGTATAAAGGGATGTTTCAAGAGTTGCTCTGTAGAAGGTCGCTGCATGTAATTCTTCACTAGACAACCTTCTATAAAGCTGAAAAACTTTTTTGACCTGAGAAAGCAAGAAGGGAAAAAACCCCAAACAAAACAAGATTACAGGTTAAAACTTGGCTCAAACATTTTTCCTGTTCTTCCTCAAAGCCTAATTCCTTTCCTCAAAGAGCATCACTTCCCTGAGGGTGGTACAAGTGCTGTCTACAAGCCTCCTAAACAGAGCTGAGTGGGCTCCAGCTGAGCACTGGGCTGGAGGGACACAGGGCGATACCAACATACCTGCAGTGCTCAGGCACAGCCTCACAGTTAATGTGCCCTCTTTCACAGCCATAATTGCCCTGAAAGGCAGGATCTATTAGCGAAGGCAAATCAAGCAAACCCAGCTCTGCTACTTCTGGACCAGAGCTGGGTAGCATCCAGCTTGCTTGGAGCACAGGCAGGGCAGCTCTGGTGTGTCTCCACCTGCCCATGCTATCTAAGGGCACGTCTGCTTCAGAAGAGCCGTACCGAAAGCCGCAAGAACTGCGGCCAACATTCCCCTGACGTGAGCAGCACTGCGCTGCTTTTGTAGGCACCTGGGCTCACTGAGATATAGGTCTGCAAGAATTTAAGACTACTTTATTTTTCACTTGAAGAGACACACACGCACACAAAAATCCTCGAAGAACAGTAAGTGGAGTTGAACAGCGTTGTCTGTTCAACACAGGCACTTGGGGGCAGATTCTCACCAACGCAATTTAAGGCCATGAACTGAACTGAGCTCCTCCTGCACATCCCATAAAGTGACTGGGTATGGAAGTCAGCTAAGCCGGAGCACCGCCTTCCTAAATTTGCACTTCATTTGAACTCTTGAAAGACGACCTCTCCAGGTGGAAGTCACCAAGCAAGCTGCCTTGCAAAATGTCAATAATGGAAATATTTAAAACTGTGTTTTTCATCATTTGGCTTATTTTGTCATAACCTGCCACCCAGCACACCATCCAAACAGTTGAGTCACAGCAGCACTGCCTTTGGCCAGAGTCACTTTTTTAATTGCTAGGTGTTCTCAACCTGCTCCTGTGCTTGGGCAGCAAATACCTCCACTACATGGTTAAGTGTAAAAACAACATCGGTTTCCATCCATCGCTTCACTTTCCTATTGTAATCTAAGAGGCTGAATTCAAGATAACTTTGCTGGCTTTTTTTTTTAATTCCTCATGCCTTAAGTGTTATTATTCTAAATAAAAAGGTTCATGAAAGGCTTATGCAAATACTGTATATGCATCTCTATTCCATTCACTTATGCAGAAAGCAAGTATGAGAGAGGGAGAAGGATGCCTTGACAGTACAAGTGTATAAATAAGTCAATCCAGGCAAAGACAAAGCCCAGCAAGCAAGCCAAGTTTATATTGTGTTGATACTGAATAGGCAGTCAAATAACTTCATTATTTTGACAGGATCACAGCATCCTATGATCACATTCAATCTATATGAAACCTCTTCCTAGGGAGCATTTTTGTTTCATATGTGCCAGTTGTAACCAGTAACTGGGAGGAAATCCTCTGATACTAATGGATTCTTCTCAGCTGGCAAGAAGCGCACACTCAATTCCAATCGTTTACAATAATTATAGTAAAAGCCTTCATTAGTTTTAATAGCTCCTTTCAACTTAGCAACTAGAACGCTATAGTACTCTTCTGTTTCTGTGTTACGATACATTTGAGAAAACATACTGCATATTAAGAGTGCTGCGGGAGTTTATTTTTTAAAATATGGATCCATTTGTCACCTTAGTACAGATGCTGCTCTGTCAAGAAAAGAAGTTTGGGTTTTATTTTCACACAGTTCGAGATAAAATTTCTCTGGGACAAACAGAACTAAATAAACAATGTGCGCTTTTTATTTCATGCTTTGATTCAACGGCACAGAAGATAACAATTGAGTGATTTTTGCTAACTTAAATTGCTTTACAGTTCTGTGGAAGCGATAACAAAACAGCACGCAATGCGACACAAGGAAACATCATGCTACTCTAAAAGGGCTACAAACAAGATATAACTAATACATACCATTTCTTGGATTTTAACCGTGGGGGTGGGTTCCTGGGTATCAGAAAGAGTGCCCTCATGGGATGCATGTCACAAAGCGCTGAAGGAAAGAAAACAAAACCAAACAGAAATATACAGACGTTGGCTTCATTGTTCTTTGGAAATACCACAGCTTCAGCTTCCACAACCATTCCCACTATCCCGACCCCACACGCAGCAGATGCAGGCAGCAACACAGCTAAATGGCATTAGCCTGAAATGACAACAATTCCACAGCTCGATGTGCCAAGGGTGACCCCAAAAAAAGAAAGAGATCGAGGCACGGATTAACCTTCAGAATTAACCATGATGGGAACATCTGTGCATGGCCCTCTTCCACCCTCAAATCATCTAATGTATGTTCCAGTCAATAAAATACTGGGAGATGATGACAGCAGAAGGGAAGAATGACACAGTTACTGTTTCATACAAGCATCCTTCCACCTGCCCTTCTCTCCCATTTTGGGAGAGACGTGGAGATTTTCTCTACTCTGAGGCCTGACAGTTTTGAAGCAGCTCTGTATCAAAAAAAGGATTCCTTGCAGAACTGAAATGCAAACCCATGACTCCTGTCCAAAAAAAGTCCAGTTGGTTTCAATGGACACTTAGTGGGAATCCAGGATCTCTGCCTGACAGCCTTTCCTGTTGTTCCATAGGAAAGCACCACGGCAGAGCCAATGCAGGAAAATAAGGGAGCAGGGAGAAAGGCTGCCCCAGAAAGGTCACTAGAAGCAAACCCTCTCTTTTTACCATGTTCCTCTTGCACAACCAGACTCAGCCTGAATGATCACTGCAGGAAAAAGCAACGTTTTCCACACAGCAGAAATTCAGGAGAAACAGACTGATGTGAAGAGGATTCTGGAATCAGAAATAAGGGGCCACAACCTTGGCAGAGAAGCCACTTGGATCCCATCAAACGATCAAGCTGAGAGATGGACTCTTCAGCTGCAACTGCAGGCAGAACTCACATGCCAGAGGACAGACCAAGGCAAGAGCTGTTCAGCATTTACACGGGATCTTTGCTTACTTCTCAAGTGCCCATCCTGTGCTTTTACACAAAGGGAGGCCAAGCTCCGCTTCGTTTTGGAAATGAAAAAATATTATTGCCCAATTGTAGGCTTACAAAATACACAGACACAGCTTTTAATTGAAAGCCATCCAGGCAACTCAATGCACTGAACAAAAAGGTATGGCAAAAAGGAGGTCAAGTGGCAGCTCAAACACTGTTAATACAGCGTTGGCTGAGGTGTCCTGGGAGCAGCTCTCACATGGGCATGCATGCAAACGCGCAATTAAGAAGGAAAAAAACCAAAACAAAAACCTGATCAAACCATCAGACCTCCCAAAACATGAATCAAAACAAGAGCGTTGTGATTTGATTTATAAATTTTACATTAACAACAAACACAAATCAGGCAGTGGCTATAATGAAATGACCGTATTTTAGCTAGAAAAATATCAATACTTTATTTCAAGATGATTATTTCAAAACCAGAGGTTTCAAGCTGGGCTGTAGTGTGGGGGTTGTTTATGTGTTTAAAAAATTTAATTAACTCACTCTTAGGTACCTTAGGCTGTTATTTTTTAAATGCAGAGCTCCTGTTGGGGGTGAGACTAAGCATCTTTGCTAGTTTAATATGGACTTTCATAAAAATTACCATTAAAAGCCAAAACATCATGCCTAATTTCTTTTCTTTTTAAATCCTTCTGTTCTCCTCACACACATCTGCTCTGATATTCAGAAAGATTAACTATGTAGGGGGAAAATAAGCTACAAAAAGTTGTGTGGTTTTGGTTTCCAGGTTTCTCAAAAATACCCATGTTGACTGATAAGTAATCTCAAGCAGGGAACATTAAGTTCAGTACTTTGTGTTGAAAATGGATTTACAGTTTAAGTCACCTCACTGCTAAGGTAGATCAACGCCACCCATCGATGAGTGGAAACAAAAGGAAAAGCAATGTTAGCATTACCCAGGCGGACCCAAAGCCAACGCAGAAACAATTGCTACAGATGCTTTTTCCATTAAGGCCGGTTTTCTTGAGGCCCCACTCCCCCTCTCCCCAGCTGAGGTTTCAGCATCCCAGGCCAGGCAATACACAAATTGGGACACAACTCCAAAACACAATATACTACCCATAGGAAGGAAGTCTGACACTCAATTAGCTTCCAAATATTCCTGCTATAGAAATTAAATTACTGCAGTCTGCACTGTAGCCCTTAAACACAATCCTATCTTTATCAAAAGCATTGCTATTTATGGGATTTTATATTTATAGGGCAGGCAAAACCAAAGAGAACAGAAATAACATGAGGATACTTTCAGAAACCTCAAAACTAGGCTTGGATTACAACCAGCATCTCCCAAGTATACATTTCAGTCTTAATCAGCCCGCTGGAGAAGCACACGTATCACTTACGGGGAGCTCCTTCTGCCATCTCTATGGCTGTAATGCCGCATGACCAAAGGTCACTCTGCATAAAAAGAGAGAGACCATATGTTAGTAGGTGGATTTACCCATTCAGACAGTAAGACAGTACTATTTACAGAGGCCCTGTAGGTGAGACTGAAACCAAATACCAAGGCTATTTAAATAATATAAGCTACTTTTTTTTGGTAACAGTATCATAAAATCCTACTTGTCGTATAAAACATATATATACACAAATGCACACAGGTATTCATACAGAGTATGCAAACAACCCTTCCTAATAACACATAAAATATATATTCACATTAGGACAATGAAAAATACATTGGCCCCAAAGCTAAGTCTATGAAACAACAGAATTTTTAATCCTTGTTTACAAAGGTCTGAATATTTCCCTATAGTAGATTCACAGACAACACTGTACACATTCGCCTAAACAAAAGATGGAGATCTGAAGACTGCAGGGTAAAAAAACCCCAAAATCTGGCAGGTCTTTTTCATTGGCTAAACTAGAAAGCAAACAAATACAGGTAAGTGGAATACACCCAGTCCTGAAGTTTTTTCTATTCGCAATAGTCAACTAATAGTTTTATCTAGGGGTATAGCCATCACTGCTGAACTTGGAAAAAACCTCTTTTGGACACGTTGCTTGGAGCCAAAGCAAACGTTCCTTCCCTATCACCTCAGCTTTGCTTGAAACGTTACAGAACAAGAGTCCTTCAGTGGAAGCCTTCTGAGGTGCCACCTCTGGCCAGTGCCCCTGACCAGGGAGAGCCTGGGCGAGAGCCAGGAGGGTCAGACACAGGCAAGAGCTGGAAAACTCCTGGCGAGGAACCAACTCCAGAGACTGCTGCAGCTTAAGGGGCAAAATCCAGCCATTTAAGCTAAACTGCACAGCCTCGTGATCTTACAAAATATTTCACCTATTAATTTTTGGGGGGAGACCCCACCTACAGACCCCACCAGAAACAATGAACAGGTGTTTTCAGAGCTAGAAGGAGTTATTTTTCACATCACTACTGCATTAGCAGATATTGCAGAGTTTTTCTCCTTTATTAGATCATTTAATAGCCACCCTTCCTTCCTAATAACTTCATCCGCAAACACATAAAGCATTATCTTTGATACAATGAGATGTATGTTAAAAGCGACTACCAAGATGTAAAAAGTGATTAAACCAAGAGAGAAAGGGTCAATCTGATCGATCTTACCTAGTCAAAGGGTACAAAACCACCAATTCAAATCATCTGGATTTTTTTACGTAGAATTAGTCATACACAAACATACTGATAGCTAACACCACCATCAATCTCAGCAAACTGATACAGTTGATATTCATCTCTAAAATTCATTGTAAGGCTTTAATCACAGGCTTTCTGATATCTTTGTTGCCATTCTTGGTTAAAAGTTAGAACAACTACACTTGTCTAACTGAAGATTTTTTTAAAAGTGTATTTTCACATTTTTTTCTTTCTTTGTGCTTTAATTAAAGCAATCTGAGAAGAACTTTTATGATTACAGGATGCTTTCAATCGAGGAAACTTTAAATACGCATACATAATATTCTTAAGGGTAGTGCAAATATCATCAAGCCAATTACAGTTTTGCAATAATTAAATCTTTGGCTTGCAGCAAACTATGTAACAAGTGATCTTTGTTGAGAAATGTTGCAATGGAAAAATTTTTATCAACATATATATGAAATTAGGAATAGGAACAATTTAAAGAGCTCGTTCTGTACTTCACTGGCTCTCCAGACGGTGCTTCTATTTAAGGCAACACCTAAAATGCATTGTTCTGGGTTACTACAATAACTGGGACATAGTCTAACACAATTTAAAGTACAATCATTATACAAATTGAGAACACGAGTGTTTCCAGTTAAACTCTTTTCACCTTCTCTGAGCACCTACAGCACACTGAAGTCCTACTCCTTACGTCTCGAAGCTACGATAATACCAGTAATGGCAACTGTTAAAGGTCACAATTTGGCAGTGACCCATACGTTGTACTCCTGTAATAAGAATATACCTAGACAAAATAATATTACTCCTACAAAGCATAAGAAGTCTCAAAAACCGCCATCGTTCACGGACATTCATTCTGCAAGTGTAGGGTTTTTGTATGTTGGGGTGGGTTTTTTTTCTGCAAACAGGACTCTCTTACTCTGTAATCATACGTAGCATCTGGATTTTCATCACAGGCAATAACTTCTGGAGCCATCCAGTACGGAGTTCCAATAAAAGTGTTTCTCCTGCCAACTGTCCTGTCCAGCTGAGCGCTCACACCGAAATCAACTGCGGGTGGGAAAAAAGTGAAATAAAATAAGAGCGGAAAAATAATGCCGTGATTACTTCTGCAAGGTGATTTGAAAATAAAACCCTGTGGATGTTCCACGTGGGAGAACCACGCTGAGGAGAAATACGATGATTAATACCGAGGCAGCCGAGCCCTTGCGGTTCACATGCAACGTGCCTGGGCCACAAGCGTCAAGAGACACAAGCGCATACGACCACCTCTCCTGCACCTCTCACTGGCCTGCCTGGACAGAAGGCAGTGTACAGCTGCAAAAACACTGTCTGGGAGGCTGAGGAAGGAATATTCCTTTCCCAACTGGTGAAGCCAAGCACCTTTGCCTAGAGAGAGGGAGCTGCTCCCCAACAGTACCTCTCACGCTACAGGGAAAACCACACTCTTGAACACATCTCCTTTTCGGCTCTCCACCTCTTCTGCTCTAAAATGGGACAGTAAAAATCATCTGTTGCTCAGTGAATTGCTCTCTGCTCTAATACACCCAGCAGATTCGTCGATAAAGAGCAAAAGAGGTGCCAACTTTGAGCACATACGCACACCCGTTGCAAAAGAGATGCCCATTTCATCACAGGGCAATTACATTACAGGGGTGTTGTCCTCCCTTCAGTTCTCCCGCTCACGACAACAGTGATATATGCCTTTCTATACCAGCCACGGCATCTGCTCTGGGAGGGCTGTGACAGCTTCACCACATCCATCATCTGAGCGACACTGACAAACCGGTGTAGACGAGCTCGGTGGGAGCAACGGTTTGGGAGCTACCGTGCTCCACTTTGGACAAAAAGGAGGAAAGCTCTCCCGAGAGCTTCCTCCTCCAGCAGCCGGGACATCTTCCCATGCCTCGTGCTGCAGGAAGGTGTAATGCAAAACAGAAGGGACGTGGGCTGGGTGGGAGGCCTTCAGTACGGCTCTATATTTAACCAAAAAAAGGTGGTGAATGTAGCATGATACAAACACAGAAGGTTAAAGTGGGCAGTTACTGGAAGAGACAGACTATAGAGAAGGAAAAAGAGTTTGTCCACTTGGAAGTGAAAGAGGAGGCCAGGGATGAGCACAGTTTTCAGCAGGCGTGCCAGTGTGTTTTGAACTTGATGCCACAGCTCCCTTAAGTGTGCCAGCCAGACCGTATTTTTGTGTCCAGAACCTGCACAGCAGGTGCTATTTTAATTAAAGCCAAATAAAGAAGTGACTCCCGTCACTTCCCGAGCCCAGAATAATGGGAATCAGAAACAACCCAAGTCACGCACGGCTCAGTGGGGGGCACAAAACGGTCCCCTCGCTGATTCCAGCATGAAAGCCAACATCTTCTAACGGAATGCATGCCATCCTCCTCATGCAAGAGGAAATACATGCAGGGCCTTGATTCACACAGGAGCAGTGACAGAGCTGACACATGCTCCAGAACATGTCACAGGGCTCTTAGAGGCTAAAAATCAGTTTGGGAACACCAGAAAACAAAGGCTGAATGAATGAGGAAGCGGACAAGCACGCCTACTTACCGAGTTTCACTTCTGCATTCTCTGTTAACAACACGTTTTGCCCTTTGATATCTCTGTGAATCACATGATGGGCATGAAGATGTGCCAACCCCTGCGTTAAGGAGAGGAAGGAGAATACATTCAGAGTTAGATTCTTGGCTTAGCAACAGGCTACCCAAACCCAGGACCCCTGCAAAGCCCAAAGCACTGGGTCTTGAGCTCTTGGTCCCATCACCCGTGGGAGCCTTGTAGCAGCATCCCCCCTGCACAGCTTTTGGGAACGGAGCAGAGACACGGGCCCCTGGTCATGCTGCTAAATACAGCCCAACATCTGCACTGTGCAAACACCTCTCGGCTGTCGCGTGAAGAAAGTTCAGCTCCCAGACAGTCTCCGTGCAATGACACCGTAAATGACATCAGTGTCAGTGTACGTCACTGACACCCGACACACACGCACGGTCACCCAGAATTTAGTCCAGGGAAGAGGAGTGAAGAGAGAAAAGAGGCAGCACCAGCATGTATATATGCACCCCCGAGAAGTGGGTGGGAGGGTGATGGACTGGCAGCTATATTTGAGGGCGAGGGACGACTGATGACAGACAAAAGCTCTGCTGCAAAGCTGCAGTTCTCTTCTCTAGCCTCCATAAATATGAAGCCAGATAATTGTTCCTCAGGAAAAAAAAAAAAACAAAACAAAAAAAAAAACAACCATGCAAAAGAACTAAAAAAAAAAAAAAAAGCATGAGCATTATACTTTCCAAAGGAAACAAAACCTCCTGGCATACGGTGCTTTTTGTTGAGACAGCACCTGGATGCATGCCCCAAAGCGTTAGCCATGTGGAGGGAGGGCTGAGGAAGACATATGTTGCATTTTACTCTCTAATGTAATTGGGAGAACAACAGGCAACCCTCTTAGCAACTGCCTGTATTTTGGTTTCTCCTCAGCTCTCTGCTCGGAAAATTGTAGTCTCCGGTGGGATCGCCTTGCCTGTTCATGTTGCCCTCATAGGCTTTTAATGTTTTATGAAAAATAAAGAAATAGAACCTTTACAGCTGCAAGAGGTTAAGAGAGTAGTGGTTGCTGTAGAGAAATATTTCCTAACACATGTTCTTCATTAAATGATCATTTACCAGTTTGCCTACATAACCATTGGGCCATTTTCTTTTTTAAAAACAGTTAATGAGCGTGACAAAAAAACCACCATCCCCAGCTCCTCCCCACACGTCACAAGCAAAGCAAGTGAGTGGCTGATGTCCCCAAGACCCTTCGCTGGCTGCTAACGCTAAGCATGGTCTTATTTTTCACAGGAATGAAGGCTTTTCCACAGCTTCACACAGGATACTTTTTAAAGCCTTCTGCTACACTGAAGCAGCCAGAGAGATAATCGTCTGTTCTCTCCAGAGAACTATCTAACCTTACTGAAAAAACACATTAGGGTTTGTGAAGGGCTGGGAGGAGACAAAAGGGGCACTTCTCCATTCTCCTCCAGTCCCTGGACCACTCCAGCCACACAGGGATCCTCTAGGTCGACCCTCACCTCTGTCTCCACCTGCACCAGTCTTTGGCACTTCAGCTCATTTTAACTTTCTGTTACACAACCCCTCTCCTCCATCTCTGACAAACTTGGTGTTGAATCAGGTTTTGCAATATTTCATACCAATGTGAGTTTAGCATTCCTTTTTTCCAGATATTCCAGTTCCTGCTAGTGAGCAATTAAGGCTTCTTTTGCAAATCTCTCACAGGAATGAGAAAATAGCTTTCACCTAACTCCTTTCTGAGATAAATCACTTTTCCCTCTTCTCAGCAAGCATGGCTGCTTTACCTAAGGAGAACCTAGGATGAATGCAACATAGCATGCAATACCTCCAAGGTCACACAGTTCTCAAACCAAGTCTAAGATCAGTCCTGCAGTAGTTAAGATTCCCTCATATTAAAGCACGCTCTCCATTTGGTTTGAAATAAAACCATCAGTAGCTATTCAACTTTTTTTTCTTCTCCCTTGTAAACAACTTAAAATGTGCCAGCCCAAATGCCAGCAGCCAGACTCTCTCCTAGCATTTGGAATTAAAGCAAAAAATCAGAATCCTACGTCTCCCTCCCTCACCATCTTAAAAATCGCCAAAGAAGAGCAAATGTGTAACACAGACAACAGCAGCATTGATTTATGCAAGAGCCAGTGGTGGTTTCCTTTAACATAAAGCCCTTCAGAGCTTCATTTATGATGAGGCAATTGAACAAACACACTGTGTAGTGGTATGGGTAGGAGGCAATTTGTTTTACAAAGAAGCACAAGGAAAACCATACCAGATTTACGTAGCGCAGCAAACAAATGCCAACTCAAAAAGCGCTTAAACTGTACCAACTGGAAATTAAATCTGAAGAGTAATTAGCTAAAGCTTCAGTTTTACAAAAAAAAAAAAAAAAAAACTGGTAAGTGGCATCCTTCTTCCTGCGAAACTTTTGCGGTGCCATCTGCTCGCACCCCACAGCGCACAGCCACATAGGACGTAGCTGCTTGCTCTAGATGGGCTGCAGGAACACGCAGTATGCGAGGACATCGCAGCACAGGAGCCCTGACTGCTGGCCTGAGCCAACAACTCCCTTCCTCCCCAGACTTGATTAGGAGCAGAGGAAGACGGCTGCAAGCACATTCAGAAAAGCCCATTCCACACCCCATTGCGTTATGACACTGTTAGAACGACAGGGTTTGCAAAAACAGCGTCTTGGGGACCCTGTTTCACAGCTCCCACAATAGGTAAGGTCACCGGCTCTTCTGCTGGCTTCTCATGACTAAAAACTGCTGTTTTCTGCAAGGCTGCTGTTACAATACAGTACAACTCACACCGAGTTAAATGATGTGAAGCAGACATCTATCTGCTCCTAAGCGCTCTCCAAGTGATGACATGGCTAACGGGATTGATCAGAAACAGCTTCTTGCAGAACCTCAAGCTAGGCTACATCTCTATAAGACCATTTCTGTGTTTTCATGTGGAGCGGACTATTTTCCTTACCCGGAGAATCTCTCTGGAGATATATGCTATCCAGTCTTCTTTCAGAGTATTCCCTTTTGTGTTCTTCACAAGGTCTGTGATAGAGCCTGCTCCACAAAACTCCATAACAAGCTGAAAAACAGATATCAGCATACAACCAACATTAAACACAGTTCCCAGCTGTCTAGCAAAGCAAAATAATCAGGCTGCAGCCTTGATTTGGGAAACCCTCCTGAAGCAGAGAATATAATTTCTTTTACATCTCTGCCTGGAAAATGGATTCAAACCAAATGTCTCCAATGTGTGTCAGACATATATGGAATATGTCTCACATTAGTTACCACATTTTCAAGGACTGATTTAATCACTGTAATTTAATGCTGGGAATCTGGATTTGCTCAGCTATGCAAAATGCATTAGCAGCAACAGGAGTAAGAGCACATCCAATGCTGAAGGAATCAAATCGATCACATCATTGCAACGAATTTTATTCTTTTAACTCCCATTTATTTATGGAAGAACATTCACTGATGTCTGTACCCTGCCATTTCAAATCCAAACTTCAATCCTCTAGAGGGTGTAGATGAGGTGGGATGAGAAATGTAATTGGTACAATTTTCAAGTGCAGCTTTCTTTTTTCAGCCACACATTCTTACTGCTCAGCTCATCTGCCTTGTTCCCATGAAACATGTTACTATCCATCTGGGAAACGGGGGGGAAAAAAAAAGTTACTTAAAGAGCAAATCCATTGCTAACAGCAAATCTTGGTTCAGCCATCCTCTTAAGGATGCACAATGAGCCTATGTGATTCACTTATCTATCTGTTCAGGCAAGCACCAAATTCTATTAGTTTGTCTTTCCATAATGTGATATTTCTATCATCCTCAAACTGTATCCAAAAAGGAAAGACTTATGAACACACTTGAGAAATATCTGCTTACCCACAGTTGGTCGTCATGTCCTGGAGGACTTTTCTTAATGAAAGCACCATAATAAGTTGCAATATTTCTATGATGAGAATATTTCTTTAGCATATTAATCTCCAGTTTGATTTCTTCTTCTTCGTCCTTTGGGAAAAAAACAAAAACCATATGTTTAATACACCACGTGCATTATTTATTTCCTCTCCTCTTTCACACAAGTAGCTTTTTTTAAAAGTTCAATTTATACCAGCGTCACGCTCAGTAAAGACATCCTACGTTCATGCCGTCAAAATCCTGTTTATTGAGATTGTCTAAACCAGATCCTTACTTTCCCAAGTTTTCAGTTGTGCAAAAAAGCAAATGGAGGATGACTGGACTTCATGCAATGATGGAGCAGGACAGGATCTGTTTAAAAACCCTGTGTTTGTAATACCTCAAGCAAATACAGAGCTAGCAGGCTTTTATTCTACGTAAACCAGAGAAATAGAAAACTGAAAAAATCTGTGAATTTACGATACAGAAGTATTATTTCCATCTTCCTTATTATTTTTTTTCCTTTAGTTGTGAGGATTGCAACCAGTTCTATTTAAACGCCAGGCAGCGGCTGGGCGCAGGCGGCTGTCGAAGCAGGCCCTCCGAGGTGGGTCCCACCACGGTGAGGAACACACAGTCCCACCTCGGTGCCAGCATGGGGCTGGTGCAGGAAAGCAGAGGTGGAGACCAGGAATTCCCCTCCGCTGTGCGGACAAGGCCTTCACCCCCGTGCACAAGTTTCCTCCTCCCCCTCCTCCATCTGCCTCCGTGGCGGAAGAGCAAGTGCATCAGGAAGAGAGGGCCTGGAGCCCGGGCAGTAAACAGGATGCCGGGACACAAAAGGCAGAGGAAGGATTTCCCCCGGCCCGAGCGAGGTGCCGAGCAGAGAGCAGCTCAGGTGAAGGGAGGTCATCCCTTCGAAGAGCTGTTTGCCACAGCTCCTTAACACCGCCCAGAATTCACTTTTGATGTGACGGCGGGACGCGACGCACGAAAGGATCCACGCGCGCTTTGAGGTGGCATCTGAGCAGGCAGCCAGCAGATACAGAAGAAGGAGGAGCAGGCACCATCCCACCCCCAGCTCTCTCTTGCCGTACCTCAGGAGTGGGAGCCCTCATCCAGCACCTCTCAAGGCAACAAACGAAAAAAGCAGCTGGTTTAGCCCTTTAGGCACAATCTTTATTCGCTCCGCAATTTTCTAGCCTCAGATATCTGGGGGGAAATTGTCTACCTCAAATTGATTCCAGGAAGAAACTGAACCCTCTGTTCCCTAGGGTGGCTGGCTGACGGCAACGGTAGCACGTATTTTGATTATCCCGTAATGTCAAAGCTGATTACATGAGAAAATTTTAAGCCTTAAAACTTCCTTGCAATTTGTAGCACGCTAGCAATCAAATATCCTATCCGCGACGTATGCAGATGTTAATACCGAGTACACGTTAACTATTTACACGCACTGGCACGCATGCCTTTGGCGAAAGAAACCACCCTACGCTACAAAGCAAACAATTACTTCAAATGCACCAACAGTGGGATGCAGTGCTCACTCCGAAATGGTTATGAGAGAATTCCCAAAATGCACCAGGGATAAACTATTCTTAAATCTTCTCATGACGCATCTTTAAAGTAAAATACTTTGTATTTCTGGAACACCGAACTAAATAGTAAAATAATCTTGTAAATCAAAGTTCCCAGCGAACAGCAGCGCTGGGAGAAAGCGTTATCAGAGCCAAAAGCTAACTCAGTGCTTCCTCAGCTGCTTCGGTTGTCCTTGCTGTTGTGTGATTTTTTTAGACCATATGCAAAAAAAAATTTAAAAAATAATTAAAAAACCCCATGCTTATACTAGAAACTACCACATTGAACTCTGAATTTAGGCAATTTAGGAGCTTTGTTAAACATCATGGTTTGGGACTTAATCGCTGATAGGTTAGTATGTATAATTGGATTAGTCAGCTATTTTGTACTGACTTTTTATACAAAAATTATTTCCTACCCTCAGCACATGAGCACAATAGCTTTTACAATACAATGGGCAGGATGTCCTAAAGGCCGTTCGTGTTTATCTATTGTAACAACGGCCAACATGACAATGCTTAGACAGGATCTATTTCTGAAAAATAAAATAAATTATAAAAAAAAAAACCACAACACAAAAAAACCTCAAAAAACAAAGACCAAATAACAAAAAAAAGATGCCCGCAGGCCCAGCAGGCTGCAGGCAGCTACTGCTCTTTCAGTTCTTCCTTGTGGCTGTGTCAAAGCACCTGCTCAAGGGCCTGCAGCAACCCCAAGCATCTCCCTTAACTAAGGCTAATGATGGTCCTGAACTCCTATTTCAGCCGCCACTGAGCATTTGTCCACAACACAAACAGCATCTCACCTAGAGTTCCATCCAGTCCAAATTCCAGCCTACCAGAATAAATGGATTCAGTAATTCTTGCCAGGCTGTGGAGGACTCCACTTACTTAGCGTGGATCGATAACTCCCTGGCACTGAGTCCTGAAGACTTTGTGGCGACAGGAACTATCATGAGGATTAATCAGCATGGAGAAGGCTGCAGTACCACTGCGGTACAGCAGTTGGTGTAAGATAATGATAATGATAATTTAAAAAAAAAAAAAAAAATGTGGCCAAACTAAAATTGTTCTGTTCCAGATTCAGGAACACTTTTTTTTTTTTTCCAGGGTAAAGTTGATTTCATCCCAATGTGGACATCCGAAAGAGGCCAAACAATGCGCGCCCTACCGGTGTTTACTTCTCCCCACTAACTACAAAAGGAGGATGAGGTCATTAGCCAAGATCCAGACACCAATCTTGCAGATGTCTCGCATCAGGGCGAGATGAATCCCACCCAAAAATCTCACCGGATAAGACCGTTTCCGCACAGGTCTCCGTATGGACACATGCGAGGCGGGGAGGGGAGCCTGCAGCAGAGACCCTCCCGTGCAAAGGGAGGTGTTTGGGTGGCCGTGCTGGGATTTGGACGGAAGGTCCCTCATCTCCTCCTGACAACACGCGCGCTGCAGCACCACCACTAACAGTCCCACCATTTGCAGAGGCGCCAGGATCACAAAAGGGGAAAATTAAAACCGACTGAGGCGAGAGACTGTCATTCTCATGAAGGAATACAAAAGTACATCCTTTTTTCTTGGAGGAGAGAGGCAGCTGGTGAGCCCTTCCTAGTGATTTTATGCAGCTGGCATCAATTACCACTTTAAGCCATTATCTATGGATACAAACTCCCATTGAAACCTTCTTTGTCTGGCCTGTGATGGGGCTGTTTTAAGTGTTTTATACTTATACATTCGCTGTCTGTTTGTGACAGCATGTCTGATTACCAGTAATTTTTGCAGTAAGCTATACTTTTGCAAGACTCACGTGGTTAAATCAAGCTTGGAGCGGCTTTCCTCTCCCTTTCCATGCATTTCCCTTCAGAGATTAAATGGACATGTAAGCATCCCTAGGGATTTCTAACCACAACGCTGTTTTACCAAAATGATTTTGCCTGTAAGATTAAAAACTGCAAACGACACCCGCACAGAAATCCACCTATGTACACTAAGATAATTTCTAACCATTTGAATTAGCACATTAAAAATAAAACCAGGGGTGTTACCTCTCAGCATGCCACCTAGCGATGCCCGATCAGCTTGCTCGCAGCTGTAGCACAAGATCTTCATGCTGCTTGCTCTTCCATTTATCATTGCATGCTAAATACCAGATTATTTTTCCTTTGCATGTAGACAGCAAATCAATGACTTGTTATTTTCACTACATGACCATTTTAAGAAATGTGACAATTTAAGTATCTGACCATGGTTGCACTGGAGTAACCACCAGTCAAACAAAAGGTACTAGAGGAGATCCACATAAGGAATATTAATCTGGACAGCTCAATTATGCAATGTCAGCACATTTTCCAAAGGTACACTCCCCCCCTCTTCATCATTATTGCAAGAAAATCCTGCTTATTTATACAAATTCTTAGAAGATGAGAAATTCAGAAAACACTTTGCTGTACATCACAGTAGGGAGGGAGAAGATGGGAACTACAGCTCTAGAAGTGCCAGAAGCAGGGAGGACATAACCCAAGAAAAAGAAAAATCACTCCGTGTCTGCCCCATTTTTATATAATTCCCTAAACATCATTGTCTAGGTGCCTCAGGAGACCAAGCCAAACCGTCCTGACCTGCTCCAGCACTGCAACTGGTACGGCACCCCCTGCGAGAATCTGTCTCTGAGAAACACAGCCCAGGGAGTAAGGGGGAAATAACACTGTTTTCCAAGCTCTGTAGTACAATGAAATTATTTCAGGAGATGAATTTAAGAAAAACAAACACCTGAAGGTAGAGTGAGGAAGTACCCCAGGGCATGTAAGGGGCGACTTTCCATCCACACTCCTGTGGGTGGAAGAGCTGCCTGACCACTGCCCTTTGCCAGCTGTTGATTCTGCCCTCTCAAGGGATGGCACGGGTCAGGGAGGAGGAACTCAGGACAATTTCAGGGATTTAATTTACCCTAGTAGTACGATAAGGGTGGATGTCAATGAGAAAACACAGCCAAGCAAGGATACAACAGAACAATGTTCTGCGATGAAGGTAAGAGCAAGTTTACCTAGCCCGCCGGATGATTTATATGCTGCCTTAGTTTGCAGAGGAATACAAACCGCTCCCTTCAGTAACTTTCCTTTCTGATCTAAGAAATGAGCCAGTGACAAATCTCAGCTCCCCCCACACAAACAGCATCCAGTCATTTTAAGCTACAACCAAGAGTTTTAAGAATTAACACCGCTCCTACCAGCGGAAAGCCAAACACACAAGCGAAAGGGGATGGGAAAAGTGAAGCCTCCAAGGCTCCTTTCCTTTGCTTTCCCAATGCTGCCCATGAAGTTCTGCCTGCAGGTACCCAGGGAGCTGCAGAGCCTGGAGAACAGCGGCTGGAGACATTGTACCTGGGGTTTCAGAGTAAGCTGAGCTGCTGGGGATCACAAGCTCCAGCTCATGGGATCTGGGAATCTTTAAATGATGGGAGAGTTGGAATCTCTGTGGAGGGGCAGGCAGCAGCCTTGGCCTGGTGCTGGGAGGAGAAAGGAAGTGCCAACCTACAGATGCTCAGAGTGGTGGAGAGGAAGCTGGTTTGCCTTCAGAGGCATCAGAACCACAGTGACTTGGCCTTTCCTTCACCATCTCCCCCCAGCAGGCAAGCTGAAGAAAAACAGAAGAAGCCCACAGGAAACCCAGTTTATTTTCCTTTCCACTTCCTCTCACTTTTCATTTCGGCCCTCCACCCACACAAAAAAAAAATTTAAGAAGTCCTAAAAGGCACCAAACGCAAACAAAAGTCTTCCAGGATAAATCACGACACCAACTTTCACAAACCACAATTCTGCTTGTGTGTCACATCCTCCCTCCTCCCCGCACCTCAGACCTGGCCAACATCCATTCGGAGCTCAACCCATCCAGGAGAGGGGAAGTCTGAATAGCGCCTAGCACACAATAGGTGACCTTCTCTGGTGCTGGTATCCATAATACGCACGCTCGTTAATAAAGTTCTCACACACGAGGGAGATGTTTTGGCCAGAAGAGTTAGGGCAGTACGGTACACAGCACCGTATTTGAACCAGGAGCGGTGGGGCTGCCTCCAAGCCGGGAAAGAGACTGCCATTTTGGGAGAAACCCAGCCACAAGAGCAATGAGATCCCGAGAGCCGGGCAAGTCCCGGCCAGCGCCTGCCAAGGTAGGAGGTTTGTATAAAGCAGAGCAGCTCGTGGTGCAGAGAAACAGGCAACGTGAAGAAATGCAATCCTCGCCAACGCCACAACAGAGTGTCGGAATTGGGAGTCCGGTATAACATAGTTCTAAAAAGAAAATACCAAACGCAGGCTTCTTGGGAGGGAAAGCCTAAACTGTTTAAAAGAAAAGACTTTAATCAAGACGTGCAGTAAACATTTAACAAGTCCATATACAGTCCCTCCTAAATCTTAACATACAAGAGCCTCCAAGTTTCTTATTACATCCTGTCTTTCTTGAGAGTCTTTTACAGAGCCTTTGAGCTTTGTAACCCTCAAGCTAAAGACCTCATGCAAGTTTATTTCCCTTCTGTCTCTCCCCTCTGTTACCTTCTCAGCCCCAGCACTCCCGGAGCCTTGTCCCACTGTCCAAGGCTTCTCTTTCACAGACCCCTTACCCATCCACAGACTCTTCCCACCTTGCCATCAGCATGTTCAATTCTCTGTAACGTCCTTCAAGTCCTTCCCAAACACGCACTTGTTCGAAGGCCTGCAGGCTGCTCACCCCTAAGAAAACGTGTCCATCACACCAGGCGCTCAGTGACACTGAAGGAGCACCGGACACCCAGCAAGCAGCTGCGTGGGTGCTGGGCATCACCCCACCATGGCCGCGAGGGTGTCTCTCAGACTTTGTCCCGTGTCCACGGATGCAGCCTGTGCAGAGAAAGCCCTTCGTGGGCTTTACCACTGGCGAGCATTCTGGAGGCTGTGCTGACACCGAGAGCTGCCCACCAGCCTCCGAGCCGCTTCCGCTGCCGGCACAGGAGCAGCAGGGCAGAGCGATCGCAGAAGGCGGGTGTCGTGATGCTTTTTCAAGGGTGGGGGGAAAAAAAAAATAAAATAATAAAAATCTTAGTTTCGTGACAACTAGCTGGGAGAACAGGGTTGTCCTTATGACCACGTTTGGTTACCTTCGGCGGCAAGATTTCATCAAGCAGGTTAGAAACACGCTTCCCAACACATGCAGAACAGAGGCTGCTTTGTGTGTGCGTGTCCCCCCCACACTTGGCACAGCACCCTCTCTGCTGCGCGCTGACGGCACTGTCTGAAACAAGAGAGAAAACGAGCCAAATTGTTCGCAACAGTGCCATCGCTGAGGCTGCGGCCATAAAGCAACAATTAAGTTAACTGGACAAAAAAAAAGCAGGAGGGAAGGCCAGCTCTTAAGCAGGGTCCCAGAGCTGCCCGAAGGAGCCTTGTGTAGCAGCATTGTGCAGGCACAGGAGATGGAATCACGTGCAGGCAGGAAGGAGCCAAAAAACCACGTGAAGACAATACTTGTCTGTTGTCTCCCTCCCTCCCCCCACCCCCCAAAACACCACCTCCTCTGCCAGTCACTCCGACGACAGTATTTTCTTTCTTCCTTGATGTGCCCCCGGTGCCTTCGCCGG
>JAHREE010000279.1:564689-589855 GCA_033628505.1 Tringa tobata | reverse complement strand
TTCCAATGTACCAAATGGTTGATGGTTGGACTAGATCATCTTAAAGGTCCCTTCCAACTTAGACGATTCTATGATTCTATGATTCTAAATCCCATACAGAAGCTTTATTACCAGAAATTTAAGCTGGGAAGTTAAATACATTAAAAATGGCAGTTCTGGCATAACACAAATGTTCTTCTAGTACATACATCATGAAAACCTATAATTACATGAAGACATTGATTGCCTTACAGGACAGATTCATCCAGTATACAGCCTCACACCCACAATGACCAACAAGTCCTACAGATGAAGGGGAAGAAGAAGTTACTTATAACCCCTCTTTCATTTTGTACACTGAATGAAACCCAAATGCTAAACAACAAACAAAAAACCCACCAAAAGTTCATAATCACAAACCCAAAAGCTGTCACCATGCTCACAGGAACAAAACAAAGGAGAGGAAAACTAATCCCATTTTGGTGTTTTCTTGGGGCTGTTTCACATAGGATTCTTTATTAAAAAGAGATGGGGCTGGAGAAGTAGCTGATAGAAGAAATTCAGAAGCTCCATCACATGCTGCCACTTCTTTGACCGACAGCAATGGAGGGCTCGGCACTGTTCAGTATTTATCATTCTTCAGGCCAAAAGCAAACACAGTGAAGCAGAGGGAGCAGATTGGTGATGGCACTCCAAAAATCAATCATATGTTAAAAAGTAAAACTATAATAAATATAAATGGGGAAGCATGAACGAGTACCATCAGAATTGCCATCAGTGAGCAGCTGGCAGCCATGAAGCATGCACTTCGCACTTCCAGGAGACACAGTCCCATCGCCAACCTTCACCCCTCTACAGGATGAGTCCCACCTCAGGTAGACAGACTGTCCCCTTATGGGCACCTTTCTCCCCATACTAAATTGCAAGCACCCAGGGCAGCTACGCTCCAGGCTTCAGCACAACCACTACATGCCTAAAATTAGACAGAATTTAATCCAGGCTTTGGTCATTGTAGCATCAACAGTTCAGGCCAGCAAAAAGCCAAAGGAAGACTACAAGTTTTATTACCAACTTTGGCTTTTGAACCCAAATCAATTGGTAGGTGGAAGCAGGACTTTGTAACACACTGCTAATCCCTCAGCTGTCATGGATTCACGGATTTAACAGAGTTGGAAGGGACCTCTAGAGATCATCTAGTCCAACTCCCCTGCTAAGCAGGATTGCCCAGAGCACATCACTCAGGACGGCATCCAGGCGGGTCTTGAAAATCTCCAGAGAAGGGGACTCCACGACCTCTCTCGGCAGCCTGTTCCAGGGCTCTGTCACCCTCACCCTAAAGAAGTTCTTCCTCATATTTGAGTGGAACTTCCTCTGTTCCAGCTTATGCCCGTTGCCCCTTGTCCTATCGCTGGAAACCATGTTCCTTAAGTCTTCTAGGCTTCAATTAAGCAAATCCCCCTCATTAAAATATTGCAAGCAATGCAATTTTTCCTTCCAAACATCTAAAACTCAGTCTGCAACACTAACAATGCCCTGCATTTTGTCAGAAAAGCAGTACTAAGAAAAGCCCTGAAAACAAAATTACTGCATTTTCTTTGCAGCCCACCAATCCACTTCTATGAAGTGACATACTTCACTGAGCTTGTTACTATGGAATAAATAGATTTAATGTTTGCTTTCTAAAGTGGTGTACCTCTACACCTGCCAGATGAAACGACACCTAACAGACAGCCCTCACATCCCCAAACATCAGAAGTAATACGCTGGCTTAGGAGCTAATACCCGTGTTTAATGCCCGTCGTACGTGCTGCCAGTAACCTATGTTCTGTTTTACACCCACAAAAGGAAAACTTCGCATTTTGGGCTACACTACAGCCTCCAAAAAACTCCTTGTAAGCAAGGCCTAGTGTGAGATCATGATCTGACTTATTCAACACAAGGTTTCTTTTGTGAAGCCGCCAAAATATGTAAATTGCCCAGGAATAAAAGGAATCGCCCGATCTGTACATGTGTCTTACAAACACGACTGAATGACACAGTGCGAGTGCACAAGTCCTTACAAGTTTTAATTTCAGGTAATCTTTGCCTAAAGGTTGAACACCTTAGCTCCTGTGGTCCAATATTAGTCACTGCTCAACCTCTGCCAGTAATCCACAACCTTCTCCCCTGCCTTATGCAAAGAAAGTGCTGCAAATGCAAAAGGCCAGGGGCGGACAGGGAAGACCCAAGAGGTTCAAAGGCCCGTTCCTCTCACCAGACAAGGGGCAGAGGAGATCACAAAGAAAGCTGAAAACACCAGCCCACCGTCCTGTGATTGAGAAGGGGCTGAAAATACGTTGCCCACACAGATCATGGGTGCCTGGGCTGAGAAGAAGGGAGGAGATGTCACCAAGCCCTACAGGCTTGTCAAATTCCATTTTCAATTTTAAAAATACCCCAGAAAATAACTTTGGTTTCTTTCACTGACAGTACAAGCAAAGGCCACTTCGGAAGCTGGCTGGAGGAAGCTTCTTCCTCCTCCCTTTGCCACCACCTCCACCTTCTCTTCCTTCTCTCTCTGGTTTGGTGAGAACTGTTCCTCCCAGCAAGGACACAGCAGAGGTTTATCATCAGGTTGCTAACATCAGCCCTACACACACCTGCAGAAATACCCCATCCAAGCCCTCAAGCCGCCTGCTTCTTCCTGAGGAGGAACAGGCTCCTTATGCAAAGGGCAAACCCAGGACCGTGACCAGTGCCAGACCAAACCTGGGATTTCCGCTCTTCCACACTCTTCTGAAGCATTCCTGAAACCTACGACCCAACAGAAGCTTTGGGGGTGAAAAAGCACCCCAAAGCTCAGCTACCCTATGGGAATAAACAGAAAAGAAATAACTAGATATACATGGGCTGAGAGCAGCTTTGCTGGAGCAAAAACCTCTCTTCAATTCGCTTGTTCTTGTAAGAATGAGATCCACACTTCTAACCCTAAGGGTTTTCAAAGCAGGAAGGAATATGGATATTATATTTTACCTCCAAAATACACGCTCAGAAATACAACTCTTTTTTTAAAAAAGGAAATCCATTACAGAATGATTTACAACTGACTGACAAGATGATGATGATGACTCTGTAATTATCAGGTCCAATCACTCAAATTACAATTTACCAGCAGACACACAAACTACTTGATTCGCAGCTAACGTTTTCTTTGGTGCATACTAGGTCCCTTCCTAAAACAAGAGAGGAGACAAGACAACTTCTACCAGTAACACATAGATGCGGCTGCTGACGAGAGGAATTCAGGGACGTCTGCGAGGGGCAAATTTCTCTTCATGTTTGTGCCAAACCCTTCCGGAGGACGGATGACAACCAGGGCTGCAACCAAAAGGTTTTTCCTTTGTATTCAAACAGGAACAGCCGTTAGATAGGTACAAAGGTATGGCCCCGTCTGGCCACGCGCGATAAGTGAGTTCCTCATAAAATTGGTCGCTGAGGTTCTGATTTTCTTTGGTAGATTACTGCTGACTTATGCACAGCATTTAAAATCACCCCACGCTGCCAAAGCTCTATAAAGGCTGTGCACTTTAGTGTACAAGTAAGTGCATTTGGCGTGACGCCACTATGTACAAAATCATTTTCGTGCAGCTGCCAGCAGAAGGGAACTATATTCTTGGACCAGATGTTTTTGTTGCCGGCGCTGCCAAGCACGCCTGGAAACCTCTCACAGCTGAGCGGTGCTGCAGGAGTGATTTAACAATGAACAGAGCCACAAGATGCTCGTGTCCATCTATCAGACAGGGCGTCACGCCCCCCTCCCCGCACCCCCCTTCTCCCTTCCTCCCCCTCTCTGAGCAAGGAAGCTGCCGATAACCAGCTAATTATTTACCTGCCCAAGAAGAAAAGCCCTTCTGCCTCCATCAGGATAGATAAAAGCAAAAAATGCTTGCAGAAAGCGTGACACCCCAGCTGCATTTACCCTCAGCTGGGTGGGCGACAAAGAGGCCACGATTAACAGCCAAGAAAACAGGAACTGAGAAAGTATAAATGGTCCTAATAATACAGCAAAAGGCTTGGTTTTGCTGCCGGGCTGTGAGCAAACTTGCATTTATTAAATGGTATTTCACCTCAAAAATCAGAGCTTCCAGGGCATCTCGCCCTCCAGTTTAAAAACAAGCAGCTCAGACCCCAGCACAGGTCTCTCACTCTTGAGCTGAAACCCTGAGAGCCCTGGCAGGATTTTGGGGACAGGAATCTGCTTCCCCACGCCAAGACCGCCTCCTTGTGAGGCTTGGCTGCTCTTTGCCCTGGTGTCCCTTGCCTTTGGCTGAGCAGAGGGGACCTGTGGGGCCTACAGGGACAGAAATGACACATCGCCAGACAGCTGCTTAAAACTGCTGTACGGCACAGCAGGCAAAAAGCAGTCTGAACACCAGAACAAGGGAGCCAGCACCGACACTCAGGTGCCGATAAGAAGAAAATGAGGTTTACTTGGTCCAAAACTCTTCCTTGACAGGCCCACCCTAATTCAACCACAAAATTTTGGAAAAGAAACCTGAGCAGCCAGGCCACCCCAAGCCACCATCAAAAAGCAACACTCAGCAACTTAACTGTAAAATAAATGCATGCCTAACGTGTTTTACCGAAATCCTCCTAGACAGGAATAATCTGCTGTCCCTCAGACAAGAGTATCATTTTGGTTTCCCCAACCTCCAGGAGCTACCACATCTCCTGCACCAAACGTGGCCCCAGCCTTCTTGGCTACCTCCAATGCCCAGAGCAGTGCCTTCCTTAGGGAGAGAGGGCTGAAGCACCTCTCCTATGAAGGCAAGCTGAGGGAGTTGGGGTTCTTCAGCCTGGAGAAGAGAAGGCTCCAGGGAAACCTTATAGCAGCCTTCCAGTACCTAAAGGGGGCCTACAGGAGAGATGGGGAGGGACTTTTTATCAGGGAGCTTAGTGAGAGGATGGGGGATAATGGTTTCAAACTAAAAGACAGGAGATTTAGGTTAGATCTTAGGAATAAATTCTTTACCGTGAGGGTGGTGAGACACTGGAACAGTTTGCCCAGAGAAGTTGTGGATGCCCCATCCCTGGAGGTGTTCAAGGCCAGGCTGGATGGGGCTTTGAGCAACCTGGTCTTGTGGGAGGTGTCCCTGCCCATGGCAGGGGGGTTGGAACTCGATGATCTTTAAGGTCCCTTCCAACCCGAACCATTCTATGATTCCTTAAGGACAAATTTAATTCAAAAGTTACATGTTAAAAAAAAAAAAAAAACGACAGCCTTGCTTGTCTGGATAAATAATCACCTTCTCAGGGACTTTTCCCTTAAAACAAAAGTAATGCTATCACCACAGTGTCTCAGGGGAAGACGGTTCACGAGCAGGAAAAGGCCTGTAATTCTGTGCTCAGGGTATTCAACCCCAACAGATATTACAACTTTTTACTATGCTAGTCCCGTAATATGATGAAGTGACAGTCTGAAAAAATCTCCCCCTAATCACATTGATTTGAAAACAAAGAAAGAGCAATTAGCCAAGCCAAAGTGTGTGTGGGGGGGGGGAGGCGGGGGTGGAGGGGGCATTTACATCCAAAGGAGGAAATGTCGATTGTTTGGAGAGCGTCAGAATGTTGGAGTATGTACTTTAAGGCACCAGATTTGCTCAGAGCAGAGCTGTGTGACAAAGAAGCCAAGCACAAAGGGACAGGCTGCAGCAACCCTGCCAGCTCCGGCTCCGCTATCGAGGCAAGGATCAGATCCGTGGGTGGGTGTGGAAACATTACCAAGCAGCCATGGAAGCAGCAGAAATCCCACACACAGCAAACCGGACCTCTCCAAGCGCTGGAGAGAAGCAGCTAAGTGAAAGACCACGTGTCACGGAGGTCAGCTTCTGCCAGACTACAGGCATCTGAACAAAGCCCGTCACGGCTGGAGGCTCCTCTCCTGCGGTTTCCGCCCGCCTCGTCCCTCCAACAGGCGCATGGAGAAATCCCAAAAGCCCGGTCAAAAAGGAAAGCCTCACAGAAAACGTTGGTTAAATTGGTTAAGCTTGTCTTTGCCGGTTTACCAACAAATGACACTCCGCTCGGAAAAGCCTTTAGCTGGGCTCTGGCTGGCATGAATTGAAAAGCGAGGGGCGGTGGGTACAGAATAGGAAAAGGAAGAACAGGGAGGCTATTATAAAGATAGCAAAACATAATTAAATAAAAAAGGAAGTTCTAACGTTGTGGGTGCCTTTTTTTTTTTTTTTTTTTTTTGACAACTCTTCCCAAATCAGCTCCATCTGTAGTCTCCAAGCATCTGGGGGGGGTTCTGCCAAAGCGACCAGTAGCAAAGAGCTAGCATTTGTCTTTGAATCGCAGGCATTATGTGCTCCAGCGTTCCCACACCACGGAGAGAAATCGGAGGCGCTCGCAATTCTCCTTGGGCTGACGCCGAGCCGCCGACCCAAAGCACAAGGGATGACGGCAGCGCATGTGCCCTGCCGCTTAGAAAGGCAAGGCACGGTGGGGAAAAGGAAAAAAAAAAAGGACATTGCCGCTTTTCACGACCTATAAAACTTCCCCACTGAAGGCAGGCTGGGCTGAGGGCAGCTCTCCAACTCACTGGCAAACCCCTTCAAAGCAAGACACCCGGCTAAGGCTGTCTTTCATACAATACAGCCCTTATTCCCTCCCGCCTTTGGTTCGTGAGTAGACACTTTGCCCCAGGAGCCGTAGCATGTACAGCCCTGCAACAGTCACAACCCAATTTTGGCCACCTCCCTCCAACGCCGACAAGGGGTTGCTGGCCTGGAGAGTGCCCACGCACACCAACAACCCGCACAACCCATCCTCTTCTCTTCAGCGAAGCACAGGACACCACAAAACCCCTATGATATCTGCTGTTAGCTGCCCACCAGCCCTACTCGCCTCATACCTGGAGGCTCGGATAAGGCCCTGTTTTACCATTCATCTTGTAAAGATGATTAAAAGAGAAGGCTAAAAAGGGGAGGGGGGGGGGAAAGATGAAACAAGTTCTCTGAATGGAAGATGCAAAAACAACTGAACACCAGTAGGGTCTTACTACCGTAACTCAAAGGTCTCTGTTGCGTTGCTGTGCAGTAGGTTTTGGAACAAACTTCTGGCTCTTGACATCACGTGGAAGGCAAGCGGGTGTCTCACTCTGAAGCCCTCTAGTGATGGCCAAAAGCACAGCAATCACATGAGTACTCGCTTTGAGTGCATCCAGGAGGAAAAATAAAGACAAGCCCTTGTGCAAGAGATCACTGCTCATCAGCCACACTAGGTCAAGATGGCCACGTCTCAAGGAGCGTATAAAAGCATTTGCGACTGTTTATACACACTCTAAGTAGCTAGTTGTCCTCCAAAGGCCGATGAGTATGGGTGTTTTGTAAACAGTCATGGACTAGACCCTTAATCTGAAATGGGCATCATGACGGGTTCTTAATTAAGACCCAGAAATAAAAAATGTGGAAAATTCACAAGGATGTAGGCTTGATACTAAACGTCTTCCTCCCTCCCCCGCCAATCTCAAACACTGAAATTCAACTTTCTGATCTACGTTGTGCCTTGACAATAGGCACAATGTCTGCTGTCCACTGAATATACAGCTCCTGAATATTCTTGAGTTTCCACAACTGTATTCATCCCATGCATTACTGAGCTGCAGAGAACACCAGTAGAAGAAACATTTATTTATTTTATTTTTTTAAAGAAAATTAATTCCAATGAATTAACAATTGTTCCACACAAGCATACACAGCAAGAGCAGACTAGGTTTTTGTTTTGGACTTCACTTAAAGCAAACAGATGGTCTTACAGAGGTAGATCTGCTTTGGCTACCTGGATTAGACCACTAAAGAGTTGTTTTCTTTTGCCATTCACTGACAAATTCACCATTAAACTTGGGATTAACAAGGTTCTTTGCCTGAAAATATGGGTCATAGTCCAAAATGTGGTTCACCTAAACCAGTCTCTCCCGAGTCAGCAGATCAGAGGCAGCTGGCATCACACATCCTCAAACACAGTTTTTTTGGTTCCACCACTGGAACCGAACTCACCACCCAGCAATTCTTTGCTCCGACATCATCCCAAACGCTGGAATCCAGAATCACAATAAATGTTATGGAAATCATCCAAAGCAGAAAGTGAAGCAATTTCTGAGGCAAGCGAGCAGGCTAAAAATAGCCTGCTGTGCAGTGGAAAGAATCAGAGGGTGGGGGAATCCCTGCAGAGGACCTTTACACGCCGTTCTTTATTCCTAAATCTGCAGGTGTGGAGCCCCACAAACAGTCCCTCAGCAGCCGTCGCAGGTGGCCGAGGAAGACGCGACCAGGCTGTGGGAAAGGCCTCGCAGCCAGCTTTCCTCCCAGGTTCCCGCTGCAAAGGGATGGCTGCGGGGATGCGGTCCCCCAGGAGGCCTCACGGCTGTAACCCTGAGGAGATGCTGAAGATGAGGATGACGCCGAGGGTAAGCTCCCAGTCAAAGCCTCTCCTGCTCCCTGCCCTGCCTGGCCTCTCTCACCCACCCCACCCCCCGCCTGCTTTCCCTGGGGTGAAACCAGTAGAAAGCTAATCTGTGTTTAAAAGAAAAAAAATATGTCTTTGTCAGTGGAACTCTCTTCAGGATGGGACCAGACCTAGGTCCTGTACAAGGGGAGCTGGGAAAGAGGGGGGAGAGAGGCAGTAGCAGCCAGACATCAAATTGGTTTTGCTGTATTGTAAAAACTGTATCTCAAGAGAGAATTAAATAGAAAATAGGGAAAACCCCGAAACACCTATGTCAGGAGAAAGCACTGCTATCACAACACGATGCCATCTGAACACTTACAAATAGAAATTGCAACTGTTCTTCCTTTCTTTCCTGCCAGTGGGAGAAACCCTTTCCTGAATTTACAGGGGTGTATGTTTGTTTACATTTGTAGGCATCGGAAAGAGCATTTATATGCTGATCCGTCCATTTCTGCAAGAACAGTGCAAACTAACAATTCGTGTTGCAAATCAAGATTAGGCAAGGTACGTTTCCCAAACTCTTTTAACCAGAATTGAGAAGCAGCAACAATTCTGAGCTAGGAACCAACATCACCCTTGGGGACTCGGATTTGAGTGGAGACTTGTTTGGTGATGCAGCCCCCTCTAGTCTATAAATCAGTGCAAGTCTATCATTTTATAATTGACTTAAGGCTCTACATTTTAATAAATTGTTGCTAAGGGGTGCAGCAAAAGAAGCAAAAAGAAAAATTCAGAGTGAAAAACAACTAACTCATTTATAAAAAAAAAAGGGGTTGTCTCACAGGCCCAAAGAGAGGAAACACTAATAAGTGTTAAAAGAAAAGGCCGCTGCGGTAAAATATGCAAGAGACAAATAAAACCCTCCTTAATGGTGCTGCCTTTGCGTCACTCTTTCCACAGCAGTGACTCAGGGCTGCCCGGCCGGGAGGACAGGTTAGCACAGGGGGAGCCCAAGCAGCCAGCAGCCACCAGGATGCTCGCTCTCCCTGCTGCCTGTGGTCTCCCTGCCCAATTACATTTCCATTCGGTAAAATATTCCACATAAGAAACCAATTTTCAGGAATCACGGACACTCTCCTTTCTTGCTGTCGCACGCAGAGCCAAGGTGCTTTGCCAGGCCGGTAACAGTTATCTGAAAGTCTGTGGGCTGCTGCATTTACACTAGGATTTCCACTTACTTTTCCACCAACTCTAGAAGCAGACGCTAAGACTCAGTTCAGGAAGAAGGAGTTACAGCGGAAAATGTCCCATCTCTACTGAAACACTGCAGAAACACCTCATACATCAACTGACCGGCAAAAAACCTGGAAGTTCATTTCTGGAACTGACCTCCCCACTAGGCAGGAAAAGGGACATCTGGCAAAGGCCCCCCCATCACCCTGCAGAACTAGGTGCAAAAGAGAGTAAGCTGTTGAGCTCTCACCACGCTTTTGCCCCGGTGATGTGCTGGGTAAAGGAACTACCACCTCACCTGGTGAACGTGGGACAAAACACACCAGCAATGTGCTCTCCACACAGGCACAGCAGCTGCCTCTGCAGCCAAGTAGCTCACTTCTCACAGACACCTCTTTCAGATCAAAACATTTGAGAAATAAAGCCTGGCATGAAAAAACTTAACAGGGAATCATCAGAACAAAAAGATGCCTCCTTGGCTAGACTCCCATTGGTCTAATCGTGCTTGAAGCAGGGTCTTACTAAGAGAGACGCCAAGGACATTAGAGCAAAACTAAACCGTGTGCTTATTATGAAGCACCAATCTTTGCGATTTAATGACAACATTTTTGCACTTTTATTTAGCAATAGAAAATGTTTTCTGCCAGGGAGGCCACATGAAGCACACTCAGTGGGCTTTAATCCCTTTTGGATTAAACCTAGCTAGAGGAACGTACACAGGCTCCTTGTTGGAAAGGACTTGACAGGCTCAGGAGAAAAACAGCATCTTCTCCTGAATTGATCAACTGAACTTGTGTGCACAGCATCTTCAAGGCTCTTTTAACACTTAGCTCAGCCATGTGCTTCCCGTTTAAGAGACTGGGCATAGGGGGAGAAGACCCTTTCCCGTCAGGCAGAAGGGGAGCGTTCATCATGGTTACAAATCAGTTTAGAGTACAATGAATTCCCAGGTCCTTGAGCATTAGCACTTGCTGCCATAATTGCTAGTTTTAGGAGCTGGGCTTTAAGACTATATTTTAGCCAACAACTCCCAACACAATCACTCAAACCATGCCCTGCAAAAGAAGCACTGTCAAGGGACACAGAGGAAACATTTTTGTCTCATTAAAAGCTGGAGAATAACATTGCTATTTTATATTTATACATACACATGCACATGTTAAGAAAGAAGGGGGAGAGATCATGAGTGGGATAATCTCAATTGTACAATACCATTTGTGGACCTGTAAACTAAAGAAAGAGCCAGAGGGAGACTTTAAAATGCTTAAAAGTAGCTTGCATGGTCTACCCTGCACACATTCCCATGGCTGCAGCACACTCACTTGAAAGCCAAGCATCAGAACTTTTTCTTTTTAAAACAAAAAAACCATAATCTACCTCCCCCTCCTGATTTACTGCAAAACAGTGGCCAGCTGGCTGATAATGGACAGTGGCTAAGGTCTGCCTACCATTCCCAAAGCAGAGGCTATAAATTTCAGCCTCTCTCTTCTCCGCACAGCCTGCCAGTTTTCACATAACTTGTCAGGACTTTGTATCTTTGGAATTTCTCCTCCTCATTAAACTTGGCCGAAGTTGGCCAGCGGATCCAAACGGTATTTGGTGGAAAAGAAGGCAAGGACACACGCGCTATCGCCAAGAAGCCTCATTTCCTTAGGAAGTCAAGATAAAAATATGGAATGTCACAGTAAAAACAGGAGGAGCCCACAGGCAGGTGCGGTTTATGAAACTACAATTAAACACAGCCAAGGAAGATTACATTTCAAGCAGATATATCCACTTTAACATAAACAGCAAATTAATTCTCCTGTCTTTGATCCTAATGCCCAAGCCAGATCTTAAAGTGCGCCTCCGAAAGACAGCAGCTCACACTGGACCTGGGACCTCTCGCTTGTCTATTCAGGCAGGAGGACTGCACCACACACCCGGCTTCAGCCCAGATAGTTGCTAAAACAAAAGCATGATGCTCTGTCACAATCCTCGCTGGTTTCACTCTGCCCAAACTGGCAAGAGCACACACGCTCCAGCACTGTATTGACAGGGTTGCCTTGTTTTCCTTGAACAGACAATACGTCTGATTCACTGGGGGTAAATTGAGCTGTGCTGCGTGTCTGACAGAAATGATACAAAATGCAGCCCCGTACTTTTTGCTATTATCTGCACACAAAACATTTCTGTTTCCCATCAGAACTCGAATCTCCTCAGACAGCTCCAACAAACAGCGCCCAGCGCTCGGGAAGGCAGCGGTGAAACGCCTCCATCAAGGCCACCTCCACAAACACTCCCCTCGGCTCGGAAGAAATGCTCCATCACTAGAACTTCACAGACTATTATTGCTCAAACTAAGGCTATTGCAGGTATGACCAGTAAATTAAACATCATGATTGTGAAAGCATCCGCACGCTACCCATACTGAGCCTTCACCACTGCCAGCGTGAGGGTGCAGATTTCCCTAACACAGATGCTAGCAATCGTTTATATACCTATGAAATCACATTGTCATTTTGTGACTTCCTCATCAATGCTAACAGCAGGTCTCCAGAGGACTGGAGGCACCAAGCCTAAGGACTAAAGAAAAATAGGCACAGGATTACAGCTAAACACACGAGTATTGGGCACTTGGACTGATAAACAGCACCCGAAAGTTGGAATTCAAGTACTTGTCCCTACTCATTACAACAACAGTAACAGACGTCAGTAGCTCACCTAGATGACTTATCCTTTCCTTCTGAGTGTGTCCTTGCACCGTCAGACCAAAGGAAAAAAAAATATTAAGAAAAAAGTCCAGACTTGTCCAAAGAGCTCAAGACTTGCAGAGAAATCTTCTTAATATGCAATCCTGCCCCTCTGCCAATGGCACTCAGCTGTAGCCTACACAGCCTTCTAGTTTCCATTATGCTTCAGTACTAAACATGTGCTCTCACACAGTGATAAGCAATAACACATCTCAGAGCCTCAGCATCCTGAGCATCATCTGTTGTGCTACAGCAGAGTGTTACCTGGCTCTCCAACAGCCAGGTAGGCAAAATTTTAAAGCTGCCTCCCTTAAACAAGGAGATTCTTCTGCACTCCAAACTACAGCAAAGTTTCCTTTATGTGGCCATAAATTCCGTTTGTGTAATCTAAACTACATTAGAGTTTACAAAGCACTGGCAAAATATTTTCTGCTAGATAGGACAAAAACCTTGCACATCAGACCTGGCATGAGCACACAGATGAGGAGAAGGCAGAGGCAACACAGCTTGCTTTCCTTGCAATTTCTTGACACAGTGATCCACGATCAACCTTGAGCATGAAGCTATCTCCTGGCCTCGGCTAAGAAGCCAGGCAACAGGAACAGTACTAAACGAGCATCATGAAGCCTTCACAGTCAAAGCTCTTTTGCTGTTGACAGATAATAGATGCTGGCGAGGCAGCAACGGTGCCCTCAAGGATCTTCATGGCAAAAGGAAAACATCTGTTTCTTCCAGCCTTGAAACAGTCAGGTTCCAAAACAAGCATGTTAAAATACAGAGAGGGGGATACCCACAAGGACAACTGACAATAGGCTGTGCATGCTAACAGTTCCACTCAGGTGGAAATCTTGCTCTATGAAGAAACCATACACTGAGAAAAGCAGATTGAGCAACAAGCACATATGAATGTTTTACATCTCTTTTTTTCTCTCCCCATTGCCATTCTTCCCCTCAACTACACAGGATCAGTGTGAAGTTGTGCTTTGCCGGGACACAGCAACGCAGAGCCTTGGTACTCGGCACCAGCTCTCTCTACAGTCAATCCATGTTCCTTACTTATCATTTCCCAAGCTGCTTGATAACAGCCACGGCTTTCTGCCCCAACCTCAAACTGCCTGTGGAGCTCCCTATTCAACCTCCCCCTTGCAGCCACATCAAACCTGACATCCTCTCCTTCCCCAATAAGCTTCTCCAGCCCAACAGTCTTGCCAACACCACCACCACCCCCCAAGATGAAGAGAATGAGAAAGTTTGCCCTTTATATAAACTGGTGCCAGCACCGCTCCACAAAAGTTTTTTTGGATCACATCCAAAAAAATTGCAGCTCTGACTCGAGCCGGGTGTCAGATGCATTTTCCTTGCTGGGAGATAGAGTCAACCGCTCCCCGTATGACAGTAAGGGCAAAAGGCTCTCCAGAGTTAAATGTCGCTCTGCTGCATTAGGAGCCATGAGCTGGAAGGCTAAGCACTGCTCGGCCACCCAGGCACAGGGCTGCTGCGACACGTCTGACACCATGAAGATGGACGGGACCGCCTCTGCCCGACCCAAGCGGGGGTCCCGCAGAGAAACGGGCAGCACGGAGTTGACGGGGGGCTGCAGCAGAGCCCGGTCCCACGCAGACCTCAGCCAGTACCGCAGGGCTGAGCCCCCTGGCATCAGGGGAAGAAGCGTGCCAAGCTGCTGAGGGAGGGCGTGCAGCAGAGGTAGGTGTGGGATCTCAAATTAAGGAGGGAAACTGTCAATTATAAAAATAGTCTGCAGCTCAAAAAAAAGGCTGCCCCACTGGCTGCCAGACTACCCTAGCTCTTTTCAACCCCCTCCCAAACCATACTTCACAGCTCAAGGGACTGCTCTGTCCAACTCTGGTTTCCTCTAAAATGCAACAGAAAGTTCCCAGCAGCCTTTTTTCTTTTTTTTTTTTTTTTTTTGCCCTAATCCTTGGAAGAGATCACAGGTTAGTCAGCTTCAGGAGAGACTGGACAGCAGGGCTGTCCACACTGTAAATATCTTTCCTATTCATTCCTTTTCCACAGAATGATTCTTTGTTTTGCCAGGTAACTGTTTAACCAAAGACTACAGAATTCTGTACAGGCTAGTAGTAAGCAACCTCACAGTTGAGCAACAAGCAAGCAGGGTGCCAGTACTCCCCATGGGAACAATCTGGATTTTTAGGTCCCTGATCCGTTTTCCCCAATTCATATCAAGAGGAAGAGACGTGGGAAAGGCTTTTGGTAACTCTACTGGCCTCAGGTTTGCTTTGGCTAACTTCTCAGAAAGGACAGCCACGGACCGGTATATAATTACTTTATCAGGCAGCTGCACTAAGCCAGGTAAAGCAGTGCATTCATGTCTGAAAAAACAGCCCATGCTCAGCTTCTCCAGACTGGCTTTACCCAGTTCTGTTGCACAGTGCTGTGAGGATCTGCATTTCCCAGTCTCCTAGAGTGAGGCATCAACTTTTTAATCCCTGCCCCGTCCAAACAGATCAAAATCCACAGACTGTCTTAGGGCTTTCATGGAAAAAAACCCCACACATAAAAGTTAGGGCAAACTTTGGGTGTTTATTATTTTTGTTTTCTCCTCATTTTGTCCGCCTGCATTGTGTGGGAACACACACACACACATATTGTTATTTATCTGCGGTCTTTCTGCTGACTGCTTTTGGGATGTCTTATGGACGATGGATACATCATCCACATCATCACAGTTCATAACAGCACGTAGGCCATGAGGTATAGACTCATGAGAATCCAAGTGAATTGCCTACTGTAAGAGAAAAAAGAAGTCAGCAGAGTTGGGAAGATGGCAATGAATAATTCGGGTAACCTTTCCTGTCTAGGTACAGGAGATGTGCCACGTTTCTCTGCAGGCTGGGAGGTTTTGGTATGAGGTGGTTAATTTTTCTGCAGAGCACGTACAGAAAGGGCAAGACAGGCAAGCACTAAAAGCAATCCAGCCTCTTTCATAAATCAGCAGGATACAGTATCCAGTTGTTTACTTAGCATAATTTTACACAGACTAGACTGGACAAGTCATGAAACACTGGGCACAAGAGCTGAGAAATGCTGCTATTAAAAAGGCATGCGGAAAACTTTCCCAAGGGATGCCAAGAGTGTGTGTGGGAAGAGGTAGGAGGAAGAAGCAGCAGCGTCAGGGGTTATAACAAACAGTAAAGAAGCGATTGTGTTTTTCCCTCAAAATCAGTTACTGAATCTTGAAAAGAGAAAAGCATTGCTGGAAGGGGAACACAGGAGTGACACTGGAAACAACCGTGCAGCTGCAAAGAAAGCCTCCAAAAGAGTTAAGCAGAGTCAAGCCGCCTGTTTGGGGTGTAATGCAAGCTAACAGCTTAGATGCAGGCAGATTTGCCAAGTAAGCTTCGCTAAGGTTTTAAATGTTATTTGCTTCACAAGAAAATGGGATTCTTCTAACTAAGCAGCAACTGCCAAAGCTTACAGCGTACTCGTGTTGCATCTGATAACATCAGTCACGGCTCGCTGGGTGCTGTGCAGCAAGGAGCCCGTGGAAACCTAACAGCACGGTCAGTGAGTGGAAGGGGGTCAACGCGGGCTGAACGCTGCCTTCTCCAAAACAATGCCCCAAAAGGAACAGAGAACCCGCAATAGAAAGACTCAAGGCAGACTACAGGAATCTCTCAAGTAACGCCTCCCTCCACATCACGCGCGCAGCACGAGATTCATCCTACACATGTACATTGTGGAAAATAATTTTTAAAGCATGTATAGGCTGATAGTTCATATTCTTCCCCTTTTACGGTCATTGGGCTCACTCCAGCAACAGAATAGCTTTCCATTGATGAGGACTGGTGGTTTTTTTTTGTTTTTATTTGTTCTACACGCCAGTGAAATCTTTTCACCCTACACGCTCTCTAGCTTCTGCCTCAGAAAGTGAAAATAGGACCTACACACACACCATTCTGTAGGAAGACTCACAGATTTTTAGATCCTACAGATCCTCCAAGTGCTCACTTTAGTGCTGTACATCTAAAGATCTATAAAGATCCGCACAATCTTCTAGATCTTTTCTTAATTTGTTTAGAGAGGAGGAAAGTGGAAGAGACAGGAAAGTTTTATTCACATCAACACCCCCCCAACATTTCAGGCAGAAGTACTAACTAGTCATAATATATTCAAAGATCAAGCTGATATCTTCAGCCCACCTCCTCTTTTCTCATCCTTACCACCATTCTTTTCAAAATTAAAATCTGGAGAGAAAACCACAAGAGAAGCTGAGAAGGATAAAGAGCATTTCCACAGCACCACGTACATTACAGAGCTGTAACGCTTCTTCCAACGTCCCTAGTCAGAGGTTATGCTACCTTGTTTTCTTCACGCCAACCAAAACTTTTTAAGGAAAGCCTTCACTCTGATTTTGACATTCAGGTGATCAAAGCTTTACAGCCTGGAACTGATGTAACCTCACTGGTCCTGAGCAATGTGTGAAAAGCAGAATCGAGGCCTTGAAAACTGAAAATTTGAGGCGTGCCCACAGCGCGTGCCAACTTTCTAATTTGTTAAGCATTTGGCAAAGCAAGCACTAGATCAGAGGTATCTCAGAAGAAAGAAAGCGAATAGAATATAAATAGGAATAGGAATAGAATATTACAGTTGGAAGGGACCTACAACGATCATCTAGCCCAACTGCCAGACCACTTCAGGGCTCAACAAAAGGTAAAGCATGTTATTAAGGACATTGTTCAAATGCCTCTTTAACACTGAGAGGCTTGGGGCATCCACCACCTCTCTAGGAAGCCTGTCCCAGTGTTTGACCACCCTCTCAGGTAAAGAAATGCTTCTGAATGTCTAGGCTAAACCTACCCTGGCACACCTGTGAACCATTCCCACACATCCTGTCACTGGGTACCAGGGAGAAGAGCTCAGCACCTCCCTCTCCACTTCCCCTCCTCAGGAAGCTGTAGAGAGCAATGAGGTCACCCCTCTGCCTCCTTTTCTCCAAACTAGACAAATCCAAAGCCCTTAGCCACTCCTCACAGGTCTTGCCTTCCAGCCCTTTCACCAGCTTTTTTGACCTCCTCTGGACACATTCAAGGCCCTTTAACATTCTTCTTAAATCGTGGGGCCCAGAACAGCACACAGTACTCAGGGTGAGGCCACACCAACGCTGAACACAGAGGGATAATCACCTCTTTTGAGCGGCTGGTTACGCTGGGTTTGATGCACCCCAGGATGCGGTTTGCCCTCTTGGCTGCCAGGGCACACTGCTGACTCCTGTTGAGCCAGCTCTCGACCAACACCTCCAGATCCCTTTCTCCAGGGCTGATCTCCAGCCACTCCTCTCCCAATTTATCTTGTGTCTGTTCTCAAGGCAGGTTAGGCAAAACCACCAGGTAACCTCCACAGTACCACTTGTATTTAAGCAGAAAGGCATAACACTGCCAGTAAAACGTGCACAGAGGCACTGATCACCTGGAGCTTCAGTAGCCACACATCAAAAAAAAAATCACAATTGCAGTTTTGTAGAAGTTTCCACTCAAGTCTCTTTCCTCACGGGCATGGACACGGTTAGTTACCATTAACCTACAACAGCCCTTCATCTAACTGTAGGTCTTGAAGCCAAATTTGAAGCTGTAGTTCCTTCAGCATTTCTTTCGGGGCAGAGCTGTGGGCAGCAGTCACAGCCCCCTCTGTCTCCACAGTCTCTCCTCCCACCAAACCCATAAACTGCGGTGAGCTAAAACCAGGACGGAGCTGCGTGGCCCATCATCAAAAGGAGGTGTTCATGAAACCATGCCTTGAGAAACTGAAGCCATCACTTGATGATATGGCCATCTCTGGCAGCAATGCCAATTTGAGCTAATGCCCCTTCTCCCCCATGGCCATCAGCAGCTCTTTTCCAATCTCAAGCCACCTTCTTCATAGCAACAGCACAACTGTTTGTAATGTCACGTGCTAAACTAGATCAATGAACCGATCCAGGTTATAAATAACTGGGGGAAAGAGAAGAGTGAGGGTATTTTTACCCTGGAATGGGGTCCTGTTTACTGATCCAGGTCACCATCTAGCCCCAGGGCACTTGTGCTGGCATGAGTGTTGGGAGACAGGTGAGGGACCAGCAAACAAGAGTGGACAGGAATATCCTACAGCCACATCTGCCACTGAGAAAATGGTACGTGCAATGGTATCTATCACCCATGCTTGGTGTTAGCAACAGTATCAGCCATGCATGGTGTTAAAAAGTGGAGCTGACTTAGCACGACTTGGAAGAATTTGCACCACATTTTTAGCCTCCGCAGGCTCATTACTTTGAAGCAAAAACACATGAGCTCCACTGGTAGGAACGACAACACTTCTAAAGCTGCATGGGGCTAACATCTCCAAACTCCTCCCTCTGACTGCCCTTCACCCCCTAAAAAAGCATGAGCTTGTGAGATAAAAGATAGACACTGCCAATATACAACTAGCCTTTCAAAACCAGCCAAAAATTACAGAAAGTTTGAAAATATAAGCCATCTCCCACAACATGAGCTCAGCCATACTATAGACAGCAGTTTTCAATTGTTTTGCTTTTGCTGTGCAACCTCTCTATTGCAACTGTTTGTGATTAACATATGCTATTAAAAACAGAGGGAGTGTGCGGTACAGCCAATCTTAATGTTTCGAAGAAGCCTTTGTCGTGCACACAGGCCAGCAAGCTGCCCCGTGCAAAACCGCTGCACAAATGGAAACGTTTGCTGTGCAAAGAACATTCACTGTGTGTCAACGCACCTTTGTTCTTCTCTGGTTTGTCTGCTTGTTAACTGCAGCAAAATAGCACTGCCTCCTCATGAAGGCAGCCTTTGAAAATCTCCAGCTGAAAATTGATTTTTATCAGGCCATCTTCCAAAGCAAGAATGTCTAGCTCTTGGCAGACACAACAGCTTAAGTTAGAGAGTGGCAGTCACGCTGCCCATCAATCCCAAGGAGATTTAGAGATAAGACTGAAGTCCTATCAGTTGACCTAACCCTGCCTTCTTGACTTTCTCCCTCTCTTGCCTGTTTACCCAGCACACCCCAGCCACATGCCTAGGAGCTTGTGTCCAAGGCCATTTTTACTTGTTGGCGCCTATATACACATGAAAATATAAAACATTTTGCAGCAACACCCCTGTAGGAGGTTTTCTTAATAGAACCAGCTTGCCAAAGCCCCCCTGCTTTGTACAATGCATACACGTTAACATCATTTCCCCCCTAATACCTATATAAGATTGAGAAGTTCAGAAAAATAAGATGCTTGGTTTGAAGAGGCATAACCTCTCTTCAGAAGTGCAATACTGGTCAAGGATCTCATTCAATTTTAAATCTGAAGTTGTTATGTTAATTTGCAGATGTAACTCTGTAATAAACATGAATGGCATCAACAGAGAAAAACCCATGTTTTTCCCAACCTGTTTTGAAGACTTAATTTAAACTGATTGCTTTTTGAACAGCATAAACTGCAAGACATCTAAGGATTCAAATATGGGCATATATTTTTTATTTCTTTGGCTGGGTTAATTTCCCGTCTTTCCCATCTAAAGCTCCACAGTAAATCCCCCTGGGTCAGTTACAACTACTACTTTACACTGCTGAATTCTGCCAGCAATCTGCTCATCGTTCCTGCAGATGTTTCTGCTTTCAGGCTTCTGGGAACTTTATTGGACCCATTTCCTTTGAATAAATGCATACCCTTTTTAGGCTGCAAACGTACCAGGGAAACTACTGTCCTCTATGTCAAGCAGCCGCCTCGCCTTCTTTTTCGGCAGAAGCAAGGTGCTACATTTAAGAGAAGAAAGTGGGAAGCAGGGAATTTGGCTTTTTTCCCCTCTCCTGGGAAGTCTCTACCCATACGCCCTGGGACGAGCCAAAGCAATTTGTGAAGGCCAGAGACCCCTGCACACAAGCACACAGAAGCCTCGTAAAGGGCACATGTGCTTGAGAGGTCAGGTTCTTGCAAACAGAAAGCCAACGTTCACATGCAAAGAGCATCCATGCCCTTCAACATAAGTACAAGGTAAGCCATATGTCATCTCTCATTATTAAATTTTGCCCGTATTTCTAATAAAGCAGAATGTTCCTCTACTCACCTCGGTAACGTCCATGACTTTGATGGCTGCCAGCTGACCCGTTTTGACATGCCGACCCTGAAGAAGAGAGAGAACCGTCAGCACCAGCGTCTCACCCATCCCATCAGCATACACAGAGCAAAACGTTTGGACAAGAGCTCCAGACACTGGGCTTTACCCAACTGTGCTGGACCCTTCCTTCTCTTCTCAGACTTCATATGAAAACCAACAAATACGTTAGGTGGCAAAAAAGAAATGTTTCTTTTTAAAATATTCTTACACAGATCTTAGAACCCATGTGTTTTTCTCTGCATTAAAAAGGACGATTATCAAGATTAAGCACAGACAGATCACAGTCACAGCTTCCCTTCTGTTTACTTTAGCAAGGTTCATAGTCAGTAATGACAGTTTATTAACATACCAGGATAGTTATGCACGTATTGCATATTTTATTTCTAGGCACCAGCGCCCGGTACCTGGGTGATGTTTTACTAGGTAAACGCAAGTATGCTTAGGGGGGTTGCAAAAGGCTATTTCTCTTTGTTTTGGTCTTCACTTGCAAAAAAAGTAAGGTTTCTTCAAGTGATGCATCAGACCTGCAACAGCTCTCTCCGCCTGTCTCACGACAGCGAGGCAAGAACAAGACATTGTCTCCCTTCAGCTACGCCACCGTAAGGGTACAGTTTCTCAGTACAGCTGGAGCTGAATTAATAGATCCCAGCTCCTGCGGCGGGGAGCTCCTACCCTTCCTTCCCCTGCCTCCCTCCAGCCTCCTGTCACACATTTCTCCCAGGAGCGCTGCGCTCGTTCTGGCACTCATCGGATCATATGATAAGCTGATTGAGATCACGAAAATGGCAGAGAGTTAACACGGGAAAAGCAAACCGCGGGGTGGGGCGGGGGACTGCGGATCAGGAAATTAAAACTGGTTTGCTCGGCAGCCAGAGCAGAGCCGGAGCTGGCAGGAGGGGGATTCGCAGGGCTGGGGACCAGCCTCCAGCCCTGGTGGGCTACAACTCGCTTCAGCTGACTTCTGACAAAAACCCTTTTTTTCTTCAGTATATTTTTACAGTAGGTGGGGCCATAGCAATTAGTAGTTCTGTGGTTTTTTTGCTGTTGGGTTTTGTTGTTGTTGTTGTTTTTGGTTTGGTTTGTTTTTTTCTTAAACAGGCACTTAAGAAATGGTTCCAGTATTAAGTGTTTTCCAGCTCTCCCCTTAATACCCAGCACTCTGCCCCAAGACTTCCAGCCCAACAGCCTGGTCTCCCAACGCCATTCCCAAACATTATCCTCAAAGGCTCTTCTCTGAACCAGTTTGACTGGTTCATAGAGGTATGCCCACTACACTTCTGAAACCTCTTCTTCACCCTCCAATTAATGATAAAAAAAGCACAACAAAACATTTCACCAAAGTCACAGTTCCTTCACCTTGCTCCTCACCAATTTCTAAGTTTCTCACACAGAAACCTATACATAGCATCCACTGTCGCTGATGGACATCAAGATGTGGGTTTTTTAAATCCTTTATCTCTTTACAGATTCCTTCAAGACTGGCACTCCAGAACTGAAGCACCCCAAGACACTAATCTCTTTGGAGAAATCTTGACCCCTTCACACCTTAGGATGCCCTCCCCAGAGGTAATGGCCAGGTACTGCTGGTGCATTACAAAGGACTCCGATGAAATGCTGCAGAATTCACGGCCTCTATTTTCTTTTACAACTTGCGTTGTGCTGCGCACTCCCCTCATTAACCAATCCACATGCTTTCTATAAATAAATTACTGTACTCAGGCTTCTGCCGGTTCTGTAAACCCTCTTTATTACATGCATTTCTTTTTATAGCTTGGTCGCAAGCTGGTTTGGATTTTGAAACAAAGTTAGGGTCGTAACATGTGTGCAGCGGCCAAGACTGACCTCACCTTGACCTTACTACCTCTTGAACCAAAGCCCTTCAGCAAGCCCTGGAGAGATGCAACTCCCATTTCCCACCCTGGACTTCTGCCTAATGACAAAAGCCTGTGGTCTTCTCCTCAAGACTTACCATCCCACCAACGGAGGAAGGGAAAATGTTTTACACTGAGGTGGAAAAATGTGTCGTCTCAGCTCTGCCTCTATTTTCCATGGCTCCATGGAAGGAACTAAAAGGCCCGAGGACGTGGGGAAGCACAGTTTGAGGTACAAAAAGAATTTGTTAAAGATAAGAGAGGAACAAAGGTCATCTCAAAAGAAAAAAGCTGAAAACACTAAGGACGACTGAGAAAGAAGAAACCTTTTAAAAAAACAGTGAAATATGGTTCATGATTCATGCTGCAGCAAAATGGGGATGCTAAAATGGTGGCAGAACATACTCCAAGCAGAAAAAGCGGCATACAGAAGAGCGAAGTAGCAAGACATCGCTCTTGCCGTGGCGTCATGGGATGCCACGTATTTTATGGAAAGTTTCCTCTATTTTGTCTTTTAACGAACTACTCTCTGGAAATAGCAAGCCCACCAGAAGCCTGAAACTTCCCAGGGCTCAGTTTCACAGCTTTTCTCAAGACGATGATGTTCCTCCCTGTGAGACTGGCCCACTCGGGATGACTAACGGGCACCAGCCCAGCCGTCCCTCCTTTGCAGCTTTACAGGATCCTGCTGGTGCCTCCGCTCATCCCCATCAAAACCTGGGCCCCAACGGCTCCAGCCGAGCGCAGAGATTACTCATGGTTCACTCTGCTGTTTCTGCAGCAAGGGATGGGAAAAGCGTCTCCATAACCCTCCTAAGGGACTGGAAAGCAAAGGAACTGCAGACTGTGGGAAGTGCGGGCTGCTCAATGTCCCAGGCCAAATTTAAACCTTGGTCATTTCAGAATATAGTTTAAAATTACTCCAAATACCCTTTTTATAATGTATGGAGTGTTCATATTCTAAGCATCTACAACATATATGAGGGGGGTTGCATGACACTGATTTATGTGAGACACCTAAAAGGACATTTTAAAGTCACATTCTTTTCATTAAAAATATTTTTAGAGGGAGGGAAAAAGCAAACATTACAAGCACAACATATAAGCACGAGCAGAGTTTTTGTTTGTTTGTTTATCTGCTTAACAGCTCTGCTCAAGAACAGACTTGTCAAATTATTAGCATGCTGGCATAATTTTGCTTGCAACATGAAATGGCTAAGCATTCCTCTTTCGGAAACTGATCTTCAGATTTTCATAGCCAGCTTTGGAAAAAATTGACCGCATCAAAAATAATAATTAAATCACAATGTCGTTGAATGCAACAAAAGAACTGCAGAAGTCATAGATGGGAGAAATGCTCTGAACTCAATCTCCTGGGATTTAAATTTATTCGAATACGAGTCCCGGGGCGCTTCATAAATGCAGTAACCATCAAGGCCCCATGCAGACACCATCTCAGCAACACCACCAGCTAACAGTCTGGCAGGACAGCATTTTTCTTGCACAAAGAGGCCCCTTTTTTAGTGCTGTCTGGAGCCGTGGCCCCTTGGGGCATCTCGGGCTCCCCCATCCCCAGTGCTCCAGAGGTTCTTGCAGCTTTGTTTCTCCCAGCAAATTACCGGCAATTACCATCCCAGTATCTGAAAAACGTCGCGAGATTGCAAAACACGGCCCACGCTAACTGAAAACAGCAGTTTCTTAAAATACTGCTAGATACCAAATGTCAGAGAGGCTGGGGATCACAGGATAACTGTCCCCCGGCCAGAAACTTAAATACAGATATGAAATATGCAATGAAGATGACAGCAACCTAGACGCATCTTGTTAAGCATAAGATGGCTGTCTCTAGAGCCGAAGGACGCAGGAGGCTGCAGAGGTTGCCCTGTGTAGCAGCAACAGGTAACGGAGGCTCCATCACCCCACCAGCAAGAGTTTGCCCCTTACCAGGTATTGAGATAGGGGCCACAAAAAAAAAACATTGGCCCTGTCAGCTGAGTCTGGCTCCCACCCCCACAGAGAAGAGTCCACCAGCACATTCCCTTCATTGTGACTATGTTAAGACTTTATTGACCAAAATTCCCAAACTGCTTGTCATTTCTTAACCATCCTCCCCTCCTTTCTTTCCCTCTTTTCATGAATCTATTAATATTCGAGCACTTGTTTATCCTTCCAAGGAAGACATGTAAGAATATTTTTAAGACCACTACTGCACCATTCTATTTTCAAATGGCCTGTTGGGATGAGCAAGTCAGTGGAGTTGAGCCTGGTGACCCCAAGTCATGCCCTGTTTCTTCTCATGCGGAAAGTTCATTTACATATGGAAAGTTTTAAAATACAGCTCTTCTCATCAACGTAGCAACATTATAGCATTTAACTCAATCTTAAACTGAATCCACTACTTAAGCATGTTCCCAGTCATGTCTGATAGCAATATACTGTTTATTTGTCATCTCAGTGGGCTTTCTGCATATTGAAAAGCAGAGGGGACAAGGGGAATCCTTGGTAGACTGCCAAGATCTGCAGAACATCATACATTTCAAGCCTACCCACACTCTCCAAGTCACTTAATACACCTACTTCTTGCCTCTTTCTTCCTCTGCCCATATTATTACTGTAAAAATTTTGTTTGGGAAAGGTTCAAAGGAAAGTGGTGTTATGTGCTGGTTTTCATAGTGCTTTTTTCCCCCTAGGATGCCTTAATGTTATCAAAGAACTATGCAAATTAAATGCAAAAGAAATCCTATCAGCTCATTTACCCTACCCTCCCCCCCAATTATCCGAGATAT
>JAHREE010000279.1:505118-559730 GCA_033628505.1 Tringa tobata | reverse complement strand
GGAGAGGAAGGAGAGGAAGGGAGGGAGTGGTGGGTGATGGGTGCCTCAACCCCAGACATTCCTCCAGCATGAGGCACAAGCCACCACAGAGGCAGCAAGGCCATCCCTCTGGCCCTGCACGAATCCCAGCAGCCACACTCACGTCGGGGAGTGATGCAGCAGGACACAGCGTGAGCTTGGACATGGTCCTGTCTCGCTGAGGGCAGATGCACAACAAAAAGGAAGCAGGCAACAGGCCATCCCTCCCAATGACAACAGCAGGGTGACCATCTCCTGGCTCATCAGCTCATCTCCCCTGAATATAGAAATGGGAGCCTGTAAACAGTTCATATTGAAGTCGCAGCCCCTTGCAAGCCAAAAAAAACTGCTCCGGCAATCCTTCAGCCCTAACTCAGGAGCGCCCTACACACCCAAAGTTTCTGTCCTTGGCTGGGTGTTTTCCAAAGTTGTGAAAGATCCCACATATCTGCCCATACTCTGGCATCTCCAAGAGCAGACAGAGATGACTGCGAGGGATGCACCCAGCCACATCTGGCTTGTAGCACAGCTGGGGCCAGCACACCACCTCCTGCTGCAGGGGTCTTTACAAAACAACTGGTCACCTCGGCCACCACGGCTCAGACAGACCCAAGTGGGGAACAACCACAGTAAGAGAAACCTCCAGTAAGAGGGAGCAGTTTCTGGTTAAGGAGTCACAGGTGAAAACACTGCTTACTCCTACTTGGAATTTGCAACCCTGCAAATGCGGACACACACAATGCTAAAGCTGTAGCCAAATTTTATCTCTTACTGTTCCTTTCTACCACTTCCAACCTTACTAAAAGGAGTGGAAAGGGGGAGTGGAAACTTTTTTTTTTTTAAAAAAAAAGTAGAAGCCTTCTTCTTGTTTCAATGTATTTGCTCAATACATTTCAATATAGTTTCCTAGGATATATGCAAACCTACCAACAGAGGAAAGTTTGAGCAATGCTGCCCCAAAAGCTACCTAATATTTACAACAAATCACTACTTGAATCTGGAAAGCAGTCACATTAAACACAATCAGGTACTCTGACCAAACGCTACAGCCATGACCTAAATACATTATGTGGTATGGTGGTGCAGAACAGCAGTTCCTAGAATTAAGCAATCTCCCAATTAAATGTCATGCACTGAAAACAAAATTAAATCAGCTGCGATGCTGCCCTACTGCTTCTTCTACTCCCTTCTCCCCACATCAGGAAAAGAAAACAAAATCCCTTCCACCAGCCTGAATGCTGTACCACCAGCAGGACTGGATTTCCGAGATGCTGGGGAGGGGTCTACGTACGCTGCACCCATCCCAAATTACAGCACTCTGAGGAGAGCTAAAACAAAGTAATTCTTTTTTAAAAATTGTAATAAAACTGCATTTCCGAAAGTTGTGATGCTTTTAAAGTTTGCCTTTTAAATTTACAGCCACTTGTCTAATTACTGAAAGAGCATTACAGTTTATTATAATCATGTGTCTGCACTGAAAACATCAATATAGAATGCTGGAATTGATTGCTCAATTATACAATGCACAGCTATTGCAACTGCTGTCAAAACAGAATTCATAACAAGTCCAAGGGCTTGTCTTTCAAAACACGAGCAAGAGTAATACTTAACACTTAAAGCAATTCCACTGAACCAATGGTCCATCAGGGGAAGCACATACAAGACACGATTTAGCGCAATGTGCTATCAATTATGGGCCGTGTTTGAAGGCGCCGCACGTACTGATGCATATTTAAGCCAAGTGTGGGGCAGCCCCACCAAACGCACAGCTGAATTAAGTGTTCACTATGGCACAGTACTCTAAACCTGAGCACCAACCACTACTGCACCACCAGCGTTCACCTACCCTGGGCGACAAGCCCCTGAGAAAAGTCAGAAACCCATCCCAACCCCCAGCCCAGGAGCTGAGGGTGCTTCTCCACCCAGGGAAACCAAAAATCCAGAAGCTACAGAGCATCAAGAGAAGGGAGGTTGGGGGAAGCAACCAAGGCACATCCCTGGGTGACCCTGACAGCCCCAGCTCTGGCAAAGTTCTTCTGAGATGTTGCTCCACTATCACTGAAGGTGAAAACACACACACACATCCCCAAAACATGTTTTCCATTAGCACTCACCTCTGCCTGACTCTATGGCAGGAAGGAAGGCTCCTACAACCGTCTCTTTCCAAGGGAAAGCTGATGGCTTTCTGGTCCTCCCAAAAGCATCATGAGGGCGCCCGCTGCAGCTACACATAGCCTGACAGAGGGCCACCCAGTCCCCACAGACACACAGGTCTGTCCCAAAGGTCTTACGCTACCTAAATCAGGGCCTGGGTATGATGTTTTAGCCAAAAACAAGTAAAAAGAACAGGGTTCTTGTGCTGTAGCTGGATGAGGAGTAAGAGTAGCACATCTCAGAGATTCCTGGAAAGAAAATAAACAAACCAACCCAGGCTCAGAGCCTCCAATGAATTTCCATCTGAAATACCAAGAAAACCCCAAAAGCTTAATTTGATATTACGCTGAGCTGGAGTTCAAATAAACACAAGAATTCAAAGCTGGAAACATGAAAGATGCCCAGTACTGGAGAAAGAAAGGAAGGAGTTTGTACCTTCCACCAGTGAAAAGCTACAGGGGCTTCCTTTTCTGATTTTTGCCACAAACCCTAAGTGCAACCAAGAAAGAGGCAAAGCTAACAGCATCAGAGGCCATCCAAGATCCAAAAAATTACAACTGAGGAGCTGTAACATCCAAGTTTCTGCAGGGAGCACAGAGCACGCGTTCCTCAACATGCAACTGAATGGCTGGGGTAGAGAAAATGAGCAAATGCAATTTACTGGCAAATGCCAGCACTCCATTTTAGCAAAATTAGCATGTGCTTAATTTTATTTTAATTGATTTTGATGACTCTGCTTTTTATTTTCATTTTTTACTAATGCTTCAGTAGCTTACAAGCCATCTTCTGTACACATTTAAAAACAAATAATGCACTGCTTCCATTTAGTCTGCTCATAAGTTTTAGAATTTCAGGAGATATTATTCCAAAGCAAAAGAAGGAGGAAAAAAAAAAAAAAAAAAAGAAAACCAACATTTCTCCATTATGTGAACAAGCCTGTAGCTAAGAGAGATTTAATCTACTTAATTATACTGTTTGCCACTTGCATTTATAGTTAGCATTGAAATCAGTGGGTGAAATTCCACAAGAAGCAGCAAGCGAAATAAAGTGAACAGTCTGGTTGACTGCTACATGAAAATCTTCAAGATCCATCCTGAGCTTCAGTAAAAGCAATTTAAAATGATCAGGAAAACGCGCTATTGTGAATTGCAAGCAGATCACTCCAGCTTTCCAGCCTTCATTTCCATGTTCGTTGCAGGCAGAAGTTAATTTGGTTTACTTTTCTGACTCCCGTGAATGTGTCACATACTCAACGATAAGTACACTTACTAATGACAAGTTTTAGCTCTGCCTTGAGATAGAAATCATTCAAAGAATAGGTGAGTCTGTGCCGATATTTTCCAAGCAAACGAAGTAGATACATGATATGCTTAAATCAAGTCTGATCTCTTCAAGGAGATTCACTTAAAAAGGATGCCTTCAGGCTACGTTTCTCCAGGTTCCCCTATGGAAGAGACCCAAGAGACAGTGGGTCAGAAACATGGCAGAGAGGACAAACAAGCCCCAGCAAGGAAACAGGATGGAGGCCTGCAAGTCCAAGCTTAGCATGGTCACCCTGGGGAACCATGCCATGCTAAAGCTTTGGCAGAGCTCTAGAAGATAAGAGGTGACAACTGCAAACAAACAAGAAGGAATATTTTTACTGGTGGATGGGTCAACAGCAAGGGAGCTGCAGATAAGGCATGTAGGTGCAGGTACAGCCTTATCTCTCTCTCATCAGAAACACAGATCTTCAGCACTCCCAGCAGTGACGACTCCATTCATCACAGAAAACAGGATCCCAAGGGAGAATACCTAATAAATTCAAGTATTGATAGGACTTCATTTCCCTCATCACCTCATGAATGATGAGCGAAGCCTTTCTTTCTTCAATCAAGATTACCTGATAGTGGGTCACATGTGACACCCACAGGGCTACTGCCCAGGCAAGGTGATAGGCAATCAAAAATCAACTGGGGGGCAGGGGAGAAACCAACAGAGCTTCCTTCCTAACATCTCTGATTGCTTTAAACATCCAAACTCAGACAAAGAAATCTATCTCACGGATATACCATGATGTAAAGAAGTGACACTCATTCCAGAAAATTGGAAGCAGCAGAAAAAGAGAAGGGGAAGAAGACAAAGAGGAAGGGACTGCTTCCAGTATCATTATAGCCCTCACACAGGATGCCTGCCTAGCCACACGTGACTAGGAAGCCAACACGTGATGGCAGGCTGTTAGAGCAGACAAGCCTTGCAAACAAGTGTGCACACAAGAGATTATAAGGATGAGGGAATTCCAGCATTTAGCATCCCAGCTACCACCGCAACTTGCCTATGTGCTCTTTACCGAGCAGAGTCTCTCTTCAGAGGGCCAATTTCATTCCTAATGGAAAAAAAGAGTTGCCTCAACAGTGTCGGTGACTTATTGCCAATACAAGATTAAGATAATTTGGTTCCTCAAAGCGAGATTTAAAGAAGGCTTATCCATTTAATGATGTCATTAATGAGAGTTAACAACACTTCTTTCCACCACAGTTAGACACGAGCACTTCCAGGACTACACTCTACTTGTTCTTCCCACCACTTTGGCCATGACTAAAAGGTCAACATTCAAATACAGGTACCTCAAATTCGGTGTGGTAAAAAAAATGGCCCAGACAGGGCCAAAGACAGGGAAAAAATTGTCTGCTACAATATCTGAAACGTGCAAGGTGCTTTCCAAATCTACAAAACTGAGATAGTTAAGACCCCTGAAATGAAAAGGCACAATAACAAATACTTAAAACTTAAGAAACATATCTATTAAATGCTTTTGCAAAACTCTTTAGCAGACCACATGCTCTCAGCCAAACTACTTCTGAAACTAGCGGCTGTGCCAGAAGACCTCTGCACACATAAATTATGTGGAGAAACTTCTATATGCAATTAGATGTTAGCCTTGCTACCATTTTTCCTTCAAGTCATGCATGCAGTGACAGTCTGACCCAAACAGCATCTGTATTTTTACCCTTATGACCACTTCCCTAAATCTTAGTTTGCAAATGTTTCTTTCTACTCTTTTCAAGCCACATCTTACAAAGTCTGCTACTACAGAAATTAAGCAATGGCTTTCTTGTCCCACCTTCCACTTCCTCAGAGGAAACAGCCTTAGAATCCGGTAAGAGCATGCACTTACAATTTGTCTTTGCTCTGAAATGTAAAACATGCCTGTTAAACCCAGTAGGTAGCTCTAGTCCTCTGCATACAAAAGAACATAGAACCATCAGAAAGGTCCTCCCATGGACAATGGGGTTGGGGTTGGAAGACAATGCGGAGATGGGAACATTGCCAGGATCCAAAAGAGCTGATTTCCCAGGAGAAACTCCAGACATTGATCCCCCACCCCCAAATCTAGTTTTCCAGCTTTGCCATGAAACCACGCTTCAAAACCATTCAGAGAATAAAAGGGCACAAAGCGATTGATATCCTGAGCAACTTGAGGCACATTGAAGCAGATGCATGAACACACACAAACCTAGGATGTTTATCACGATGTGAGATGGGAGAAAGCATGTCAAGAGAGGTCTGGAAGGAGATGACACATTTCCACTCTAGCCATAGACTTCCTGTGCAATTTTGAACATATAACCTAAATTTCCTCTGTTGTTTTTTTTTTTTTTTCCTTTAATCTATAAAAATACCAGCTAACTTTATAGTTGTGTTGTCGGGCATAGTTCATTAAAATTTATTTCAAAAAGTGCTTTGATGTTCCTGGGTAAAAGACACTACAGATAGATCACATACTAAGGAACAGCTAAATATTAACAGGACTGGTGCCTTACACGAGCACTTGCAGTTCCTCTGTGTTGAGAGGCCATCTGAGACCAGGAAACAGCAGCCGACACTTCCAGCAGAAGCGTCAGGCACATTCAGTGCCTCGCCAGATCCAGAGGAGAGTGGCCGACACCACAGAAGCAAAGTGACAAGATCATGGGTGCTGAGGGAAAACTGAGGAAATGCAGTCAGACTTCCCCTTCCTCCAGCCAGCGGCCGGGCATGGACTGCCAGCATCCTGCAGCTCAATTCGTGTGGTCTAAATACGGGTGACTGATGCCTTGTGGGACATCCCAGAGCAGGCAGAAAACAGAACAAGACCTATTAGATATGTGTCCTTTTGGAGCAGATGCTGGATGTTCCAACAGATGAAGGATGTTCAAGCATACTTCTCCTTGGCAAGGAGGAGCCAGGGGGAAGGAGGATGGAGGGGAGAAGAGCAGTACGTGGGGTCCATCCCACTGCCTGCGAGGTGCAATGCCACCTCCAGCCAGCTACTGGTCCAGCAGCTTGAAGGCAGTGTCCCAGCTGAGTGCACCCAGGTTTTGAAGGCAATGGTCCCTGGAAGCGGGAGGAAACCCTTTGGGTTTGAGGAAGTGCCTTAACGTGGCAGGTGGGATGAAAAAAAAGAGGAGTGCCTATTCAATACCTATTCAATATGGTCACCGTTAACTATTTCTTCAAGTGAGATGAGATCCTCCACCTTTTTAAATTTTTCATTCTTACTCCAATTTAAAAAAAAAACGTATCTCCTGTTCCTAAAAAGGTTGTGTGATTTGTTCATGGAGTATATGATTATAACTTTCAGCTTCCGCATATTAAATGCTTTCTGTGTTAAATCCGGGAAGGCAGAAGGGGTTACGGGAAGGATTATTGTTAATTCTTTCACTGCTGTTCAGCACAGCAAAAGGGACCGAGCAGGTTAAGACAGTCTCTAGAATAAGTAGCTATTTTATTAAAAAAAGATCTGTTGAATAAACATTAACAGCATTATTTGGACATCTTCAAGAGACTGTAAATCCGAGATCTGCTGATGTAGAGGAAATGCAGATCTTTATCTATAAGCCTGAAAGCAAAGCAAAATGAAATAAATTTCTGAATTTGTTCTCTGCAGAGACATTTTGTCCTTCAGGACAAAACTCCACTGCTTCAGCACTGTCACTTCTGCACCTTGTCTGTCCCAGAGCTGGAGCTGCTGGTGTACTTTCAAACCTAAGGTGTTCTTGTTTCCAAATTTAAAAGTCACTAAATCCTCTGAAGGCTCTGTGTTTCAGGGGTGGTGAGAAAAGACTGCCTTTAACGCAGGCCAACTCCTCCCACACTGCTCAACTGATGGCTCACTCTATGCCAAATTATTTTAAAATTCTGCAAATCCAAGGAAGAAGGTTCCAGAAACGAGGAGCAGCCCAGGGCTGTGCAGCACCTTCTGCCTGCAGGGACCCTCTCCCATACCCCACAACCCACTCGGCATTTGCCACAGGATTAAACCCTCCTCTTAAACGACAGTTTTTGCAGGGCAAGGTGGGATCCTGAAGAACTCTTCCGAAGTAAAAGATCCTCAAATCCCCAGGTTGTGATTTATTCAACATTGTGATGGAGGACCACCAAGCATTTTGGTGTTGCCAACCACTTCGGTAACCCTTCAGCAGGCAGAAGTCCTCGTCCTCCTTCTCTGCTCAGCTGCAAAAGTTGCAGCTATTTAAAGAAACTGCACGACACACGGAGGACTTGTCACCCTCCTCCCCACCTCCTCCAGGAGCAGCAGACATTCGGCACATCATTAATTAGGTCCTAAACTCACCCTCCGCCTGGTGCTTTGTGCGCCTCTGATTCATTAGAATATTACTAAGGTAGGACTGGAGATAATCATGCCGTTAGCAGGGCAGTTTACAAGATTACATATAATGAGCATGGGTGAGAGGGAAGTGCATCATGAATTTAACAGAACAGTAAAAAAAAAAAAAAAAAAAAAGAGCAACAGCCCAATTATCTTCTCCCTATGCCAAGTTTCAAATAAAGCCCTCTTCCAGGCCAACACTATAGCACAGTAGGGAGCAGCACAGTGGGCTAAAATTGTGTTATTCTTCTCTTTGTTGAGAAAGGAGGACTAACAACTTGGACTGGAAGGCATTTAACTATCTATTTGATTAGTCATTCAGCAGAATGACAAAGGTCACCACAGCACCATCCGGCGCAAATGCATACCTGACCTCACAAGCAAATGCAATTCCTCCCCAGGCTCCCCACACTCCTCCTCCTGTCTCCTTCCAAAGCTGGGTTTGATACCAACAACCCGCTTTTTCCCCATTTCGCTTAACTATTAGGTTCCTTGAGTTTTAAAAGAAGACCAAGCTTACAGGAAGACGTTGCGGAGAATGGGGAAGTTACATGTGCAGTATTTATAAATAACTATTTTATACCCCCCAGGTTATCTGTTTGATATTAATATGTCCAAACGCCAACAGTTAAAGCAGAGCAAGGGGGAAACGCACGGCAAAAATAAAGCTACTTTAAAAAAAAAAAAAAAGGCAGAGTTTTTCTTTTTGTTGAGTAGAACAACCAAATACCTTCAGGTTTACACAGTTCACTCTTTCCTAGGCGATTTGAGGATCAAAGAGAATTATAAACCTCAACAAATACTAGGAAAAGTAGCAGAGGTTGAGCAAGAGCCTGCCCTGGGTCTGTGAGTAGAACTGACGACTCCCACATCCACAGGTTCAGCTGCAGCAAGCCAAGAAATTAAATTAAGCTGTCTAGGGAGAGGCACAGATGGGAGAAACTTCACAGCTGGTGTCTATAGCATGAGTAAATACACCCCTGCATGCAGATGTTCTGCAGGTTACTTTCAAGGTACAAGCCGTCCATAGGAATAAAAGAATGAGGTTGGGTTTGCCAGGCACTCTTCCTGCATCACCAAAAATACACGTGATGTCACCAGCTCCCACGGGGAAACAGCCGAAACTGGAGGGAGACGGTGTAATCCAGGCAGTGGGGTAGAAGGAAGCCTGCAGCCCACACAACTTCCCCACCAGCCACATCCTGAGGACCTGACCCAGCGTGAGGCACAGGAAGCCAAAGCCCTTCCCTAAGGAGCCCTGCTCCAGGCAGAGGAGAGGAGCTCACGGCATCCCCAGAGCTCGGGCAGGCGTACACCGGTGCACAGGGGGAGCACAGAAGGACCAAACACAATGGGAACTCAACAGGAACTCTTCAGTTAGGAGCATGAGGGAAGCAGAGAGCTAATTCTGCAAAAAAAAGTGGGAAGAGATAAGGCTGCAGCCGCTCCACCAGCTACCGATGTGGTCTGGGTACTGGGGGAAGCTCACGCCGAACACTAATTAAAGTTGGAACAACAGCCTGTTGGGACTGAATGGATTTACAAGGGCTCAGCGTGGGAGTGCAGCTCGGCGACAATTTATTTCTTATTTATGCTGCACAGTACCACTCGGTGGCCTCAAATCATGACCAAAGCGGCATTGTGTTAGACACCGTTCAGCCACCCACACAGGCAAACCGCTCAGCCCAAACAGCTCACGGCCTGATGTGCTCATTCAGGAAAAGCACGTGCACCCAAGCTATCCCGGGCAGCAAATACTCCCAGAGTTAAATCCTGCCCCTATTAGGGCAGAAATGCCAGCCTGGAAAAGGCCTGTTGCAGCAAATTCAGCTCTTTCACCTGGCCACGTTGTGTTCCACCCTCAGGTCCCACAAGTTCCCAGATTCTTGGTGAACTGGAAGGGAAAACGCTAGGGTGCTGCTAAGGACTAGTAAAAAGTTCTGTAAAGAAGTCAACATGCAGCTGTGGTATTCAAAAAGAGAACATGCAATGTAAAAACATATTAAAAAAAGAAACCAAAACAACCCTCCCACCAAAGAAACCACCAAAACCAAAAAAACCCCACTTCTTAGACAGAAACTTATATTGAAACAGCTCAACTTATATTTAGCTTGAAGTTTGTTCCTCCTGTTTCAAGGCTCAAAGGAGGTTTTCCGTGCTCAAAATTTTGACCACCTTTATCAGGTACGTCTCTCAATAAATGTAATTTTGTCAGGATTGCCAATAGGGTTTGTGATGCTATTTATGCTCCTGGTTTTAGGAAAATACTGTGAGGTTCTGTTGGAGGCAGTTTCACAGGGCACTCTTCCACTGAAGGATTGCTCTATGAACACAAGAATATTTCCACGTCTCCAGCGCAGTCAAAATCTCCCCAATGCCAGTTTCTCCTCTAGTTTAAAACGTTTGCTATAGTCCACTATAAAAGAAATGATAGAATTTTATCAGATGAGGGGAACTAATTCCTCCCATCTCCCTGCTGTTTTCCAAGGCCCAAACAAAACCACAGAGCCCAAACATTCAAAGGAATCTCTAGGGAGAACAAGCCAGATGCAAACATTCAGGCAAAACAGGGATGAGCAAAAAACCAAAAAAAGTCAGTTAGTTTGGGGGTCTTCAATCTGAGGCTCATAATGGAAACTGTTTTACAACTTGAATTACAACTTACACTAGAACCCAAATTTATAGTATTTTCTTAGCATTTGTATATATGCCTAAACCAAATCAATAATTAAGCTTTGGGCTTACAGGATTTACTTTGTTATGGCATCCTACTTGGCAGGGTATTTTACAGCAGCAAGTTTACACAGCAGTTCATCCATAACCATGATTTACTTCACTTTCATTAGCTTAAAGACTAAAATCAGAAGACATTTAATTCTTCTGATTTAATATTTATAAATTAAGGAAGTAGGATCATGAGTACTGGGTTGCTAAAAGCCACTTCCATGCCAAGGAGTTCAACAAGAAAAACTTACTGCTGCCAAGGACATCACTTTCAGCACGGCTTCACAATTAACTACCACTGTGCTGTGTGACTGGAGCTGTGATGAATCCTGTCAGGAGGAGAAAAATATCTACCTTTCCCCAGGCATGTCTCAGGGGGTATTCAGTGAGGTGCCAAGGAGCTGAGAAGTAATTTGGAAAGGCTGAGGCAGACTCCTGGTCCCATGACTGTTGCTTTTGTTACCACATCTATGGATTGAAAGGATGGGTGGGTGGGTGGGCAGCAGAACTTGTAACACGGTAAGGAGGAAGAAAACCACAGTCACCAAGAAGAGAGAGCAGATTAGATCACAGGCTGCTAACAAAGACCAGGAGCTAACCAGCAAAGTGGAGCTTCTCCAGCTCTTGTCCCTTTCTTGGAGAACAGCAATTAGCACCTCGCCTCTTTACTGTGCTCATGCAATGACAATGCCTTGTGCTACCTCTCAACCAGTAAAAAAACCAGACAAGTAAATAAAATAAAATGTTATCTCAGCTGCAGACAATTTTATTACTACTCTACTCCCCACATTTTTACTAAAAATACTGTCATTTAAAGAAATCCATTTATTCTGTCCTCAGCTATGAAAACAAATTCTGTTTTTTGAGGACAACATAAGAGTAACTTAAGCCTTTTCAAAACATGCCTCTATGAAAGCAGGCTCTCTCGCTTTAGCCAGATGAACGCAGGACTATTTTCCCTAGCTTGACTTCATCCTTTCAGCTAAAGCTGGGGAAATAGAAAGCTTGGTACAGTTTATGGACAGAGCAAGTCACCTTTTTTTAATGTGTTAATGAAACCAAAAGGTCTAGTTTGCCAGGATTTACTTCTCTAAACGTCCAGGATCACTTGCAAAAAGTCATGGGTGATTAAATCACTTTTAGTAGTTATCAAAAGCAGATTTGAAAAAAAAAATAAAAAAAAAAACAAAAAAAAAATCAGAGAGGAAAGCAAGAGTCGTGCAAATGCTCTTTTCAAAGAAGTTTACTGCCTCACCCACCAAGAAGAAGTGGGTGTTTAAGAGAAGGTTGTTTTGTTTGCAGCTTCAGCCAAGCTGCATGGAGTTAGTTCCCATCCTTGTTTGGAGGTAAAGGAGGCAAAGCAGGGAAGCCGCTACACGAGCAAGAGGGAACAGGCAAAAAATGGGCAAAAGCCAAGGATAAGAAAGCACCTGAGAACGTAAGTAGAGAGCAGGGTGTGGAAGTAGCGGGGACAGAAAGTCCATGCCTCTGCACCAACACCTCATGAGTCCCTTGCTGTCAAAATAAGCCCGTCTACCTTGGGCAAACCGTGCTGCTGCAAGTCACAGCTCATCCCTGTGTTTCGCCCCATCGCCAGTTCCGTGCTCGGAAGAGACCTGGGCAGATGCCTGCAGGTATGAATTCGGGATACGGCTAAAAAACCCATCTTAGGGTGAGCTGGTACCACTGGGAGCAGAGGCCTGATGGCTCCCCGTCCCCACACCTCCAAGCCCCCAGGTTCAGGCACAGCGGCAGCAGAAGCTGCCAGTTCAGACAGTTAAACTAGCAGAAAACTCCAATCGCTTCTTTGGAGTCTCAAGGAGCAGGTGAAGAAAATGAACATCCATCACTCAGAGGCAAAGCCGGTGCTGCAGTGCTGGGAGGCTGAGGGCCTGCAGGGCCAGCAGGGTCAGGGCTTTCCAAAATGAGGGGGTGAACAGGAGTGACATTCCTACCAAAACCAGTGCCTCTTCGGAGGATAAGACACAAATTCCTGCTGGTTTTCATTTATCAGCTGGAAATCCAAGGGCCTGCTGCTACAGGCTACAAGGTCCTCCTTACTGATGATGGAGAACTCCAGAAACCCAAGGACTGACTAGGAGAGATTCAGGCTTGGCACCAGGAAAACCCTCAACAATGAGAGTTAGTGGAACACGGAAACAGGTTGCTCGAGGATGCGGCACCACAAGACCACCAGCTACATAAAATATCCATCAGGAATAGCCTGACCAAAGTCATCCAGCCTTGGGGCACAGGGAAGGGCTGGATGACCTCCTGAGACTCTTTCTGGCCCTACTTTTATATGCATGGATTGTATACCTTTGCATGCATATCTGTGTGCATTTGTATACACACACATATATACCTAAACGCATACACATAAATTATTGATTTCACGACAAGGGAAGGTGTCATGCCTAATTTCCTTAATAGCAGCTGACCGATCTCGCCTGGGAGGAAAAGGGAAAAAACTGTCCAAAACCCCTCCAAGTGCCTTATGCTTTAAAAAGCCCAACACCACAAGACAGCGCCCATACATAAAGCGTCCCATACGTAAAGACCCTGGTCAAAACCTCTGGTCTCTTACGTAAGGCTCAAGTGCCCTGTTCAGGGAGGAAAGAACAGGCTTCCCCCTCAAGCCCAAGGAAATCTCCCTAAGGTTAATCTGCTGGTTGTTAAGTAACTTAAGGCCAGACACCGCAAGGAGAGGCGATCACATGCATGCGATTAGGGCGCTGCATACGCATGAAGGCAAAGGCACCCAGGGGCACACGTGCCCAAACCTCCACTTACACCCTGGGATGCCCAACGGGCTCAATGGGGCACTTGGGAGCCAGGCGGAGGCAAAGGGGGCAACGGATCCTTTTTTGTCTCCCTCAGAAAACATGCCCGTTTTCATGTTCCCTTCTCCCCCACACCCCTTCCCACCCAGCGACTCGGGGCTTGCGTTACCAGCAGGGCCAGGATGGCGTCGGGGAGCCGAGCTACAAACTTTCCTGAGGAAATGCCACTGAGATGGTATCATCAGATCCTTTGAGAATAGAGAATAGATAAGACCACACTCTGGGAGATAATTATCCACTTGCGCTACAAACATATTTTCTTTTACAATAGCCAGACTTTTGCTCTTAAACCGCTAGGCAATTTTTTTCCCCTCAGGAAGGTTAACCTGCTATTACAAAAAACACTTATGGAAAGTGCCTACTGAAAGCGCAGGATGACACAGATGAACACGGATTATTCTTGCCCTGGCTTGCGCCCGGCGCTGTGAATCACGCTCCGCTCTGCGATGCCGAAGCCCCCCCTGCTCCCTCCTCCATCAGCCTCCATCAACTTGTGTCTCATCTCCAAAGCCTCCTTCTCCCTGAAGGGAGGCAGGGCAGCTCTTGGCAGCTATCGATGGCCCAGAAAGCTCTGGCCAACCCAGGCTGTACCAGAGGTCAGCCCGGCTGAGCATCCCTATCTCTGCCATGGCTGTCCTTCATCTCAAAGCATGTTTTTTCCGACGGCCCTGACACCAGTTGGCTCCCACCACAACGCTGGCAGAAGCACGCTCCAATTTTGCTCAGCCGTAAGAATTCTAAACCGTGCCTAACCGTGCTTGGTAACCACACTTAAAAGACCTAGCAAAGTGCAGCCAAATATGACCGAAGCTCTTCAGCCGACCAAAGGGCACCCCAGATAAATAAGTAAATAAGTAAGCAGGCTGCCACAGACAATGACAGCCTATCTGAAATATTTCAAAACCAAATAACAGCATAAGGACCTTCAATGGGATTTGTAAGTCAGGGCTCGGGAGTACCATGTTTACAGGAATGAAAATTCAAGCGCACTTCTCAAGGCTGGCACAGGGACTTCTCACAGGAAGAGTAGGGGAAAAAAAATAAGAAAACACTGATTAGTAACAAAAGCTGACATTCGCTCAAGTCAGGAGAGGAAGTCTGGTATTTTCAAGTCGGAGCGGTGATTACGAGTGTAATGGGAGATGTGTTGGTAGCACAGCACCATCAGCAACCTTGCTGGAGGCAATGCCAGAGCATCGCAGGACACCAGGGCCTTGAGACCTTGGGGGTAGCTGGGGGTGAACCTCAGGTGCCAGCTTGGCACTACCCACCCCTTCAGGCCTCCACTACACTTAAGGGTATCCCAAAACCTCCACCAGCTTCATCTTCACAGGGCCCAGACCGAAGGGGCCTCTCCACAGCAGGAGGGGTAAAGCCCAGAAGGACAAGCTGTGTCCCCCAGGAAGAGGACAGCAGGAAGGGTGGGAAACCCAGAGAGCAAGCTGCAGCCCCCCCAAAATCTCGCTGCCCCCCCAAACCTCGCTGCCCTTGCGTGCAGCAGTGGGAACAGTATCGCACTGGCAATGGCATTTTGGCAGCATCAGCACTGCAGAAAATTAAATGGTAACACTCAATGTTATTTCAAAGGTAAAAAAAAAAAAGAGAAAAAAAAAAGGAAAAAAGCAGCGGTCAGTGATTTTCAGAAGGCAGATACTGTGCGCATTCCGAAAAAAAAAAAAAATCAAGTTTCTTTAAGCCCTCCCAAAAAATGAGGGCAATGTAAAGTCACACTTGTCACGTCTGAAAGTTTGTGCTGCGGGCCCCACACCTGCTGGGAATGAATTTAGAAACCTATGTGAGAGACTCAAAGATTTCTTGTCCAAGCCAGGCACACACACAAAAACACCCCCTTTCTTTAGTCTGCCTCCTCCACGCCCCTCCAAACCCAGGCATTTTTATCTGGCACAAATGTCCTCCTCTAACAACACGAGGGCAGTGGCAAGGAGAGCACGTTCAATGCAATCCACCCATCATGAAGGCCAAGGTCTCCCAAACGCTGGCTTGGGGGCAGCCAAAGGAGGAAAACCCAGCTTGTTTCAGCCCCTTGGGGTTCATCCCTCCTCCAGAGTCAGGGGACCACACGTGCCGATGGCCGCCATGGGGGCAATAAACAGGGGAAGGTGAGGGGGAGAAAAAAAGAGGACCACCAGGAGCTATTTCAAGCCCTCCCCCAGAGTCAGGGAGCGAACAGTGGCACTTTCAGTAACAACTACAGGGCATGGAGGGATAATAACATGTTATATTGCCTTTGTAGCAATGGGCAATATCAGACACTAACGATTACATATGAGTATTTTCTCTTCCGATGGCAGTCTCATAAAACATCCAGGGCCAGCAGCCTGCTTTCTCCATAAAACATAAACCTTCCCATAAGAACCGAAAGCTTTGAAAGCACAAGTCGCAAGGAGTCCTGACTAAACTTTAGCATAAAAAGCTTTGAAAGGAGGCCTGTTTTCTTCAAAACCCGCGGCAGGCCTAACTTAGTTGTGATGATCCACAGAGCTGTGCAAACTCAGGACCTCCCTGAAGCTCAGCCACCCGGTGGAGAAGATGGACGAACTGAGCAAAATAATGACGATGCTCCATGAGGGAGCACGGCAGTAAGCCCGACCTGTACCCGAAACAGTGCTATCTTTCAAAGGCCTAGAAAACTTGGAGGCCAGGGCTAGGAGAGGAGGTTGGACCTTGCATTTGCATGAAAAGATGGCAACTAGGAGCTTTATATAATATGTGGCTAAGCACGCAACACTAATCACTGTTGCCTACTCATTTTTTCCTTAAAACAAAGCAAAGACATGTTCTAACTCCTAGGAAAAGGATTTAAAAAAAAAAAACACAAAAAACCAACAACCCATGCATAACCTAAAACACAGCTTTTCACAGCTTTTTTAGGCTGCTGTAAGCTCTGCTGATCGCCCGCCTGAGGCCAGCGATGCCAAGAATTCGCATTGCCTTCACATACGTGCTGTTTCCAGAGGCCTCCAAAGAGTTCAGAAGCTTCAGGTAACTTTGTGCCATTTTTTTCCATTTCTTTCCTGACGCCGCCACGAAACAAAACAAAACAAACCTCTGCACCAAATCGCTGTTAAGTTGTATTTCACCTCCTCTTTATCAGATATAGGGAACGTAGGACAAAAGCATGCAGTGGTCCGGCTCCCTCCATGAAGATTAATGATGGAGTTCAGGGGATTAATACCTGCTGCACTTCTGAAATGGCCACGAGGCTTTAAATCCCGTAATATAGTTCTGATAAATTTAAAATGTTAAAGCCAGTTCAGGTCCGAATAGGTCCAGCCATCTCATTTCATGCATTTGGCAACTGAGACTTAAAACTGAGCTTGAAAAACAGGAGTAGAAGTAGAGAAGGCTAAAAACCCAAGGGCAGCAGTCGAGCCTCAGCCCTCGAGAGCGACTTTCCCTCCTTCCCTACAGGCAGCACACGGTGGTCAGAAAAATGGCCAACAAAATGAGAAGCCAGCCGAGAGGATTTGTAACGTGAAACTGCTAGGCACAATACTGAAAATTTTCCTGTCTGCTGAGAGAGAGGGAGGAAAAAAAAAAAAAAAAGAAACCTCCAACCCCACTGGAGAGGTCATTAAAGACAGATGGCTCACGCAGAGGGCTGGTAGGAGCACGCTCCTGTGAAACCCAGGCACCAGCACCAATCACCCAGGTATCTGCTGGCAGAGGTAGATCCCCACCAGCAGAAAGCGGGGCTGTGACCAGGACTGGCATGCAGCACCTCACCAGGACAGTAAACCCAGCTCCCACCAACATCTGCCGACAGCCCACCCGTGGCTGCTGCCACAGCGAGCACGTCTGGACCCGGGGAGACAGAGGAGGACAACGGTGCGTCCACGAATGATTTTTGCATTTAGATTTCCTGGATGGGTATCAGCAATCTGTCAAAAAAAAAAAAAAAAAAAAAGGAAAGAAAAGAAAAGAAAAGCCCTAACTGAACCATCGGCTACGCTCATTAAAATCCTAAAGACGTCTGGAGAACTGCCCTTTCTGCAGCATTAAGTCATTGGCAACTTTGTCTTAACTCGGACACAGACTTCCCCGTTCTCCTTCCCCCTCCCCGCTGCCCTGCGCCGAATTTAACCACAGAAACAAGAAACGGATCCTGCTAAAAAAAAAAAAAAAAAAAAGAGCCAAGGGCCCAGGGCAGGGTGAGGGAGATGGCAGGGGGGGACTGTAAAGATAAGTAAATCCTTTGCTTTGCACATGTCCTGTCGTTATTTATCCCCTGGCTGCCGTCACGTGAGCCGGTCCGGAGCCTGCACACTGAACAAAGGGCCTTTGCTGGGCCCTCCACAAGGAGCCCTTTAAGCATTTCTGCACAGTCCACCAGTATCCTTCCAATTAGCCTTTAAACTGTGACACTAAAATTTAAAAAAAAACAAAACCAAAACAAAATTTTTTATGTAACAAGGTTACCCCTTCATCACACCACAAAAAGTGGCACGGCTGGGGCATATACACCCCCACCCGCCAGGAAAGACATGGTGCCTGCCCCTCCCCAGATCAATCAACGGATCAAGCCCTTCATTAATGGTGTTCAACTAACTTGCTGATTTAAGGGATGAAATCTCTCCTGCACGGTACCTTGAAGAGGACAGTCAAGTATTTTAGATCCCCATTGCAGAGAAAGCAGTAAAAAAACACACCTCATCCAATACCAACTAGAAGCAATGCTTTAAAAAGCAAACACAAATTCGGCCCAGAGTTCAGAGCTGAAAGGTGCACGGGGGTTTTTTGCACAAGGATCGATAAAAGGCCTGAACCCTTCCGGCCGAAAATGCAACACCCTGACAGCGAATGTCCATGTGTTTGTCCGTGTGTCCATGTGTGCTCACAAGCCCTGCAGCACAACAGGAGGGTCTGCAGAGGAGCCTTGGCCTGGTCCTTGAGGAGCCCCATCCTGCCAGGATGCTCAAGCAACAGCCCCTGCCTCCCTTCGAGTCCAGTCACCTGATTTCAGAACGACAAAAATGAGTCAAAACGCACAGAATCGGGCTCGGAACGTAGAAAATCAGCTCCTCTGCTTAAATCACAGCAATCCTCGCCTGCCAGTTCTTTTTAATCGCTAGACTGACAGCCATGTGGTAAAGTCGACAGCGCCAAGTACTTGTCATTTCATCGGTGCTGCCAATTCCCATCTCTGAGACAATGACACATCAAAAATAGCTTTCATCTGTTTATATACTGCATGCTCGGCAAACTATGTCACCAACTGCTGGTGGAGAAAAAAAAAAGCCTTTTTTTTTTAATAATCTCCATCCTGGAAAAATAAAAATAAGATTACATATTCTCTGAAAAAATATGAAAAATGTATTCCATATTTTGGGAAACCTTCAATGCCTCCCATATTTCATTGCAGATTATTATATTCTGAAAATATTTATTACAGTAAATCATAATAATTCTTCCTCTTTATTAACAAAGAGCAAAGGAAACGTAAACCAAAATATTTTTTTCAGCAAAATGCTGGTTTCTGAAGCTGCCAAAAATATTTATAAGACAGAAGCATACACAAAAGCATTTTTTCTGATGAAAATGGGAGGTTTTTGCAGGTCCAAACAAATGCCAAAAACAACATACACAAAATCTCAGTGTCTTTCTTCACATTTTCATTGGTCTCCCTGGAAGACATACTGCATGAGTCACATCCCTTTGTCCCTGTCTTCCTGGACTATTCAAACTTGCTGAGGTATTTCTTGGTGGACATGGACACCGTAATTAGAAAAAGTCTTGCTCCCTACTGATCTGATGAACATCTGAGTTTGCTTACATAAGAATATACCATGAAATGTTTATTTGTGCAATCTTTGCTTTGTTCTTGCCTTCTTCTGTATATAGCGCAAAGGGTAAGAACAGTTTGAAGCACTAAACTCCACACATGAAATTCTGAAAGCAGATCTACAAGCAAATCCATCAAGTCAGAATGCCTAAAACTTGCTTTGATTCTTCATAAACCTCACCCTATACTTTGCTGAGAAGTGCGAAAGGAACTGCAGAAATTCAGGAACAAGATCTCTTTCACAGCTAAAAAGAACATTTTGAAAGCTGAAGCAACTTATTTACTTAAGCCCCGAATTAGCTGTTACCAGAGAAATTTTCATCTGAAGTACTCTTCTTCTAATTGCAGAACACACATAAGTGTTTCGGAAAAAATGGGATTCACAGCAGTTTTGGAAGGGACTCCCAGCTGAGATTGCAGGAGACGGCAAGTTCCAGGCCTGACTTATGGAGCCCTCATGACAGCCTAATAAATCAGAAAAACATATTTTTCCAACTTGTAGATTAAAACAAATACCAATTTGGTGATAGCATGCTTTTGAGCAGCCGTGCTTCCAAAGGAAAAAGGACTGTTTACACTAGCCTGATACTCTAATAGACGGACACACACGTACCACTAATTACGCCTGGCAGATGGAAGCGGGCTGCGAGCGCCTGCAACGCAACCCACGGGTCATCGAGCTGCCGAGGGTGTAGGTGTAACTTCGCTGTCTCAAAACGAGGGGGAGACGAACGGCCGGAAAGACGAGGCTGTGCCAGCTGCAGACGGCTCTTGGGTGCTCCTCTCCAGGCAGAGAAATCCACCCAGGAGAGCCACACCGCTGCTGCTCCTACCACTGCTTATCGAGCAGCGAGTTCAACCAGTACTTCTTCCACACAGCCGGACTCCTTCCCACAGGATGCCACCGAAGCCGAAGGCAGAACCGTGGTTTGTACCGTAAGGGCTGTTAAGCACGGATGAACTAGGTGCAGCCTTGGTTGCAAAAAATAAGAATGCACCCACCCCACATCTCCACCATCAGCTGCCAAAGGCTTGGCATATCCTATGGGAGGTCTCCCTCTCTCTCTGTATATATATTTTTAATCCTTTTCTCCATCACTGCCAAGTATCAGAGACAGCAGCCTGGGCATTAGAGCTCTTAGGCTAGTCCAAATATACTTAGATTTTTGTGTAAAAAAACCTCACATTCTTGGAAACAGGCTTTTGTATCAAGAGTGGCAGCTCATTGGCATCTTAAAAAGTAGGACCTACCACTAAGCGCAGCTGAGGGGATGTAATGCTGACAAAAAGCAACTAAGCAAAGGAGAAAGTTCCCGTTTTCTCTTTATTGGGATTTAATATCAACTTGGCCAAGTGGAGTTGTACAGCTCAGTGGAAAAAGTAGATTTTTTTTTTTTCCCTACTCCCCTCCCATTGTCAGATGTGTTCTTCCTTATGGAAGAAGCAGCAGGTAAATGAAAACGGTCCTTCACCTCCCTCAGGAGGAGCCAGCCTGCCAGCTTCTGGGAGCAAAGCTCAGCCCCGAGCTCAGAAGAGTTCTTTTGAAACATTGCTCTGAAAGCAAAAGCTCTCCGCCAAGGAGGTGGTGATGTGGAAGCGGGTATCGATAAACAGAGATATTAGCTACTGGTCTGTTTTCGCAGTCCAAATCAAACAAGTGGGAATAGAAGAGAATTATGTATGCATTAAGATTAAATTCATATTTTAAAATACTATTAGCAAAAGATTGGTAAGAGATCAAATGCAATGCACTCTGTGTAATTGCTTGATTCCTTTGGGGTTTGTTTTTATTTTTCTTTTTTTTTTCTTTTTAAGTAAACATATTCTGTAAGAGGAAAGATATTCACATATGGTTAAATTTTAATTCGGTTAGTTATATAAACTACATACCACTATAAAAATTCTCACCAGTAGTTTCAATTCCATAATCACAAGCTGTTATTCACTTTCCATGATTACATGTTCTGCCCTGCTGAAAAGTTTGTCCTTCCACTTCAAACATGGGTTAAGCAACTCACAGACGCATTTAAAACAGACTGTAAAAGAACTTAGTGAACTTTCTGAGTATAAAATATACTAAAATTAAGCCTGGCTTTGTCGTCATACTTCATCGACCTGTCATCAACTTCATGGTGTACCCAAAGGTAACGTTGTTCAAAACCAAGATAAGGCATACGAACACCACATAAAGAAGACAAGGCAAATTATGTCTTAGTTTAGTATTTCTTAGGTTAGTCTACAAGTAAAAGACTTTACATTTTTTGAGTAAAAATACAAAGAACAGCTTCTACAGAAAAAAAAAAATTCGTCATTAAAAACTATCTTAAAATGCCATGAGGCAAATACCCAAAATGCAGCCTTACTATAAAACCACAAAAAATGCTCTTAGGATAAAAATAAATGTCTTCATGAGATGGACTTTTATCCCAAATTTAAAAGTAATTAAAATGTATTATATGCAAGTGTTGGATGGGGCTCAGTCCATGACTCAGTTCTCATGTCACCTCCAATCACAGTGAGGAAGGAACCTGCTCTTCAAGATGAAGTCTGAGAGTTATGGGTACAACAATTTATTACTGCTAGCTCTAATTAATTCACATCCAACCATTTCTAGTTCTTCAGTACATGAAATAAACTAGATGCAAGTTTCTGCCATTTGCGATACATCTAGTTCAAACAGGAAACTCTTCAAATCTAGGACTACAAAAACATAATGAATAGATTGGAATAATTTGTCCCTTTAGGTCCCCAGTCAATGAAATGATTTGTGAACATAAACTTGAGAGCACGCCTGTCTTTTCCTTGGTATCAATGCCCTAGCACATCCACCCAAACTGAAGTATAACTCTTCATACAGCAGCCTTCTACATGCACCAGCCTAAAGGCATGCTCCTGAGCAATCAAGCTGAACAAACATCAGGAGGAGAAATATAAAGGAGAAGTAATAAGAGACTAAAATTGCCACTTTTTTAACAGAGATTATAGTATTTACTCAGTAGTGCCTGCCACAAGAAGGTGTTTCCAAGGACCGGTTAATGTGGGCATGCCGTTCCCAAGAATGCAGGCTAGGATAAAAATATTTATTTTTATTTATTTTTAAGCTACAAAGGCACCCCAAACAATACACTTTACTGACAGCCTCAACTTGTGGCAATCGGCATAGCTTAAACCACTGCAAATAATCTCCAAGGAGAGCGATAATGTGCAGCCATCCCCGAAACAGCGAACAGGGGTCGAGGGGGCAAAGAGCTTACCAACATTAAGCACAGGCATCTCAAAAAGAGCAGCTTCCAGCTCCATCCAATATGTGGCACGTTCACACATGACCTGTAACCCACTGCTGAATCCCAGCCCTGGGATTCTGATCTCACTAAATGTGGGAATTATTTGGGATTTGGCCAATACGGTCCAGAGCAGAGTTGGACAGTAAATGCATACCTACCCTTCAGAGCAAGATTAGCCTAAAGAATTATTATTTCTAAAAGACCAGCAGAAAACAGAAGTGTATGACAGCTATGCTGTGAAAAAAACAGTGCTTTTCAAGGAGTGCCAAAACCAGACAGATTTACAGTTGCTGAAAAATGAAAAACCCACACCATCCCCTAGCCTAAACCTGCGTCAGAAACCTTTTTCTTTGTGCTGGAGCTATCCAATACTCAGACACAAATTTTGGCTCTGCTGAGACTATTCTTTGATCCATGCAAGCTTTCATTCAGTCTCCCTACAAATTGGCATTATGATAAAGTACCAACAACACCCGTGTTTTAGGCTACAACAAAGGGAGGATGCAAAAAAGGAGCTGTTGCAAGAATAACCATGCATCTACCCATTCATAACTTCTGAACAAAGAAACCCAATGTACTTGGGGTTTGTATATTTTTGTGGGGCGAAAGATAATTTCTCATTTCCACCAACGTTACCCAAACATACTTATTAAGGGAGTCAAGACAGATGAGCTCTTGGTGATAGCACTGTGGTAGCTGAAGGTCTCTCTTGTCCCAGGTGTCCATCATCCACCCCTACCTCTGCAGCAAAATTCACCCACTGAAACCCACCTACATCCATGCTTTGCCTGCTCCACCTCAGAGCAGCATCTGAGCTTCAACCGCCTCTGACCAGAGCCATGTGATAATAAAACTGGAGCACTGCAGGGCAGGCACTCCTTCCCCTCTTCCCAGCTGCCACCAAGAAAGCACTTCCAGCAGCACATCACCATCCCTCGAGGCTCATCTGCAACCACTCTCATGGAGGTGCCTGGCTGTCCCCTCCTATTTCAGTTTGCTTGGGCATCAGAAGTGAATTAAAAAGGCAGTCAGAAATGCTAGCTCAGTTAGTTGCTTTGCCAATGAGTTGAGTGCAGAGCTTTAGTCAGGAGTCCAAAGGTCTCCATCTGCAACCCTGAACTACCCATCACAGCTGAGTACCAGCAGCTCAACGCACCAGCAACTGCTCCTTGCAAGCTGACTGTGTGGAAGCACATTAGTCTTCCTACCAAGACAGAGGACGCTGGCCGCATGATCCTTCTTCGTGCAATTAATCAGAAGGTGTTTTGGATTTAAATAAAACTGCAGCAGAAATTCCCTTGTGTCATTCAAATCTCACCAGAAAAGCAAATTCTGGTTTGCTGCAGGCAAAGGATGCAAATGGCCTTGAAGAACGGTAACAGCAAAGAAAGCAAAGAAAAGACTGGTCAAAATGGCCACGGCCATCTGCAGTCCTTTACACACTTGGATGAGACCAAAAGAATAATTGGAGGGTCGCAGTTATGCCAGACTAACTATCCTCTTGTCTTTTCAATCACCATTCCTCACAGAAAAATAACCTCATGCTAGCAAGTTTGGGGTTTTTTTGTTTTGTTTTCAACCTGTAATACGGCTATGGCAGATCTTCAACTACAAGACATATAATCATTTGTTCCCCTTCTGAATTCTGTGAGCAACCAGACCTTGACAGAGATCTATTAACACCCACATGATTCATGGCACCAGTCAGAAAGCAGAGCAAAACCATCATTAAAAAGATATAGGGCAGAAGCCAAGGGGACAGTTCCCCTAAATAAAGGGATTTATCTAGGAGGTGCTTTATTAATATGATATATAATGCAGTACACCATACTGGAAAACCACTTGCATGGTGGACAGTCCTACAGCAGCATACAAAAAGGAAAAAAAAGAAAAGTAAACTCCATAACCTGGGGGAAAATGGATTTCTAAGGCTCACTGTGGCCAGTATAAACGATGCTCCTCCATAGCCATTGTTCAACCATTCTTTTTTGCTTGCAACTGAAGACTTGTGTTAGCACCTTTTTTTTTTTTTTCCTCAGAAAAACCCATGAAGCATCCAGTCAAACACGGAAAGAACAAGTTTTTCCATGCAGAGGGATGCCTGGTGCTTTGAAGCAGGGCCTTTGCATCCTACAGCCGGGCTCTGGGAGAGACAGTATCCTGCTGCTCTCCTCGGCTCTGCTTCCAACTGCAAACCCAAATGGCACCGACAGCAGCAGGCCACTATTTTTAATTACACAGCTGGGAGCATCTGTTCCCCGAAGAACTCTTTAATTGCTCTTTGCTTGACAACCCCATCCCCCTCTCACAGCAACCAGGTCTTGAGCATCTCGCCACAAACAGCCCTGAGGTCCCCAAGACACGAGTACATCGTTTCTGGAATCTTTATTCTGGTGTTTTTCCAGCATCAAGAAAGTCTAGACATATAAGAACTGAACAAGTCATCAGAGACACCCAAAAAAAACCAAAAAAAAAATCAGAACATCACATATGCACACCTTCCACCCCAAAGTCTGTGTTATTTTAACACTAATCCCCATTAGTATGGCGAGGAGGGGCAGGGAAGCCACGCAAGCACCGGCACGAGCTGCAAAAGTGCAGATGCCTCCATAGGAAAAGGTATTTCAAAGGGGATTCCCCCTGGGCAGTGCCGGAAGCGGGGGGTTGGCACCCCGTAGGGTAACCCTGCATCAGGGAGGCACCAGGGAGGGCATCACCCACCCCCACATCCTCACGCTGCCGGACACTCGGCCGGGATTCCCACGGCAGGTCACCAAACTCGCCACCTCCCGCTGCCGATGGTGCCCCCCCAAAAGCCCACGAGATGGGGGTCACAACCGCCAAGTTCATCCTCCCTGAGAGGTACCATTGGTAAAGCACTCTAAGGAAGATGAAGGGCTGAGGAGGAAGATAATAAATTTTTGGCACACACCACTTCAGTTTATAGCAGAGCAGGTTTATAAACCCCGTGAAATTAACTTGTTTGTTTTTTTATTTTTTTTCCATTAAAACACCCACTCACACACTCACAGAAAAATTCATGAATATCGTTCCTTCCTTTCCCTCTGCCCCCAGCCCTTTTCCACTAGCTCTGGAGGCAGTAAATTAAGTGTATGAAGAAAGTTTCCACTGTAAGTTTTCGGTTTCTGACTTCATTTAAAATTTCATCATGCTCCAGCTATTTCAAACATCCCCAGCCAGTCCGGAGCTGCAAATGACACCCATCCATAACGGGAAAATTATGTGCTTAAAGTTAAGTACCTCTCACTTAGGTCAATGAAAATAAAAAGTCCCAACACAAAACGTTTGGCATATTCTTTTTCACTCTGTGCTTCTATAGCTGCTTGCTTTCAACGAACCTTAGGGAGAAATGGTGCTTATTAGTGTTCTCTGTCCTAACATTAATTATTTCCCAAACCATCTCCTGTTACACACCCGCCCCCGGTGCAAGTGCTTTCCTTTGTTATATGAAGACTGCGAAGCTGTTGAGCTACCCCCTCTGCTCCACTGTGCAGTCTATTATATTACTGCGGACATGAGGACAACCCGACTGTCCCAACTTTGCTCTCCCTCGCTATTTAAAAGAGCTGCCAAGTCTCCTTCCAAAAGGTGGCTGCACACCAGCCGCTGGCAGAACATTCCTGCATGGAAAAACCCACTTACAGCTGTACCTTCAGGAGGCACGGGGTTTCACAGCTGCATCACAATGAAAGTTTGCACCTCGGTCATGCAAGAATCCTGAGAATATACAGAGTCTATACAGACAAGCACACGTGTTCACCACGTAGCGGGTGAGAAGGGAAGCGGAAAGGCACCTTGCCCCACCGCTGCAAGCAGAAAGCAGGGCGGGCTTACACAGCCCTCCTTTCACCAACCCACCGCAAGAATATTAACGCATAAATACCAAGACCAAACACACTAATGAGTACGAAAGCCGTGTAATCATTTTCCCAGATTAAATCCATCTGTCCAACAGAATCCATCTGTCCAAGGAGCTTATTAAGGCTGGAATAAGTCTTTTATTAGTCAGGTTACCCAAGCCTTATCTCTGCCACCTTCGAGTCCCTCCCAGGCATGCCAGCAGGCTGGCATAGAGAGATGGACACCCCCAACACAGCCAGCCTCTGCCATGTCTCCTGCGCCACCGAGTCCCCTGCACCTCCCAGGAAAGCCATGGAATCATAGAATCATTCAGGTTGGAGAAGACCCTTGGGATCATCTTTCACAGAAAGAGTGGTCGGGCATTGGAACAGGCTACCTAGGGAGGTGGTTGAGTCACCATCCCTTGATGTGTTTAAGAGCCGTTTAGATGTGGTGTTGGGGGATATGGTGTAGGGGAGGACTTTGTAGAGTAGGGTAGATGGTTGGACTCGATGACCCCAAGGATCTCTTCCAACCTAGACGATTCTATGATCAAGTCCAACCATCTGCCCTACTCTACAAAGTTCTTCCCTACACCATATTCCCCCAACACCACAGGGGGTAGGGTCCCTTCTTCTCGCCCCGCTTAACTGCACTCAGGCGTTTGGTGCTCAAAGGGAAGAAGCCACGCTCTGAATGACTCTTCTCGCCCACAAAAAAAACCCAGGAAGGACCCCCCGGGCGCAAGCCCCCCAACCTCGGCACAATCCCACCTCTGTGCCCCGCTGGCTCTGAAGGGAGTCACTCAAACCCAAACCCAGGCTAAAAAGAAGTAATGTCTTCATAAGCCCCGCGAGGGCACGGTCCCAGTGGCCGGCCTGGCCTTGCCGAAGAGCAGCCAAAAGCGGGAGGCCAACAGTGCCTCGTCAGTCTGCCCGGCCGCTATTCAGGAGCTGGCAGGCCACTGGGAAGCCAAGAGACCGCTAAAGTTCAGCTTTGTTCGCCGCTTGGCACGTCCCGCAGCGGCGGCCCAGGGAGGCCGGCACCGGGAACATTTATAGAAGGGTGTCCCAAAAATGGGAAAGGAGGGGAGGAGCGGCTAAACAGAGACATATTCCCACCACGGGTGCCAGAAAAGAAAGGAAATGACCACAGTGAAAAAAAAAAAAAAAAATAAAAAAAGAATCGATGCTCAAAGTAACTCAAGCGAGGTTACATCAGGCAAGGAAAAAAGGGCACAGATCAGTTTAGTTTGGAAGGGAAATTGCAGCAAGAGTGCCTACCAGGTTGCAATTTTATTATTTTTTTTTAGCTTGTTTAAATAAAAGACGTCCATCAACAACATGTTACAACTATAATACAAGGTACAACTCCTGCTCCTTTGCACAGATACGTTGGGCATTTGTTTTTTCTTCCCAAACCCCACAGGAACTTTTTCCTGTGTTTTTAAAACTCCCTATAAAATAAAGAAAAATATGTTTACAAGCTGACAAACTACCAGCTGATAAACTGTGTCAGGCAAGAACCAGCAATAGGAAGAATTAAGTCAAAACAAGCCGAAGCGGTGGCATAGCCACATTTACTGCTCATGATCTCTGCCACAGGAGACCAAAGCACGCTTCAGACGCATGGGCCAGGACACCGAGCAGAAGCCACCACTGCAACTTCTGTGCTTTAAAGACAAACTACATCAACAGCAACACGCGCCCCGTTGCAAAGAGGAGGATGGTATAATTGCTTTGATTTTAAGCACTGCACAAACAGGGATGGGGAAGATGAGCAACACCAGTTTCCCATCCCCTGTGGCGGTGCCTCTAAGCCATCACAACAGTGGACCATTAAGACAGCGTAGATGGGGCCGATGGGGAGGTCCTGTAACACGCAACCAAGCCCTGAAACCAGACAATGTTTTCTGTACCTCAGCGAGTGTTTGTGAGCATCCTTAAAATAAAATACTTATATATCAAGGCAGCCCTGGAGTTACTCTTTTATCCCCAAATTGCTCAGCCCCCTTCACATTTGGAAATACTGCTTGAAATGGACGCCATCCAGCATAACCACATGCACGTGAATTGTATGCAAGCGCACACGTACTGGAGAAAGAAAAGAGGAAAGAGCCTCTATCTCCTCATCAGGGCTGGGGCAGGCAAGTTGGAAAACCTTTGTGTGAAACTCCACCATGAACCAGGATACACAACCGAAGAGCCAGTGTGGCATAATGCCGTACCTGACCCACTTGACTGGGCTTATTTTAGCACAGTGACATGAGCTGAAAAAGAGTTGTTCACTTTCACACACATACGCAATCATGTCTTCTCACCCTCCCAATTAGGAGAAAGAAATGTAAATTTTCATTCCATCACTTAAGTCACCAGAACCACCTATTTCTCCAAAATCTAGGTCGAAAGATCAGTAAGACATAGCTAAAATTGCATATGCTAGACCACATCTAAAACCAAAATGACTGAGATCATACAATTTTCCTTCTCATATTTCCTACCTCCCAAGAGGAAATAAACAGAGATAATTGGCAGTGAGATGTGATGAGGGAAATAACCATCAGTGAGTACAACCTGTGAAAAAATTAATTTGTTTCCATAATTTCCACAACACTAATCTACCCCCATATCTCAGGAATCAGGAAGAGAATTAATGCCTCTACTTGTTCAAGAAATTCTTTTTTTTATGGGGTCCCTAACTGCTGAAGATTAAACATATTTAATAATACATCTTGAAAACCTACAGTTTCATGTATAAATAGCTCCTCATCTTCTAAGCAAGGGGAAGTACATTCCTCCAAATCACGATGCTCTTCTAGCTTTTGATTATGCTATTTAGGCTGAGTCAAACTTGCCTTATGCTTTGGAGGACATGCCCCTTTCTGCATCTGATACAGAAGCATTTTACACTTCCACGTGATACACCTTCAGGCCCCCCCTCTGAAGTCATTCCCTCCTTCTCCCCAAATTTAAATGTACAGAGAGTCTTCACCAGGATGACAAAGCCTCAGTAACATTTAATCTGCACTGAAGGGAAAAAAAAAGGAGGAGAGATAAAGGAGGAGAGAGAAAGAGAAAGAAGAAAGACTTCAAGCCAGACTTCTGAACAAGGACTTTTTATCCTAGACTTACTAAGGGCTTGTCTACATGGGAAAGTCAGGGTGAAGGAAGCGACAGTGTGAATTTTCAGCACACTTTCTTTCAGTGGACTAAATTAACCTGCACAACAGGCGCTCTTAGTGCACACTCAGCATCCACAGGGGGAGTTAGTGCAGAGCAGCTAGCGTGCTGTAAATTCACACCCTAGCTTACTGCGCACTAACTTCCCCATGTAGACAAGCACTAAGCTGCTGAAGCCTTCATTTGCTTAAATGCATCCTTTTTTTCCCTCTTTTTTTTTTTTTTTTTTCCTCTCAGTGGATTAGTTCTGGAAAACTCAAGCGATCACTACAGTAAAGGAAAAAAATTAGCAGGCTAAAAAGGACAAACACTTATTTTTCTGATAAAGCAAGTTACAATCACACACAAAACTGCTCTAAGTGGCACACGGGCTCATTCAGTTAGTCTTCCCCAGGTCTAATCAGAGCCACAAAAGCCGTCCAGATGAGAGCTGCTAGCACAAATGGCACCCGTAAGAACTCACAGTCCAACAACCGGTTTTCAACTTCTCCCAGGTTCTGCCTCTTACACCTATAAGGAAAATCCCTGAGAGCAGCAGGAAGATGGGCTGAACCCCATCAGCACTGAAGTGAGGTGTAACCTCCCAGTGCCAGCAGACTGAGCTGCCAGTGCCTGAGAAAGGTCTATGCCCCGGACGCAGTTCAGAACCGGTTGTTCCTCCCTCTGTTAATTAACGAGGGCTTTTCCCCCCTCCGCTAGCTCACTAACACCAAATTTGTCAGTCTTTCCTTCTTAACAGCTGCCTCTTGTGCTCTGTCACATAAACTTCCCCTTGCTCCTTCTCAAAGGGAGCACGTTCCCCATCAGTAGGATACCGATGCGGCCCCGACACCCTGATGTCACCATTTCAGAAGCAGTTTGTACCAAGCAGGGACTTTCCTGCTTCAGACCCATCCTGCTTTAACCCCGATGCCTGGTGATCCACGCAAACTCTCTGCACCTCGTCCACAATCCCACTGGGGGACACCCAGGCACCCCACAGCAGCAGTGACAGATTAACCAGACGTCGTTCTCCAGGAGAGCAAAGCAGCTTAGCAAGCCCCAGCTCCGTCCTCTTGTCTGTCATTGTTTCCAGCTATGGATTTGGCTAAAGCGATCAGACTTCAGGCTCCTGAAATCGTTCCCAGCGCTTGTTTACCCGAAAGACCATTAGAAGGTTAATATTGCACTGGAAAGAACAGAGAACCGCTCCTGAATCACAACTCTTAACTTCACTCGATGCTTACTTCTCATGCCTTACTTCCACCTTGATAGTGAGAAGAATAAGCAAAAAAGACAAGGTATGAGTTTGACGAGCTACCATTTGAAGGTGTATATGCCTCAGGATAGGTGATCTGTACTCTGAACAGAAAGTAGCTGGTGCCCTCTTTGGCCTCCCACACCATCAAGAATCACATTTGTCATCTAATATTGCCAGAGCATACCTACAGCAGAGACCATAAAAGCTATAGGACAGATGTAGCCCTACACAGAGCTTTCTTCATCTTAGGGACCATCACCAAGGTCTCAGTCCCATCAGGCCACCAGCCCAGGTAGAACACCACTGGGCAAAGGGCACTGGTAAGAAGCTGGAAGTAACACTGGTGAGGGCTGATTACACTTCCACCTCTCAAAACTTAAAAAAAAATTAAAACTTTCTTTCAAACATGAACAAGGAAGCCAATTCTGTTGACTTCATGTCTATCTTTTCAAGGAAAGTCCAGTGATTTTTAGGGCATGAACTGTAAAGGCAGGAAAACGAATTCCTCTGAACAAGCTTAAAAAACAAAAGAACAAAGAGGTGAGTGATAAACCCTATGTTTTTCACACAGCTCTGCAGTCTTCTCCCTGCAATACCCTTAGCTCTAAATGACCTGCAAATTAACCAAAACATGAAATCTGACTCCACGCCTCTGCTCTGCAGAACACAATCAGCCTGCCAGACAGTCCAATGATGACAAAGAGGTTTCAAGGAAAGTTGTTTAAATGTATTATTGCCTGTCAACATTTTCCACAAATACTGCACCAAGCTAGGCAGACCCTTTTAAATGGGGCAGGAAAGAGTACTCAGTAAGGGGAAAAACTCCAGGGAAAAAAAACAAAAACACAAAAGCAACAGTGTTTCGAAGCAGCCAGGGAAAACAAAGGATGGCAAAGTAGCTTCCAGGCAGTTTTCAGCTCTTCTACCTCAAGCTATAATCAAGCTAATCAGATCAAAACCAGATCTGGTCATTGCACGCATCACAGGCTGTCAGAGAATTGTCAGTGCAGAAACTGATATCAACAATTGCTCTTCTGTGGTCTTCTCTGGAGCTAACAAAATCCTGACGGTCTGCAACAGTGCTAGCAAGCACAGCACCTCTGGAAGAACCTTGAAAACAAGTGAAAACATAGTACAGTTTGCAACCAACCTCACCTCGGCTTCAGAAGTATAAAAGCACAGCAAGTGGGAGAACAATAATCTCAGCATTTTGATCCAATACCAAATGTTTCTGGTCCCCTCTAGTCTTTAAAGCAAAACTCCAGAAGAAATTTTGTAAGATTAATTGGAGAGCTCTGGGAGGCACTGCCACGTCTCTATCAGTAGGAGCCTATTCCCATCAGCACACCTCTCCCAGGATGCTTGGGAGACACCTCACCTCCATGGTACGGACTCCTTGTCTCCTGCAAGCTGCTCTTTTGAAAATTGGCACCACTCTTTGAGGAACCATCTTCTTTGCAAAAGGTTACTTCTCTAGAGCCTATTACATGATAACTGTTTGGCCTCATGCAAACTACACTTGGTCCTGTCCAGATTCAAGATACCACTCCTTACTTTCTTATGTGGTCCTAATGGATGAGGAATGGTCTAAGACAAGGGCTTACACTCTTTTCAAAATGCAGAGAAAGAAAGGAGAGGAAGGCTGAAGCACAAGCATGCAAGAGCATGCTGAAGCATGCAAGAACAAAGCTACCAACCAGGTATCCTTGAATCTTAAATGTTTTCCATCTTGCAGTTTTCTGGAGCAGATGCACATACACGGACTTGAAAGTAGATATTTGGCCTTTTATTCCTTTCCTGTCATTACAAGTCCTGCTCTGGGAGGCAGCGTTCCCATGGCCCACCTACACAGAGCTACAAGCCTGTCCCTCCATCCATCAATGAAAACAAAGACGTTTCAGGCAAATATGCCAGGTCACCCAAACAAGTCTTTCACTAATTTCCACAGCTAAGAAGGAAGGCAGGAGCTCTAACACTGTCACAGTTTAGGCCGGGTTGGCCAATGACAAGATGACAGATGCTCTCCCCCACCTCTCACTCCAAGGAGAAGAAGGAAAAAGATAGATTTATGAGTTTAGAATCAAAACTAGACTACTTTAATTAAATATTAACAATAGAATAAAAAGGGAAATAAGGAAACAGATGCAATATAAACAGAACCATATCAAGTTCCCAGGAAGATGTCACTGGCAGGCACTGGGGAAGTTCCAGGCTGGGCTCGGTGACGGATTCCAGAACACACTGATGGGGACCAAAGGTAGACCAACTGACAGGGTCCTCCTCAGCCATCAGTCACTGAAGAAAGAGAGACATTGAAGCAAAGCCACTGAAGAGATCCCTCAGCCTTTTAAAAACTGATCATGGCAGATGGGATGGAACACCCTATTGGCCAGTTTGGGTCACTGACCTGCCCACCCTTCCCCACAGGTGCAACCCCTCCATGGGGTAACCAACCAGCTCAGCTGACCCTGGCTGCCACAGCAACAAGGATAGACAAGAGCTTCTCCCACCGGACAGGAAGCCAGCTCTGCTCCACCAGGACACCCAGGAAGCAACCCTTCCCACTGTTCTTCAGCAGCCTACGGAACTGCTGAAATTTGATTTCAAATTAAGGCCTCCCAAGAAGTCAAGGGCTGGGGCGTGGGTTTTGGACTATCGAGTGGGTAGCAAACATCCCAAATTTTGTGGGGTTGTGCAACAACATAAAAGGAAAAACTGCATATGGAATTTAGGAGGAAGAAAGGAATAAGAGGAGCACAGGAGTTTAACTTCTGGTTTGTTTTCTGGCTTTAACTTTCAATTCAAAACGCCTCTTAGGAAAGCCTTTTGGATTATACAGGCCAGTGCTGTGAAGGCTACAATACAGACCCTTAAAAAGCAAACAAGAGACGGATTTTGTTTATGCTGACAGAGCAAATTGAGCAGACCAAAAACCTATCTTCAAATATTTATTTTCACATTGTGAATGTCAACAGTCTTTTCTGTCTTCACAACAAGTGGGTAAGGTACAGTCACTGCACAAACCAAGGTCAAACGCATCCCTTCAAGGTTTCATTTGGCGAGATACCACTGGAGGACTTATTTGTGCGAGTTTGGAGATATATAATCAAGCAGGAGACTGCAGAGATTCCTGAGAATTTGAGGGGAGAGAAGGGTGTATTTATTAGTGTTTTAAATTACAAACGGGTGAAAGATTAATTGTTAAAACAATAAGGGGGCCAGAGCCCAGAGGAGGCCCACAAGTGCCTGTGCAGCAGGGTTCCCCCCTAAAGCACAGCCCCACCACACACACACACCCTGACCTCCCAGCGTAATGAGGGAGGGGAGGCTTGTGTAATGAAAGGTCAAAATAAATATCTGAGGCATTTAAGCTGTATTTTTTCTACACTTAGCTTTCTTTCGTGGCAGCGGGGCTGTAAAACAAGACCTTTCTGGCTTAAGCCCACCATTCTTCAGGAGGCTTTCACGGAGCATAATTTCAGAAAGGGTTTTGCAGTCGACGCTCCACAAGGCAAATAAATAGCCATCGAAAAGTACATGCACACGCTCGTGCTTTTTCACTGGGCAGGTCAATCAAATGATTCTTCAGCAGAGAGCCCACATGTATGCCGTCCCACTGTGGGGACTTCTGCACACCAAAGGATCCCAGCAGCTAAACTGCAAATGCTGCCAGAATGCAAAGAATTCAAGTGCGATGGCTGGACCATGGCTACGCTGGCCAGAAGCACGGGAGCAACCTACCGGCATCCTAATGGCTGTAATTAACTTACCCTAGCACTGATATTTTATTTTTTTTTTAATGCCCCCCCCCAATCACACAGCGATACCTAGCACTTGCCCTTGTGCAAAATCTTTCCATCATAAAATGAAAGAATTTGCTTCCTGGAGGAGTTCAACATTAAAAGCCACATTCAATATCAGAGGTAATAACTGAGCTAAAGCAGAAGTACAAACAGGCAGAGGTGTAAAAAACACTCAAGACATAAAATTGCCCATTGTGGATTTTTTTGTAGTTGTTTTACATGGATCACAGGTCCTATATGTCCCAACTGCCAACATGCACATAGATTACACTTTGAGGTGCACCATTCCAAGATACCTCTGCTTACAGATTAGCCCAGGACAGTGACCCGAAACATTTCTTTAAAAACTGTTACCTCTTCCAGTGTTGCACTGGGGAGAGTTATTAATAAATACAGCAAAGCAAATCTCCAGCCATTAATTTTAGCTGACACTCGTTTCAACCAGCTGTGACTCAGACTTTTTCACCTTTAACGATCCTACGGCGAGACCTTTCCTGTACTACCCCTGTGAGAGCCTCCAAACCCCTCTTCCACTACTCTTCACCACAGTTCAAAGAAGGCTACTCCAGGAAACAAAAGCTATGTTTACATTTCCACTGCTTGTCCAGCATATAATTCATTTTTGGGGTAACTTTAGAGCATTTCATTAGCATCACAGCTACTGTTCTGCAGCTAAGCAGGCGAGGCGCAGGCGAGAAGTGACCGGGATCCTTCTCTGGTCACCGGAAACTCCAAACAAGTGTTTTGTCTTCAGCTCTCCTTCTGAGTCACCCGTACAGGGTCATCGCCCCAAGCAAGTCAAGAGTGATGTGTAAATCAAAAGGGAACATTTCGAGACTTTTCTTTTTTCTTTTTTGTTTTCCTGGTGTGTGCGTGTCTGTTAATCATCTTATTTACGAGGGGTAGTCACTCCACCTACAGACAAGATCGGCGCTGGCTTTTCTCCTACTATTGCACGTCTTTCAACAGTACTCGCTGATCCGCCATATGAAACAGCAATTAATAAGTCAGGTCGGGGAGCGTAGCACTAACCAAATCCAGATCTGTGCAACGGGCAGCTGAAACTGCACAATAACCTGCACAAGAGAAGGCTGGCTGCACAAGAGGCACACTACAACGGGCAGGTGCAAATCGAGACCCGCTGCGACAGAAACTCAAGGTACAAGAAACCCCATTCACGGATGACACGGGGCAGGAGAAACCCAGCTCACACGGCCATACTTCTGCTCGTTCTTCCTTCTGCTCGTATCGCCACCACGTCACCACCCGCAGTTGCTGCCTTGTGAAATAATCCCCTCTCGAAGGTGTTCCTGAGCGCTGCCAAGGATGCCTTAAGCTAACTAAGTACAACAGATCAGAAACCTTGACTTTGAAGAAAAAACACGAAGGCTGTGTTTCTAGGAATGTAAATGAGACACCTGTGCATCTGAAAAAATGGGAACACTACAAAAATATGAAAAAAAGTATGAAGCTCCCCCACGGGACTTTTTTCTTTTAAATGAATATGCAATGCAATATTTAGTGAAATAGTAATTATTTGGTGAAAAACAAGTCTCAGTAGCTATAAGAATTCTATTCTATAGGCAACTCTAGTCTATAGGTGACTCTATGGCCACCTTTTCAAAGTGAGCACCGAGTATCACGTGCAGTCAGTCTAACACTCAGCAAGCAGGGTCAAGCTGTACTACAAAGCCCTGTTAGGTCCCAACAGATGCTATACCCACCCAGGCAAGAAACAAAGGTACCTGAGATCGCAGCCTGAGGCTCCAGGCAGTGCTCCTCTCGGTGAGCCGTGCAAGACCTGCCAGGGACCACCCCGAAGGGCTGCCACCACTCAGGGGCTTGCACTGGGAATTGGATGGCAAAACGGGCACGTTTTCACGTACCGAGGGAATTTGGGCTGTGGGGCAGTTGAGATTTTTCACTGGGTGAGCCATCCGATGCTGGGCGAGAAACCTGACGCTTCAACCTGCGCCCAAGGTTAAAAGCCCAGTTAAACTGCACAGTATTTATGAAACACTGCGGGGAAGAAAATCAATAGCATCACATTTAGAGCCATTGTTCATGGTCTTGTACACAAAACCTTTACCACTGCCAGGCTGAGCGATCGTGCCGGTAGGCTCCAGTTCTGCCTTGCGTTCCCCAAAGCACTATGCAGTCAAACTTAGTCCTACAAAAACAAATTATGATTTTTTGAAACCCTCACACCCAGATGGTACACAAAGTACCCTCACCTCCTGCGTAACAATCATACAATCCCTTTCACAGATAACCCAGTATTTGACATTTGGCTATACATCACCTTTTCAAAGTTTACAGCAGAAAGAAAAAACAGTAAGATAATCTGCAAGGTTTTTCCAATACCATCACATGGGCTCAGCTGTTTAGACCTCAATCACTAAAAGGTACAAAGCGCTCAGATGGGGAAAAGACAAAACTGTATCCATAACTCTCCTATTTTGCTTTAACCTCCAGCGATTACTCATCTCCACAGCAGGAATCCAGAATATGTCTTTTCCTGCAGACGCTTGTCCTCCTCTTGCCTTCGGTCCCACCCACCCGAGGCTGGCTCAGCTGCACACCTGAGGGATGTTTGGCTTGCAAAGGGGAAAAACAGTAAACACAAGGAAGGAGCATCCCTGGTTCAAACAAATAAAAAGGCTGCACAGCCGAAACACAATCTCGGGGAAAATCCTGTTGAGAAAGCTGGGCACCTCTACTGCAGCATCCAGGTAAAACTAAGTGATATATCAGTTTGCTGATGTGGGGTTTGCATCTTGATTTAGTCTCCCATCAAGAAACAACAACAGTAACATAAAAAAGAGTGAACTTGGTATTGCAGTGGCCGGTACACCAGCTGTCCCATAGACGCAGGGACCGGGAAGAGGAGGGAAGAGCAGGGTCACAGGTTTTCCCACCACTCTCCAGAGCAGGGGCTAGAGAAGCTATCAATTAAATAGGATTTTGGGTTCACCTCTCTCTGACGGGGCCCATGCGACGTTTCTTCAGAAGCAGCAGCACACACCTGAAACTTTTCAAGACAAAGCTGAAAGCGTCTATGAGCGCAGCCCCACCATCCCATCCGAGGGAGATGAGCTGGCTCCGGGGTGCTCCTGATCAGCAATATTAAGAACCGTTCACTCAGGCTGAGCCATGCTCCAGGGAAAGAGGCCTAGATGTTTATCTTCACGGTGCAAGTGAGACTTGAGGGACCTCCCTCCACCACTCTGGCCTGACATTTTTAATCCGGGTTTTGTGTATTTGCAGGCGCTGTGACTCCAAAGCTAACCATCTCCAGCTCACCCGGAGCTCCAGCAAAGGCTTTGGGAGACACATCCGCATAAGCAGCATCTTTCCCAGGGCAGCCAGCCTGACACGGTGCATCTCCATCACGCTCTTAGAGGCAGGTAAACCCCTCTTGGCTGGGTACGTGCCACCATGGCTGTCCCCAGGCCAGGCGAGCTCTGCCAGCAGCGTGGCAGAGGCTTTGCCAGTGTGCCCATGCCAACCAGGAACCATACCTTTCCCCATGCAGGCAAAAAGCCCACCGCCTCCCCACCCCAAAACGCCAGTGAGAATCCCACCGGCTGTGTTTCTCTATCATTAGCCACAGCTCAGGCTCCCTTCCAGCTTTCCACTGGCTGCGGGAGGAGAGGGATACCCAAACTAGCACAAAGCCCCGTCAATGGGAAAATAACCTGTTCAGGGGAAAAAAAGAACCCAACCCCGAACAGATTTGAACCAGCAGGGTGAGTCTGCATTGCGAGCATTCGGCACTTCTGACCCAGCACTAAAAGGCCCCAAAACCAGCTTTTGCAAATCGTCAACCTCCAGCCACAGTTTCCCAAGTGCTGGTTTCGCCAGCGGGGCCGGGGCTCAGCACCTCTCCTCCCTCCCGCCACCTTGGGAATGCCTGAGAAACACTCAGGGTTTGATTTTTAAGACTTCCCTCCAAAGAAGAGCATAAGAGTGGCAGTGTTCCCTGTGACTTGAACCCTGCAAGGGTAAAGCCCTAGAAGACAAACTAAACGCGAACCCAAGAGAAGCCGACCTCGCTGTACAAGAAATCCCTCACAAAGTGAGTTATTCCCCACACTCCGCCCCTTTCCTAGGCTTGCTTAGACTGTAATTATTTGCAAGGTTAAGTGCCAGCTTTCCTCCACGGGCGCACCCCGCACGTCACAGGGGCTGTGGCACTCGCAACTCCCAGCCAGCACAAAAATACGGCAAGAGAGCGCTGCTTCTTACCAATCCGTTAATAATTTCCTCCTTACTAGAGCACGGCCTTAGCCTGCCTTTATTTATTTATTTATTTATTTATTTTTCCTAGCGTTTGAAAACTTCTGCTGGGACAGCTGGAATACAAGGACGGGGAGAGGGCAGGAAGCTGTGGACGGGCACGTAGGCTCTCGAAGGCAGTAGCTGATCACAGCAGAGGGCACACCGTTGGTGAAACAACCATGCTATCTATTATTATAATTATACTCGGAACTTCTAATGCTGAAAACCCCATACAGATAAACAAACAAACAATCTCATCATGAGGAGACGGAGACACTCAGCCCTCCTGGCCAAATCAGAGGGAGCGGATTTGCATATCAAAGCAACAGCCGAGTACTCCAGAGCCAGTATTGTACCCTATTTCCAAAAGCCATTTGGTCTGAGCCACCACCTCCCAAGCACAGGTCCCCTCTGAACTCACCTAACAGCTGTGGACTTGGTTGGGGAAGTACTGGGGGTAGGTCAAAGTCACCCTTCCTCATCCTCTTCACATAGCGATCCGATCTGGGGAAATTATGGGAGTGGAAGGAGGGACCACATCTGTCCTAATTTAGGGCATCTAACTGCTAGTTTCAGCTAGTCACCTTTTGATCGGGGTCTGAGACAGGTCAGATGAATCATCTGGAAGCGCCTAGTCCTCTCTCAACCATAGATGCAACCAAGTCTGTCTGGGTAAAGAGGTAAGCCTTAGACATTAATTGCAGGTGTCTGAAATTCAAAAGTGAGGAGGCTCTGTGCATTAGGTGCCAAAATTACACCACCGCATTTAGCAAAATAAAAATGGAAAGCAATCAAAGAAAGAAAGAGAGGGGGAAATAACTCGTTGGTTCTTCATAAGATGAAAAGGCATACAAAGACACTAGGCAGATATGACTCATTTTTTTCAACATTCATTGTTTTGCCACCTTTCTTTCTGCCCTAAGTGCAAACACATTGGAAAATGGCCAAATTTCACTGTAGCTTTCCATAAACGTTGTACCTCTATATTCAGCTACGTTGCAGTGGGTCAACGCTCTTTATCCATTACTGCCACTAAGGCACAATGCATATTACAAAAATAGCCACATTTGAATAAGCACGGTTGTGTAATATTATGCAGTAAAGTTCCAACATAACCTGGTTTAGTCTTGCTAGCCTGGATAGAAAAGACAGGCTATAATTACATTAAGAAACCTCGTCTTTAACCCTGATAGAGACCTAAAGAAGATAAGCCGTGTCGACATTTGGGCCTTCTGTTCTGGTTTTCTGTTTTGCCTCTACCATCAATTTAAGTCAGAAATGTGTATTGCTGCACTTAAGCCAACCCATAATTCATGGCAGAATCCGGAGCTGATTAGTCCTGTTGTATAATCAGGTCTCCTTGATACATCAGGGGACTGCTGTTCATGCAGGAGGAACTTACTGCGCTGCTTTCACCGTAAGCTGTATTAGACAGGATCCTTTTTTGCCTTTTATCGAGCCTTGCACGCAGCTACTGATTGATATAGGAAATAAAAACGAATACATGTATATGTATGTTCAAGGGACAGCTGTCACAGCTCCATACGTTGAGGGGAGGGCATCGAATTAGCAGTCCTGATATCAAAGAAACTGGCAGCCCGGCAGAGCAGTTAGCATTATCACTTTAGTATGTTGACATGCATGATTTATATTATTCTGATGTGCAGTACACACACGGTTCTCTCATACACTGAAAAATTCATGGTAACGACACAGAGGAGACCAAGCAACAACACGGCAGTGACAGCTCTTGGTCACAAGTTGCATGAAACGCTTGGATAGGAATATTCCACACATGGCTTTAATTCAACATAATAATTCAACCTCTTTGCGTTACGTCCACCTTTCTATTCTTTTTTGTCTTCCTTTTGTTGTCTTACCTTTTGTAAAGAAGCAAAGTTTGAGTCAAAATTAGCACCTCACGTGATTTCACCATTCAAACCCTGGTGAAGATTTTTCTCAACATTTCCAGCAAAGAGAAGAACAGAGAAAAACACAGCACAAGCAAGAAGACCATTCCAGCAAGCTTTCATTTGCCTTTTGCTACTTTCTAGCCTGTCTGTGAATATTTCACTTCCAGATTTACAAAGAAACAGTTTCGAGCCCAATTTACTGTACTTTCGTAGAAGGAATGCTGACCAGAGATAACTGTTTTCTAAAGATACAGCAAGCAACTGAATGGTACAGCCACCAAGCATCACCCTGCTTAAAGCCCCGACTTTGTGCATTGCAGTACTTTGATATTGTCATGTGAATGACTTTGGGGCCTGATCTTGTAAGTACACCCAGGTGCCAGCAAACCCTTCTCTGTCCCAATCCCTGACCTTTCTGAACCAAACGTTCAAGCATAAAGTCATGGTTCAGCAGCAGCTGAAGGTCACTCTGGCTTAGTGCTAGGCTCAGTACAGCAAAACTTGAGAACAGCAGAAATAGAGAGTGACATTAACCTGAAACAATTTTTGGTCCTCGTTCAGTCTATTTTCCCGACTTCAAGATTTGGGACAAACAACAACTAAGAGTTTTCTGCTCCCAACCCATCACCAACAAAGACTAAGCCTGGGCAAGCACCAGCCTCCTCAGGAAAACAATTACAAAGCATTCTCCCAGTTTAGCATTTTTATTTTCTGTTTAAGTTGATTAGATTTGTGATTTGGGAGTGGAAAGAATCCGAGATGAAAAGGCAAAACGCTAGGCTCCAGAAAAAACTTCAATGGCAGCACAGCAACGTAAAGGAGTTAATTTCCAAAGTAGCGATCTCCCTTGGTGCAGGCAGTTTAAAGTCACTGCCTGCCACTTCTATTTCTCATCATCCCCCAAAAAAAGAAAGAAACAAAGCAACACTTCATCACAGGAAAGCAGAGAAACATTATTAAGAGTAACCAGAGTGTTCCTTGATTTTTGCTCTAGCCTGTAAAAGGAAATGGTTTGTCCTTAGCTGATAGGCAAGGGATGGTTTGGACTTGGAAACCACTGGGGACATACAGGCCTGATAAAGGAGGGAGCTTTTTGTTCCCATCAAGCACAGTATCTACAGAAGTATTCAACTCCCTCCTGTTCCCCAGTCCCTCGCTGGGGGTAAAACTGGGACCTACCAACAGCAGCTCCCCCTCAGGGTTCAGCCTCCCCTCTCACCCCTCAGCAGTGCCGACACACTCTTTTTCCTAAAAGTGCACCCTCAGAAGGAGGCTGAAGTAGGTACTAGCATCCTCATCTCCCCTCTTCCAGGTGGAAGAACTGCCATTAACAAGCAACCAACCCTTCATCTTCTCTTTCACCCCAACAGTATTTCAGTATTCTTAGATGCACAGATTTGGGACTTCCTAGAAAACACTGTATGTGGTGACATATCACACAAAGCTGTGACCATCTCCTTCCCAAACCAATCAAACATTTTGTACGTACTAAAGTTTCAATAAGAGAGCGGGATCAATTCTACCAAAACTTTCCTATAGCACAGTGGCTGGGGTAGCCTGCAGGGGGGTAGGAGATAAGTGACCACATCCCAGAGGAAGGGCTTGCATCCCAATTCCCACCGGGCCAAGTGCTCTTGCTAACACACCACAGGAGCACCACCGGAGTTCCCTCAGTTTTGTGAGCGTTCGCGTCACTGCTTTCAGGGCTGCTGAGTCCTCACACACAGGGTGATTTTTCTGTTGCCCGAAGACAAGCCTTGAACTCCAGTTACAACCTGGTTACACACCATTCTCACCAGCATTTTATTTGCCCGCATACACGGCTCTCCGGTCAGCAGGCTGGCTTTCTCAGATCCATTTTTAAGGCAGCTGCTCCCCCAGAGCCTCGTGGGGGTGACACAATTTGTGCTGATGGTTTCACATTATACCAAGGTACTGCCCGTAACCTTGTCTGGAGTCTACTAGGGCATAACCCGAAACCCGAGCAGATATTACGGACATAACATTAGGAAAAGGGTGGGGAAAGAATTATGAGGGCTCATGCTGTCCAACCACCCCTCCCTCAAAAACATACCATGTTTTCTATGGCATAATTAGTAGAAAATTACCACCTCCCTTATCATTAGAGGGACACTGCTGCTGCCACCAGCCCAGGCTGGCACGGGGTCAAGCAGGGAACCCATTCATGGGACACCAAACCGTATTTCACTCCATTTGCCTCATCACTGGAAATTCCACCCGGACTTCCCAATTTATCAAAACACTGGCTACCGTGCTTTCCAAGCCCACAGTAAAGCCAACACACACAGTGAGAGGTGGACTCCAATGAGCAAGAAGAACCAACATCCTACTTTCCAGTTCCCCTTTTTCAGTCACTGTGTTTTCCAGCCCCACTCCCAGTGACGGCAGCCCTCTTCAGAGCAGAAGAAATCCCCTGGACAAGCAGAAGAAACTACCAGGCAGCACGTCTTAACAGCCCGGGCCCAGGAAGCCCAGAGGACTTTGGCAGAAAGGCACACGGTGCAGGAAGTCCTATAAACTCAGAATCAGAGCCTGCAGAGGCCCAGCTGTGACCTTAAACTGGATTTTGTGAGTAATTCAACCTTGACCGGTTGCGCACTCATACGTGGGCTTGGCACGACGTGTTCAAATCAGTTACCGGATGACTATTATCAAGATGAAACTGGCACCACTCAACTCTGCCTATAAGCAAGGGCAACAATCAGCTTGTACAGATCTCTTTTACCATGGCTCTTATGGATAAAAGTTAAACGTGCCAGTCACATTTCCAGGCACCGAAGCACAAAGAAAGAGAAGATTGGCAAAGACCACCTCAAAAAAAAAAAAAAAAGTTCATATTGATGCATATATCTGCATTAATGTAAAGAAAAAAAGCCCTTACTCCCTCAGGCACAAGCCAAACATTGTGCAAACAGCTGGACGTTGCATTTTAAAAGCGTATTAGGCAAGCGTCGCTAAACTGACAGGGCCTCTGCGGAAGGATGCTCTGCTTGTTAGGGGTATCCCTACGAGGTTGGGTTGACATTGCCTTCTCAGAGGAAAGGAGAGCTTGCTTGAGCAATTTGCTTAATGCTGAATCTATTTTAAGAGCAGTGACCCAGATCTTTGTTTTGTCAGCAGATGACTTGTATAACAGAGATGAATTGACAAGGAGTTAAACCGGCATTGGGCAACGCCAAGGTGCTGCCGAGCATGGGCAGAGGCAGGTGACGGGGGAAGATGGCTCCACCAGGCTCTCCCACCTGAGCTTAAGCTTTCAAACCCGCAGTCAGCCAGAGGGTCATCTCTGGCTAACATAAGCCCTGACGCAGATATAGCCTAATCAGCTATGTGACCGTGCCCTCTACGACTCCTACCCACGGTGGGAGCATCTATACCATGGTCATCTGTAGTAGCAGAGTCCTCTTAGGACACATTTGCTCTCAGAGTGGGACAAGCCAGAGCCCTTCGGTAGGAGTTTCACCAGTGTTCTGCATGCTGCTGACACGTCCTTCACCCAATCGTACACAACTTCCCTGATGTTTCCTGAGAAGTCAGGGTCTGCTCGATACCTTGGTCTCTGGAGGTCAGCTGCAGCCCAGGAGGAGCATGAATCACTCCACCCGCGCTCGCTGTCCGGAAAGAGCTGCAGAGACTGAGGAGACATTTAGCCTTGACAAATATCGTAAGACACTCATCTGATCCTAAGCGTGCTTTTTATTACTGGTGATTAACACCCAACGGGCAAATGCGGAGGAGGGGAGAGGCTTCATGGAGGCCTCAAGGCTGAGGGAAAAGGAGGGTGGCCAGAAGGCGGCTGGAGAACAGCAAGCTATTCAGGTGGCTTGTATTATATCTTTTGTCTGAGAAGGTCTTTTGTTTCAGCTGTCTCCAGCATTTCTTACAGTACCTACAACCTTATGGAGAACAGACTGAAGAAAGGTTAATTTCCCAAGTACTGAATATTCTGAAGAACAGAGAATGCAAAACTCGGAGACCAAGAAGATACCGTTAGGGGAGGTATAATCATTTGCCTCCCATTAGAGAAGGTAAAAATCACAGAAAACATCTCCAGAAAGGGTCCCTCAGGAGACAAACAACTGCAGACCTGGACAAACTAAGGAAAAATGGGAAAAGACTATCAGCTTAACCAGCGGCTTGCGCTCCTAGCCGAGTAAAAGTATTTATAGCAGCCCTGCTTTGCATGGGAACGTGTTGATTCCTCACAACAAAATACCACAATTGCTCACATGGGATTCAGTGCTTTTCCCTTAAAAATCTGTGTTCTTGCTAGGAAAAACAGCCGCACTGTGAATAAGCAAACCAAGTTCTCTCTGGGGTGGATTTATTTATTTAATATTTTTTTTCCCCACCCCCTGCAGTCCAGAGTCTGCCGGCCCAAAGCACGTGAGCGATAAAGCGGCAGCAGGAATAGACTGTTTGAAACAGCTACAAGCAACTGCTTATGGCTGGGTGGTGTTTTTTTTTTCTCCCCCCTGACTTCCCTCTCCATTTGGTGTTTTGGGAACAGCACCACGCTGCCTAGCATAAATCACACGGGGAGGTAAGGCGGGTGGCAGCCGATTAGCAGAAATCACCTGTGTCAGAGGCTCCCTGGAAAGACGAAATTTATCCAAAGGCTGGAAATGCAAAGCAGGGAGCAGGTGAAAGGCCCGACCTTTGCTCAGCCAGGAGGAGCTGGAGGGGGGAGAAAGCAAACAGGCATGGCAGCCCGTGGCACCTACATGCTCACAGCCCACACACGGGCAAATATCCTCCAAATCTAACTCAACAGAAGGGGAATTCTGCTTTAAATACACAGGGCCTCTCCACAGCCTTCCCCCCTCAAAAAATAACCTATTTTTTTCTGATTAAAATAAAATAATAAAATATCTAAAAAAAAAATAGGAGGACAAAACACCCATCTACCACTCCTCCCTCCTCACCCTACCACCCCTGGATGCTAACAACACTATAGCAAATTGCTGCCAACGGCGGAGAAAGAAAGGGGTCATTAGAAGCAAATACACATGCTTACACTTTTAATAACAGATTTTTAATAAAGTATAGGAAGTAGCAATAAAACCGACCTCACGCTAATACAATCAAGTTAATCAAATATTTCTGAAGCAACAAATTTCAGAGCTTTCTGGACCTCCCAGAGTTGGAAACGCAGCCCTACGGCCAGCTCTGCAGGGATGGCTCTGCCCATCACCAGGATGTGATGGACTGTGGCTGAGGATAGCCAAGTGCTCATTTCAGAACAAAACAGGATGGTTGTGGGGGTGGAGGGGCGGGCGGAGGAGCAAAAAGGGAAAGATGAAGAAAAATGTCAGAATCCTGCAGGCTTAAAAAAAAAAATCAAAAGTAATTAAAACCACGCAGAATTCAAGTCTACTACAGGCTTATCAAATATTTAATAGAGAAAACCCTTAAGCGTGCCGCTGTCAACTAACCTTGAGAGAAACGTGCTCCTGTCTTAGCATATGGCCTAATCTCTTCCCAGGATGCCTTTCTTTACTCAGTAATTTCAGTTTAAACAGAAATGAACTGTGGATGTATATTTTAGCTAAACGACTGCCCTTCTTTAAACAGACCCCAGGTAAAAAGGGCATTAACCTCCTATCCCTCTGCCTGGTTCAAGCGCCGCTTATCACTGAGATGAAGGAGGACCTTTTCAAAGAGCACCCTTTAATCTTTCTGGTGCCTAAACGTGAAGCTCCAGCAGATCAATGCGCCCTGTCCCCCCACCCTGTGCCCTGTTCCCCCAGCTCTAATCTTCAGTCAGTCACGGCAGGGAGAGCATGAAACACAGCAGGTTAAATTCAGCAGAGCAGGACAAACAGGATCCGCGTCCGAGGGCAAGAGCGTCTCTCTCCTGAGTCTGTTCTAGCAATCCAAACACTTCAAGGGGTCAAGGTGGAAAATCTGCTGTAATTTAAACTCTTCCCAGGAAAGTAACCCGCTTCCAGCAATTCCTGCATGGGACCAGTCCAGATCAATGGAGGGAAGGGAGCAATTCCCAAGTACTTAGGCACCTATATTGTTACTGAATTTGCCATATAGGAGCAATTAACAACGATTAGAGCCTTTTGCCTACCCATTGCATTACAGAGGTCAGCATCAATCCCTCTAAGAAACAGATTTGCCCATTTGCCTGGACTACTTGCTATGTTTCATCCCATTACATCTTCAAGAAACACACAGCCCTAAAGTAAGCGTATAGCCTATACCTTCCTGCCTTTTCAGCCCGCTAGTACTGTACACACCACATCTCAACAGTTTTCCCCTGGAATCGGCGCAGCTCCTCAGCAAATGAATCTCTGTCCAGATGGTGGTCTCAACAGCAACTCCTCTAAGTACCTCCTAATACCTAAAAACCAGACTTGGCTCAATCCTTCCACAACTGTCACCTCCTTGCAGATCAAGGGAGTGGCAGGGGGGGAGGAGGGAGTCTTAAACATCTTGAGCAATAGATGTGATTTTGGTTTTCCTGGGAAAAAGGCTATGTGAGTACATAAAAAAACTGCAGATATGTGAGTGGGAGAATTCTGATCCTTATAATTTCTTGCCTGCTGCTATCAGAGGGACCACTGCATTATTATCCAGCACCTGAAAGACTGAATAAGGATACAGTGGCAACCAGTGCGCATCATGCTGGAGAAGAGATGTACATCAGCTTCTTCTTCATCCCCTGCCGCTCGCAGTACGGCACAATGCCACAGACACCCTTACACACGCCTCAATTCATCCACAAGGCGAGAAAAATCTGAATAACTAACTAATTTTACTTCACCTGGTAAACCTGCCAGGCTGGGAAACCATGAGTATAATAAGCCCGGCATGTCCCACAGCTCTCCTACCCACTCCACTCCCAGAGAGGGCAGGAAAAGCAGTTCCTGGGCAGTAATGGTCCAAATCAAAGCAGGGGGGCAGGTGGCTCCCAAGGGGAGAGCATCATTCCTGCACAGGGAGCACATGGCCCTGGCAGCATCCAAGGAGGAGAAGCACAACCAGCAAGGAAAACAGTGACTAAGCCAGGCTCAGAGGGCAGCCGCTCCACATTTAAAGCGACTCCCCCACCAAATGTTATTATCATCCCGACGAATTAAATGGACCGTTTCTTAAGGCTGTGATGCCCACACAGTCTCAGGGGGACGATCACACAAGCTAACCCACAGAACCAGAGATGGGATGCGGTGATGGTCCACGTGGAAGCTGCAAGCCCACAAGCTGAAGTCAGACCCATGGGGACGACCTGCTCTCCTCCCTCGATTCCCCTCCCGCTCCCTCTCTACCAGTTGCCTAACACTTATAGTCTTACACGCTGCCATTCGGCGTTTACAGAGCCACCAGGTACCTCCTTATACCCAAAGGACTGGGAAACAAAATTCACGAATACTAGATGTCCTAAAGTGAACTGCACCGAGCATCTAAAAGTCACATCAAATTTTGAAAAGCCAGCAGCATCGCAAAAAAGCAGTCAGGGCAGGGTGGCAGGGGAGCGATGGTGCTCTCCTGGATGGTAGTGCTGGTAAAATACACTGCAGAAGGAGAAAATTTTAGAAAGGGTTGTTAAAACTTAGTTGTATTAAAATTTAAACCAGTCCTTCTCCTTTTATCTTTCTAACAGAATGTCTTTTTTACCTGCCACACCCAACCTCAAAATAAGTACCGGCTAAAACTACAATTTATCCAGCTCAATACTGCATTTTCCTCTCCTGAATATAATTAACAGCCACCTCCAGTTTAAAAAGAGATTCCTTAAACTAACAGCTGCATCAGAATCAGCACTGAAATGCCTTGGGAGCTTTTTCTTAAACCCACACTTTGGAGAGTCATGACGGAGTTCATTTTCATAAGTCTGAAGATAGAAGAAAGTAAAATGTTTTGCTAAAATTTGTTCTGCATATGTGTAAGAAAGCTCCCCTCTGGAAATGCATTTTGCAAAATCATGCAGAGAAATAGCATGAAGCCATTCTCTTTGTAAAAGATAAAACTGATTTGCAGAGGCTGGGTTTGAGGCTTAAAGGGGCAATTCAGAGATAAGAAGTCACTTTAATTTTGTTTTCACATGAAGAGTTTCCCAGAACTCTGTCCTAAACGTTTATCCGTACATTGGTTAAAGACTTTGCTTTGTTTCCACTCCGCACCAACACTTGCATCAAGTTGCTTTGTAAGAAAACCCAGTCTCAAACAACCAAACAAATCCCAACAAAGTCTACTTGATAACTCCTTAGAAGGCTGTATTTCGATAATGGGTGCAAACAGCGCAGAACTGAATCAGCTACTGCCTGTCCCACAGCTGGGCTGCACCTGGATTGAAGAAAAGGCCAAAAAATGATAGCAAGCCTTGTAGTCAACGAGAGGTGAAGGCTTTGCTCAAGAGGATGAGCTGAGACCTGGCGCTTCGTCTGGCACCAGCCACAAGGAGCTGTAATCCCTTTTTTAAGCAAATTTGCAGCAGACTCCCAGATGGTTTGCCATCGCGGGCACAGAGCAAAGGCCAGGGTTTGATCCTGTACTTTTTGGGAAGGATCGCGATGGGAACCCCGCACGGTTGTGCCTCTCCCCTCTCTGGCCACCCTTTTGTCCTTCCCAGGCCGAACAAGTTGGTTGTGCCCCATTTCTTCCCTCCTCCCCCTAAAGAGAGAACAAAGGGCGGCAGTCTCTAATGGCTCGAGACGGAGGGAACTGGGGCTTGGTTTATTACATGCTCAACAGAGCACTGAATTACTGGTGGTTATTGCCTAGTTTAACTGCTTTCCTTAAAAGAGAAACATGAGCAAACAAGCACGTGTCATGAAAAAGCCCCTATTCAGACAGGAGCTGACAAGAGAAAAAGCATCCATAGTTTACGACCATTCATTAGCAGTTTTGCATTCGGGCACCGGCTGAGGTTGCCGCAAAGGCTAATGCAAAGAAATCCCCACCTTGCCCACCACCTCCTCGGGGGGCTTGTCTAGCCCTGGATTTAGCACCCGGGGTTAGCACCCACTAAGTACCCGAGGCTTTAACTAGACGGACTCAGCATGTGTCAAGGGCAGCCTGCCTTGTCTAGACAAAGACTTTCAATGCGCTTTAGTTAGCATAGACAAATCTCACACCTTCAGTCCCGGCGGAGAGAGGAGCCCTGGGAAGAGAGCATCCCTCCTCCCACCGCCGCCTCCGCCGGTGGCGAACCCCCTAACTTCAGGAGATGGCACCACAATTTTGTCCAAAAGACAGGGTGCAGCAAAATCATAAATTACTCCAGTGGACCAGAAGACAGACCTGCGACCACTTCCCTTCTCTTTTTTTTTTTTTTTTGCTCAGCTCACAGGCACCAGCTGTGATCCAACCCCTCTTGCCTCCACCTCTAAGAGGCAAACAGAGCTGCAAGCACAGGTAAGCCTGAAGCCTTCACCTTGGGCACAGATCTTCCCAATGCCCAATAAAGAGGGACTTACTTTATAATAAACTTTCTCCACAGGGACATAGGGGGTTGGAGAAAAGCAAACAGGCTCTCTCACACTCCCATCTACCCAGTCATTTACTTTTCATGAAACTTGTGAGGATTTTAGATGCCTACCCCAAACCAAAACACAGCTGAAGTCAGCCCGGAGGTTGAAAAAGTGTTGAGGACAGAGTAAGACGGACGGAGCCTCTTTTCTTCGGAAAGTCAGGGTAAAAAGAGACCACAAAAAAAGATCTAAAGAAGGTACAGAATGCTTGTGGAGAAACACATTAATGAAAAAACAAACAAACCTCACTCATCTTGGCAGAACTACAGCCAACACCAGAGGTCACGCGGATTTAACCATATCCCTTCTATTTGTTAGTTACTTTTATACCAAAAAAAGAAAAAAAGCCACAGACAAGCCTAGAGGAAGAAATGCAAAGGATCATGAGTATAGAGTTTAGAGGAAGGGAGAGCGGCAGGAGGAATTCACCCACATCAGATGAGGGAAGAGGGTGAGAAGGACAAAAAAAAACACAGAGAGAGAGAAACCTGCCACTTCTGAAAATGGGCAAAACCAGAAAATTCATTCTACGAGAAGAGATTAAGGAAAAGTCCCAAGTTGTTTCAGACACTTCCAAAGGCACTTCCAAAAAGTGGTGTTTCTAGAAAGAATACTTCTTCTCTGGAGTCTGACAAGGAAACACTGTCTCGAACCAAAAATGGGCAAACCTCTAACCCCAAGCTGCCGAGCCAGGCTGATACCCACTTTACTTCCACCAATTTCAGCAGATGGGGCCTGATCCTGGACAGCCAAAGTACTTCTAGCTTTAGAAAAAGAATCCAAAGTAAACCAATATACACCTGAACGCCGCAATAAGAAGGATTACCTCTAGCACGCTCTTGCTCCACCACACTTCCTTTTCTCTCAAATGACATTTTCACCTCTTAAACTATAAATATACAGGAGGTCTGCCTAATCTGTTAAGGATATCATTCCTGCCAGCCTAAGACAGCAAAGACATTCAAAACACTTCCCTCGAAACATTCAAATCATGAAATCACCTATTTGTTGAACAGAAGTTTGGCTTGGGCACCCACATGACTTTTTCTGCCGTCACACAGAATGGTTCTCTAAACTAGGTGGTTTTGCTGATGGTTGTGATTCAGACGCAAGTCCCTAGTCGTTTCAGCATGTTGGTTTTTATCATCTTTCAAAGCTGTCCATAGCCACTACTAAAAGAAACCCACAGAATCCAGCGCAGCAGAGGCGAACCCAATCTGTGCCTTGCACAGGAACTCAGGACTGAGCATCCTTGGAACAGCCCCGTCCGTCTCCCGGGAAGAGCAGCATCTCAAGGTCAGGTTATAATCACGGCTCTCAGGGAAACACTCTGTACTGCTGCTGGGTGCACATTCTGCACAGGGAAAAAAAAGGAATGGCCTTTGAAGGCGGACAAGCTATTAAATTTTTACTAGGTGAAATGTTTACTGAAATAAATCCAGTCCTTTCCACTCTTGGTTATTATCATAACACATATGGTAACTGACGTACAATTAATGGAGCTTTAAACCAAGAGTTCTTGGAAGGAAAGCACACTCCCAACTTTTCAGCTAACCTTGACAAAAAGCCAGGTTTTGGCAAAGTTCAGCAACTCAAGGGGCTTTACGAGATTCCCCATTTACTGGGCACCTCTCACGCTCAGGACGAGCGCTGGCTCTGAGTAGAGGAGGCGAGAAGAGGCTCTGCCGAGTCAGCACCATCCACCACCACCGACACAGAAGCAGTCAAAGCTCAGCAGACCGAACTACCACCTCAGAGGTGCTGTGCCACCCACGCTCTCTTCAGCGGGGTTTCATGTACATGTGCCATTTCACATCCGTCAACAGTTCTGACGATGGCACGTGCAAAAAAGAATTTCATCTCCTCTTCTCCTAAGCGCATGGATCCTGCAGGGAGAACGGATGTTAACAGGAACGCGACACTTGAATACCCAAGGCTACTGGCTTTGTTTCCAAACTCCCAAGGATCTACAAACTAAGCTGATGCCATATTTACAGATTTGAAATGCAGTTCACATTCCCTTTTCCTGTCTTCTCCTATCTGAGTCACAGAGACAGACCAAAACCCACGTTGTGGTGCTACTGGGTCAGTAGATTCTCCAGCGAGTCGAGGTACCCCCGAGACCCTGTACTTTCAGCACAGCTTTGTACCATGTAAGCAAGTAGGATCCCTTTCCCCGCTGGAATAAAGTAACCAGATACCACCCAAGGCATTTCAGCTGTCTGCCTGACCTTCCCTTCTCCCTTCTGCAATAGGAAATCCTATTGTGCTCCTGGTGGGGAGCACAAAACAAAACCTTCCCCTTTCCCATACAGCCCAGTGCAACCACACCGTGTGCATACGAAACCTATTTCCTTACAATAGCACATGCTGACTACACGCTTCGTTATCAAAAAGCTAAGAGGTGCAGAGCAGCAGCAGAAGAGGACACTCCCAAAGTCAAACCCTGATGGCAGCAAGGACTTGATCTGCAACCAAAGTGGCGGTGCCAACCCCAGCGGTTTCACTGGCCACTTCTCTCTTCCCTCCCCAAAATGCAGTGCAAGCACTGCCACCACACTCGGTGCATGAGGAGGCACCTCCAAATTCAGTAACTTAACCAGAAAGAAGTCTGCTCAATAACTAATATTTTTTTACTCCTGAAGAGGAAACCAGAGCGCTCTTCCATTACCTCAGAGGAAACCTAAGGAAAGGTAGCATTACTCAGGACTGATTTACTGCCTCAAGCCATTCAGAAAACCATAAAGCCAGTGACATATAAGACAAGCAACTCATTCACAAGAGCTCTTTGATCTTAAATACAAATAAAATTAGGTCAGTATTAAAGATTTTCATTCCTTGCCATATAAGACTTCCACAAAGGCTAAGAAAAGCTTTTCCCATCCCTTCTTTTAACACTCAAGTTATTTAGCAAGTAACATTTCTTTCACATGACTTGAAACATTTTCTCCATATTCACTTGTCATCGCTCCAAAATTTAACTCTCGGCGAGCACCTAAAACGCACAGCGGGAGCTGCATAAAGCGCTTTCCATAGCCCCCAAGGACAAGTCGGATCAGCGAACTTCACTGGGTTTCACGTGGGGGAAAAGAAAGAGCAAAGCACCCTGCCCAACACTCAGATTAAAAAGCAAGATTTTGGGGCAATTTGTTATTCAAAGCATTCCGGCGATTTTTAACAGATGAAGAGGAGAAAAGCCTGCGCTGCCACTATTAATAGGCTGACATTCTTTCTTCCCCCGCAAGGCCACGCCAGAAACACAGGCGAAGGCGACAGCGTGAGGGAGCCTGGAGGCACGCCAGCTCTGCCTGAGCCCCAACCCAAGCCCCCCGCGGCAGGGGGACTCCTCCGAGCACATCCCTGGGCCCCGGTGTGAGGTACGGCGCTGGCCTACAAAACGCCCACCATGAAATCAGGGACGTCCCTTTCCACCAGGGGCTCCCCCCCAGCTCCCCACACTGCGCCTTGCGTTCTTTCTCTTACCACAGCACATAGTGTAGTGTATCATAGTGTCATAGTATTGTCCAGGCCAGAAGGGACCTCCAAAGGTCATCTAGTCCAACCTCCCCGCAGTCAGCAGGGACACCCCCAACTAGACCAGGTTGCCCAGGGCCTCGTCGAGCCTTGCCTTGAATGTCTCCAGGGAAGGGGCCTCAACCACCTCCCTGGACAACCTGTTCCAGTGCTCCACCACCCTCACGGTGAAGAACCCTCTCCTAATCTCCAGTCTAAATCTGTTCCCCTCTAGCTTAAAGCCACTGCCCCTCGTCCTGTCATTGCAGGCCTTTGTAAACAGGCTCTCCCCAGCCTTCCTGTAGGCTCCCTTCAGGTACTGGAAGGCCGCTATTAGGTCTCCCCGAAGCCTCCTCTTCTCCAGGCTGAACAACCCCAGCTCCCTCAGCCTGTCCTCGTAGCAGAGGTGCTCCATCCCCCTGATCATCCTCGTGGCCCTCCTCTGGACCCTCTCCATCAGGTCCATGTCCTTCTTGTATTGAGAGCTGACTTCATCTGCCCAAATAACAGCGGATCGCAGGACAAGCTAAGGATATAGCATCGCCTTGCATTTTTGGCTTAAGGTGCTTGATTGTGTTAGGGTGGCTTTAAAATTTTATTTATTTGCTTTCTAAATCAACCAAGAACTCTCATACGCAGCAGAAGGCCCCTGAAGCTATCGCTGTAATGCGATATCTGCTCATAAACATCAATATACCAATTTTCAAGGTATTAACACTGCTGTTTAGTCATGGTAAAATATCCTAATACCTGCCCCACCTCCGTTAGAGAGAGCAATACAGTTAAATGCGAGCAATTCTCTACAGGGCTTTCTGCAAAACTCATTTAAACAGAGGAACCTCTCCAACTGCAAGACAGCAC
>JAHREE010000279.1:449557-490160 GCA_033628505.1 Tringa tobata | reverse complement strand
GGGCAAGGAGGGGACCTTGTGCGGGGCGCTGCCGGCCCCCCCCCCGTCCCTGCCGTGCCTTCTGGGGGGGCGGCACGGTCAGTGTCCGGCTGGCGTGACCAACATCGCGAGGCACTTTTATGGAAAGAAGAATAGAAAAGGAGCTCAGGGGGTGTTGGGGATACCCCCACCACCCGTGGAGTGGGTGGTGGGGGTATTTTCCCTTCCCGTCCCCGGTAAGATGACCGGCAAGATCTGATTTTCTCTTCCACTGCCCAAGACCCCAGGCCCACAGGAAAAATGTCCCTGCCCCGTCAGAGACCTCTGCAGAAACAGAGGCAAATACTGGCCTCCGGAACCAGAGCCCAACAAACTCATAAGATGGCATCTTAACACATTGTTTTCTGAGATCCAGAACTCTCTTAGGCCCCATTGTCGCCCAGAAGCATCCTCCAGCAGAGTCTGAATCACGTGGAAAAAAAAAATCTCATTAACCTCTCTCGAGCTAGTCACATCAGGCACTTGCACGCAGGTGTAAACCTTGGCAGGATTCGCCTCTCATTGAAGTTCTTTATCACACCGATACGGCAAAAATGTTACCTGCTTGCAAGAGGTCGAGTTACGTTTCCTGTGGGAACCCGGGTTTTCCTGTCTCTTCTACTTTAACCACAAAATTACATATACATAGCTATAAGTATCACAGAAACATACTTTTAAAACAAAGCAAACCTGTTGAGCAGAAAGTGTAAGGATAAATTACCATAACAGTTTAATGGTGTACTTCATTTTCACTTCAAGTGTCGTTACAAAGAAAGGAAACTCAAGCCTGGACCGGGACAACTGTTTTTCTCTCTGCAGGAACCTAGTGTCCTAAGAAGACAAGTTATTTCAAAGGGGCTCAATGCTGGGCCCATCTGAGTGCGTGCACACAGTAGTAGGATTAGGTCTAGAGATGCAATAGGGTTTGAAAAGTGGATTTCCACAAAGATTTATTACCAACAACCTGCTTTGCATCACATGGCTTAGTTAACTCTGCCTTTCTAAGCGTAAGAGCGGCCTTGGTATGGCAAACTCATCACCCATCCGGGCCAGCGTCCTGTCTCTGGATGTAGCCAGTGGTGAATGCTGAAAGAAGAGCACAGGAGTACTTAAACCATGCAGTGATACTTCCCTGGGGCCTCCTCCCAGCTCTGTACAGCTCAGGGAGTTCTTCAGCAGCGCTTGGTGTCACCATATTTCATACTCTCTGGTGATTTTTTTCTTCCATTAGGTTGCCCATTTACTTGGTGGATTCGTACACGCTCCTGGCTCTCACGGTGTCCTCTGGCAGGGGGTTCCAAAGATGAACTGACTGCTTCTTCTATAAACACCACCTTTCTTTGTTGGCTTTGAACCAGCATCTGCCAGTTTGCAAGAACACCCTGTTGTTTCTTGTGTTGGAAGAGACAACAATCATTTCCTCTTCATTTTCTCCATTACTTTTTTTTTTTTTTTAATGTAGATTTCTTTTGTGTTCTGCCTCAGTTTTTACCAGCTTGTAAATTCTGGTCTTTTTAGTGATACCAGGAGCAGAAGCCATCCCATACTTGCCGTTCATTGAACTGTTTCTGCTTCTAACGCCTTCTTTTTAAGAGAGGGGAATGGATCTCCATACCACGTTCACCATGTTGGGTTCCCCATGCACTGTCATGGCGATGTCCTGGTTTCCAGACACCTCCTGATACTCCCTTTTTTTGCTGCTGTTGAGTATGAAAATGACATTTCTGTGGAACGTGTCAACTATAACTCCACAATCTCTTTCCTTAGTGATAATTACCTCAGAGACTATCACTGTGTGCTTCTGGATGCTGCAAAGATTTTCAAGCCCCAACTGTGACCTTCAAGTTTTCCAAACCCAGTATGTAACACTTTTCTTGTTCCCCTGAAAAATACAGTCTGAGTTTGCAGAGCTAAGGCTCTGAGTCCAAATACGTATTTCCACCATTATAGCTCTGATGGGGGGGACACTTTAGTGCCCCCTCTCTGCTTTGAGCTTACATCTTATTATACCGTGTTTTTCTTTGCATTGCTTTAGTATTATACCAGAACACCGCTAAAGAAGCAGAAGAGCTAATGACAGGATTGTGAATCCTTGAAAACTGGCGCATCCCCTAACTTTAGGAAAAAAAAATTAGTTTTCATAATGCAGTAAATGCCCCAGAAGAGCTTCCTGCTAGTTCCCGGGGTGAAGCACCACACCGCCTCACCTTCCTTTTCCTTCCCACACAAGCGGAGGGATGAAAGGGTTGCTTTCTTGAAGAAGAAGTCTCTCCGGCTGCGGCCAAAACCACTCTGTTCACATGTTCATCACGCTCTTCACCAGCACGGCGTACTTACCCGCTTTGGAAAGTCTAAAGGTTAAAAGACCAAACCTAAAACCACTGGGAAGAAGATGAGCAGTCTGGTTTAACTCTTCCTCACACATCCCTGAAGGAGAGAGACAGTGACATGGCCACCGAAAATCATAATGCAGATGAAATGCAAGGAAAGGCGATGTCAGCCCTGTGGATAGTCACCCCCCACACACACACACACAGAGCAGTAAATGACTATGTCTTCTAATGACAAATTGAGTAGAAGCTTCAAAAAATCTGAGTCAGCTCCATCTGTTTGGGAGCGAAGCAGGAGAAAGCTGCGGGGCCAGTGTGCTGCTTTCTGTCACCCTCAGACACAGCTGGTCCCCTTCCCGCTCTCTGTCTCCTGCCCTGTCCTGAGCGGTTCCCAGCATCCCTGAGATGGGGGAGAGATGCTGAGCCTCCCTTCCTCCGGCCGCTTGTTCCTGTCCTCTGGCACCTCGTCCTCCTGCGTCAGCATAAACGTGGGTGCAGCCCTGCGGTGAGCCGGGACCCGCAGCAAAGCCAGACCAGGAAAGGAAAAGAATTTTTAATGTTACTATTGATCAGTTCCCCCGGGGCCGGTGCATCGCGTGCCTGCTTAAGCAGTTGTGTTGACAAGAAGCTGTGTGGAGGGAAGGAAGTGTAACCATAACGTGGCCTCTTGGTGGTAGCTGTGGCTTAAGCCAGTTTCAACTCTCGGTGGACCCGTAGGGGTAGAACTACAGAAACTTCCTTCCTCACTGGAAGAGGCGCCGTGGGAGTAATGGGAACCAAACATTTATGTCCTAGCCGCAAAAGAAATTCCTTGCCCTCTATTTTTTTTTTCCCCAGTTCCTTGAAATTGTTTTATTCTTTTCCACATTTAATACGCTGGGGCCCTAATCACTGACCAGAGATGAAGAGGTCATCAACTGCACTAACTTTTTAAGAGCTTAATCATCAACCGTATTCAGGATGAGTAAAGAGACAGGAAGTTCTGAATTTCATTCTGTTTCTGCTACTGATTCATCCCATAGCCTTGAGGCATCTCATTTCCTGCCTCAGCTCCCATTCCCTATGTGGAAAACCGGAGTGATTTTGACCTACTTGATGGTGTGAAGTGTTAGACATGTGCCCCATGGTACTGTCTAGGGAAATGGTTCTCGCCTTGACCAGGAAAGTCCATGAGGGAATCTCAGGCTAGGGTGAGGAGTACCAGAGGACAGAGTAGCAAGTGAGGCTGAGTGAGGCTTCATCCAGTCCAGTCTCCTGCTGCAAGTGGGGTTCCAGGACCAGAGGGAGGTTGGGAGGCTTTAAAGACTGTTCTCCTTGTGCTGATGAGTTCTTCTCGTGATGGTGATTACAGCACGGGCTGGGAGCAGATTGTATGCAGAAGGATGCCACACAATCAGCCTTCCTGCAGCTTACAGTCCTCTCCTCTTCTGCTGCTTCCACCACCGCTATCTCACACCTCCATGTGAGGGCTGCTCCCCGCGAGCACTGCTGGCACACCCAGGCACTTATATGCTGCATCTCCTGAATGTCACAGAGCTGGACGTGTTCTTGCACCTCTGGTTGACCAGTTGTGCACGCACTGCTGCTGGTGATATCCTGCTTCTTCCCCCCTCCCCAGGCCAATGGGTTACCCTCATCCTGACGTGCAGACAAGGCTCAGGCAGGTAGCTGGACCCCAGTGCAGGGAACCACGCGTAGATGTCCCTGTAGGTGACACCAAGGTGCACAGGGCCCAAAGGGAGCAGTTTTCCACCAGCTGTAAGCTTCCAGGCCATCACTGTCCATCCTCTGGCTTCCTCTGTTTGCGACTGGATTGAAGGGACTCCTGAAATGCAGCGGCTGCCTAAATATAGCAATCCCAGTAGGGTGGGAAGAGTGGCCAAGAGCAGCAGAGCACTTCCCACGGCTGCCGGGTACCGGGCGGGAAGGCACAGTACTATCAGCACTGTCAGCACTTTGGAGGTGCCCACCTTTCCCCACCCCCTGCCGGGCTCCACAGCTGAGCTGTTCTTTCCACTGTGCCAGTACAGCTCCCCTCTTCTGTGGTCAGGTAGCTGGGCTGATCTTAGCAAAAAAAGAAAACACCTTTTCTCTTTTTTTTTTTTGCAGGCTTTGCTTTACCTCCTTTGAAGGAGTGGTGGGAAGTAATATGAGAGCAGGAATTCCTCAAGTTGTTATTGCACAGAGATTTAGGTACCACGAAACAATGTCCTAAAAGTCATTTTGGGGTGAAAAGAGTTACCTGAAATGGCATTGCAGTATAGCCTAGGGAGACAAGTTAACCTTAGTCCCGTAAGAATTAATATCATACCTGTGCAGCACTGGAGCACCCAGCAGTGCCAGCTTGATCCAGATCACAAACACGAACGTATGACAGTGTTCTTATGAAAATAACGTGATACGATATTTACATCATCTTTATGCTTTTATGCTGGGTGTGGTGAAGAAAGATGGTACCTGGCCCATCTAAAACCGAGAAGCTGATAGCTGAAATGGTATGAAGTTTGCCAGGACAATGTGTTCCCAGAGAAATCCGTGAACAAATCCGAACCAGCAGAATAAAGTTCAGCAAATTGCATCGCCTGGCTGGGGCATTTTGAATCTGGTTCTGAACATGCCCACACAGGATTTACGTCTGTGGAGCCACAGCCTCCACGAGGAGGCTGCTCCCGTCCCTGGAACAGAACAGGACAAGGAGGGGTGATTTCATGCTGCCACAATCTTTCACTGACTCCACATCCCTAATTGATCTTCCCAGATGGAATTCGCAGCACAGCCCAGGATATCGCACTTCACATCAGGCTGGGAACCGTCAGTCCTGCAGCCAGGCTTAAAGCTGGCAAAAATGCATAAACCTGGCATAAAAGTACTGTTGCATGCCTGGGCTAATTGAGAAGATCCTGGGTATATTTTCAGACACTGCCTGTGCTCTAATTCTTAACAAGCTAGCTGCTTCTGGTCCTGCTATCTGTCACACCAAGCATGCAATTACCGAGTGTGGCTGGCTGTCACAGGGTATCTCTGCTTGCAGCTAAGCTGGCTTGTAGTTATCTTCCCATGAGCCAACTGTGACACTTATTTCACCTCTTATACGGGGCCCTGAGCCATATCTGTAGTGGCAATGACCAAACTTTTTTCCTCCCCGTCTGAGTCAGAACTCCTTGGGGAGTGTTGTCCCTCCTCACATTTTGTCTTGATGTGCCTTATCTCCCCCAGGGGCACCTGGGGATGCTCACCTGGAGTTTCTGAGATCTGTGCTTCAGGATGATGAGCAAGGCAAAGGGACAACCTGCTCACACCACATTTGTGCCCTGGAATAAGAAAAGCTGCTCTGCCAACATGATGGTGGCTGTGGTTCTGCAGGCAGTGCTCATGTAAAGGTCTTCCAAGCCTTCTCCACCAAGCACATGGGCATGTATCCTATGGTTTTCCTCCTGGTATTTGGTTCCTATCATTGCACTGCCCTTGTTGTTGTGCTGGTGCCTTTACTTGCAGAGCCACGTGATCAAACAGATTGGAGTTGGAAATAACCCCAGTTTTCAGATTTTGTTTTATCCAGCTCAGTTGTGCTCACAGTGTGGTGAAAGACCAGAAGCGAGCAAGGCAGTGAGCATGGAGGTGATTGGGTTGCTGTTTTGTAGGCCTCCAGTTCAAGGTGAGTCTGCAAGCCTACCAGGCTGTTGAGGAGATAGGTGGGGATTACTCCTCAAGAATTTGTTTTGGCATGGCCCTGAACATAGTCTTGATGTGCCGTGTACTGAATCAGAAATGCCACAACGACATGATGCAAAGCACTGAACCTGTATGAACTTACTCTGTCAATTCAAATGTGTTCAAAAAATTCTGAAGGAGTCGGTTAGTCCCAGAATGTCTTCTGATGGAGCGGGGTACTGTAGCCAGCTTACACCTGGTAAAAAAAAATAAAGCTGGCACAGAAATATTTTTGTATACTTGGCTTAACTGAATGAAAAGAAGACTGCTGTGTGCTTACATCTGATCCAGAGCAAGCTGATCCCAAAAAGTCCACAGACCTGGTAATAACCAAGTTGTGACTGTGGCCTGAGTTGGTACAGAAGTCATTGCATTAACAGAATGAAGCCCAAGCACTTCTACCGACAGTGGGCTTCCCCAAGAAAGCTGTGAGAGGAGAAATTCCCACAGTGCCCCTGGTCTGAGTATAACTGCCTTTAATCCTGCAAATTTATCCCTGTGTTGAACTTCATGCATTGTGCAAACTCCCCGTGGATTCATAAAAGTTGGAGGACTGTGACTTAAGTGAGGTAAATTATAGAAATCAAAATTAAAGCGTAGAGCATATATTTTAAACAAATATTAAGGCCTCTGAAGTCTGCCCTTTGAAAGCTTTCTTCTTCAGGTGACTTTTATTTGAATGTTGAAGGGATTTTCATTTTGTGTTACATTTTACAATGAATAGAGAGTTGCATTTTGAAAGTAACTCTAAAAATGAAGAGTGAATTATCACCAAAATGCAAAAGAAAGGGGAGAAAAAACCATAGGTGTGAATTAACTGTCCTTTCAAATGAAAAATTAAAAACCCAGTACTGTTGAAGGGAATGTAGAACCATGTAAGGATTTCCACAGTTAATACACAGGCTTAACTGGTTTAAGTTTCCCTTTCATTTTACACAGCATGAGGTCCAGAGAGGCCATAATTTCACACAACTCTGGCTTTGTCAGTGAAGCTAACTTAAAATGTTCCCTCTCCTCCCTTCCCTGGCACCTTGTACCTGGTTTCAGCAGAGCACTGCCCTCTCTGTGGGCAGCTCCTGGTGCCAGAACAAGGGTTTGCAGGGCTGAGCCACACACCAGCTTAAATATAATACGCCCCCAAAAGACGTGACTTTTAGCGTGCATCGGTTCCGATTTCTGGCATCACCCCACAGACAGCTGTAGTGGCATCACCGAGAAGGCTGTGACGGCAAAGAGGAGCACGTGGGAGACTGGTGAAATGCTGAAATGGTGAAATGGCATTGGCAACTTCTTAAGTTACCTTCGACAGCAAAGCCAAGATCTCATGGAGCTGCCGCTGACGTGTCGATAGAAATGCCAGGGAAAGGTCCGTGGGAAGAGACAAAGCCTTTAGGCATCACCATGCAGCATATAATTTAACAAAAGACACCCACTGGTCATAATAGATGGTTGAAATGAAAAGTATTAGTCATCCTTGGGCTGGTGATTGACGCAGTATAATCCTCCAGGTATTGGGTTTTTTTTAAACAAAACATTGTCATCAAAATAAAGCAAAAGGCTGAAAGTTATGGGGCATTGCTGGGTTTTGATGTGAGGCAAAATATTTTAGCTACAGTTTAGCTTGAAATGTCATTTTCTGTCTTGTCCTCTTCTAGATCTTATTGATTTACCGGGATTCTTCTACATGATACATGTACCCTCTGTGATCTGGTTTTAAGAAAGCCAAATATCAGGGATGCTGTGACACGGCAATTTGGTAAAGTTCCTCAGTGCAACTGTCAGTGAAGAACTACCTAAATCAATACAATTATTTTATCTTCTGAAATGTGGAGGCTTTTGGGGGTCTTCTGGTCTCAGCAGAACCAATTTGAATAAAGATTGTCTACAGAGAGCTATCATCTCCAGATAAAACATGTGGGATTCGCTTGTCCATTTTGCATGCCTACGTCTAAGCTGATCACCTAGCTTCCTTTAACAGTTGACTGAAATAAGCACCTCCAGGGTACAGTTCATCTCATCCTGAAACAGACAGCCAAAGTGGCTCAGAGGAACAATATCTTAGCACTGACTACAAAGAAGACATGGTGAGTTTGGACGCTGAACCCTGCGCTGAAGACATCTTGGACTGGTTCAGTGAATGCCATGCAGCTGGTCAATGCTCTTTCATATATTACCATTTTGAGCCAGTTTTTAAGATTTTCAGCGGTGCAATCCTGCATACTTTGGAACTTGTTTACCCATTTGACTAGCAAAGTGAAGTCAAGGGGACAGGTATTTACCTGCTGTGAATTAGTGTAGCTCTGCTTGTGAAACTGCACAGAAGCTCTGTTGACCAACTTCTCCCCTTTTAAGACCGGTGAATTTACTTCAAGGAAGTCATCATTCGAGACAAGTATGCTGTTAGGCAATGGGGAACAGGCAATTTGCCCTTAGCTCAATTAGCTCTGAAATGGAAACGGCAGGAAAATCATACGAAGAACAGAAAAAAAGAGCGCGTGATTTCCCAACAGCACTTGAAAACTTTTTCTGCTGCTTTGATCACCAGTTGTGCCCTCCCCTCACAAGCCCAGACTGGAGCCGTTACTTGGGCTAGGTGTAAATACGTAGGGACAAATGATGGGATGAAGGCGTGCACCACGGGATATACTCCCAGTTGAGAGGGCGGCTTAAGTACTGAGGGCGGTGGGACATTAATGGCATGCAAACGCGCGCTTCTGAATAAGGGCGTTCCCCCCAGATCAGATCCTAAGTACTTGGCAAGAGCGTGTTGCAGGGTTCCCCGGGACACTGCCAGATGTACGCAAACCCTGCCGGCGGTCCCCTCGCTGATCAAGTCCCTGATTTCCCCCAGGAGAGAAAGGCTACCTTCACACTAACTTCGGGAGCTGAAATTCTGTTCACCGAGGATAAACATCAGCTCACCAAACTCGTTTTCCCCTTGCACTTGCATCTTGACAAGGTTGGGGGTAAAAACCTCTGCAGCTGGAACCTTCTTGACCTCCGTGGAATATAAGGGAGAAAATAAGGGCCAGTTACCTTAGAGTCAGGTGTTCCAAGAATTTTGTAAGAGTTAGTCACTTTCCTCTCACCACCGAAATAAGGTAGGACAGAAACACTTTACGAGTTTTTGATGATGAAATGTTAAACTGGAGAGGCGTAAAATTATATTGAAATATCAACCTTCTCCCTGCGTCACACAGCAGTTTCCAACATGTTTGCATACTACATTTTACAGGACAACAGCTAATATTTACACTTAGTGTCACTTAAATTGTATATAGTTATCTGATATCTCTGAGCACTTTAGAGAAAAAAAAGATTATTGTCTTTATCAAAATGCTGAGAAATTGAAGCTCACAGGTTCTTTTATACCTGGAACTAATTTGGGGGCTGGGGTGCCTAACTTCAGACAAACTATTTTCATTCAACTTTGCACAGCATTTTTCCTGGCAGTTGACTTTATGTACTCCTTTTCAGTCCTTTCTTTTTCCACAATCGTAACTTTCCGAAATCTTTGCAGATCCCTCAAAGTTGTGGCTTCCCTTGAAAAATCCTGGAGCTAAGCATCTTGCCCCAAGACCACTTGCCTGATGAAAACTGCAGCTATACTGCCTTTTCTCAGAACTCTTGCAGCAACGTTAAGGTCAAGCTCCTAGACTGACTCTCTAAGGCACCCAAGACCAGACCGCACCCCAGCACCCACACCTTTATGCAATCTGGCTTCCTATAGCACATGTAGGCACGCACAGCCAAACCACCTCTGCCAAGTTTGATCAGTCTTCTGTCCAGATGCGCCCCAGCCAGTGCAAAAAGGGATAACAGTTTTATGCTGTGTCACCTTACCATATTTCAGAAGACAAAACAAGACAGGTCGTGTCATCTTGCAGTGCCTTTCAAGCCTTTGACACTCCAGCATACGTCCTGTCACTGCCAAGGACATACATTGCCTCTCTTGCTGCTTGTCATTGCAGGCCAAGGATAGTTTATGAGTAAGAAAGTTCAATCAACAGCGTGATGAGGTGAAGATCTTCTGCCCCAGGAAGATCCTGTTGATGGACGTATGCAAAGGAATCTGGACTTAACAGTTGCAAAGGAAGATCTAAGTTATCTCCTTACTGAGCCCTCTTGTCCTGGCTGCAGTTTTCCCCAGCTCTCCTCTGTTCACTCCAGAGACGGTAGCATGGACTGATCAAGTAACCAGTTCCCTAGACTGCCCTGGACTCAGGGCTGAGGACTCCAGCCACACAAGGAATCTGTAGGATTTGGGGTCCTTGACCTTGGCCCAGTGTAGTAAATGAAGTCCCATTACTCAAAATGCCCTTAAGCTGCACCCCTAAAATACTCACCTTTGGAATAATAAGGCTGCACCTAGAATGCTTGTATGACTTTTCAATCTCCAGTGCTCTGGGGTTTGCCTGTCTTTTTCAGTTGTCTGTTTGTTTAGTCCTATTTGCAGGCAAAGAGACGTTCATCAAATTTGACTGCATTTTATGGTGTGTAAAAATTTACTCCAGGCAATAACAGATAGACTTCTGCCCAAGTATCAGAGGTGGGAATCATCCTAAATGCCATAAGGTGTCTACGGTGTAGAAGTCCAAACCTGACCTCTTCACATCTCTCTCCCTTCATAATAGTCGGCAGAGAAAGAAAGGCACTTCTTGGGTATGATTCATCTCATGTAAAAATGTCACATGAATCACTTTCTAGAAATGCCTATTTCTCTGTATTGACTCTGAAGGGAGTCTAGATGCATAACTCGGGCATAAATGGTTATACTGCAAATGTCCAGAGTTAGATGGCGTGGATCCCACATGCCTTGTCTGGACCTAACAACCTACAGAAAGACTTTTTTCCTCATCTACTCCCATATTAGATGTGCAGTTGTCAGCTGTTCAGGTATCTCTGAATATCTGCTGCAGAAGAGCTCGTTTGCCCCTTCACCCAGGAATGCCAAACACCATTCTATCAAGATGCTTGAGGAAAAATATAAGTAAGGGTAGTGGGACTTGACTGCAGGACATGAAGATCAGCAAGAAGCATCACAGAATGGTTAAGGCTGGGAGGTGCCTCTGGGAATTGTCTAGTCCAGCTCCTGCTCAGAGCAGGGTCAGCTAATGCAAGTTGTTCAGGACCACGTACAGTTGGGGTTTGAGTATCCCCAAGGATGAAGACTCCACAACTTGTTTGGGTAGTCACCCTTTTAGTAAAGAAGTGTGGGGTTTTTTAATGTTGAAATGGTATTTCTTGTATTTCCATTTATGTGAATTTCCTCTTGTCTTCTTACTGGGTACCACTTAGGGTCTGGCTTCATCTTCTTTAGTCACCCCATTGGGTATTAATATACGTGGATCAGATACCCGCTGAGCCTTCTCTTCTCCAGGCTGAACAATCCCAGCTCTCTCAGCCTCTCCTCATATGTCAGATGCCCCAGTCCCTTCATCATCTTCACGGCCTTTTGCTGACTTGTTGCAATAAGTTCCTGTCTGTATTGTTCTGGGGAGCACAGAGCTGGACCCAGCACCCCTGTTGTGCCTACCAGTGCTGAACAGATGGGAATAATCACCTCCCTCGACCTGCTGGTGACCCTCTTCCTAATGCAGCCCAGGGGCTGCTGGCATCATTTTGAGCTATTGCAATAGACAAGGGCAGAGGGCAGCTGCCAGCATGACTGTAACTCAGTTCCAGGAATGCCAGAAGCGTGTCTTCTAGTTAAAGAGCTGCAGCCTTTAGGCAAGCCAAGTACAGCACGCTAGGGAGGATGCTTCACAAGGAAACTGTATGTGTGGGAGGGCAGGTAGGCAGTTCCTAAGGAGGACCACTATTCTGGCACTAGCTGTCAGTTGCTACTGAAAGAAGGGCAATATGTGTCATGCTCTTCTGGTTGATGGGTGGGTGCAGAGGAAGGACCGGCTGCTTTCTGAACAAAAGGAGACTTGGCATGTTGCTGGCAGATGGGGTGAAAAAAGAGAGGTTAAGTGTGAAAAGAGGCCAGGCACAAGCAGGTTTGTCTATGGGTATAGGGTCTCCAAGGGCATGAAGCCTCTGACATTTATGCAGATGGCATTGCCTGTGGTCCGTCTTGGCCAAGAACCACATTTATCAAGGCCCCTGCCATGGTTGTGTGCAGGTGGCTGGAGAGTCCTTTCAAGCATAGGATCCTGCTGCAGGCACTTGGGTTGGAAGGGCCCCCCATCACCCTTGGCCTGGACTGTGAAGATCATAGATTGCCCATGCTGATCTGAAGGGTGTTCTCCATTCTGGCTTTGAAGTGATATTGTGCATGATACTAGCAAGACTTCAGCCTCTCTTAAAGATCTTCAGGACAGATAAAGATGGAGCACTTATTGTCATGGAGATCCTGGGGGAAAAACTGCAGAATACAAAGGTTCAGTGGCCATGACAGAAAAGAATTTCTGCTCTCTGAAACACACTCCTTTGCCCTATGAGTGGATCACAGTGCATAGGGGCCAAGCTGTCCATTATATAAAGCATAGGATTATCTAAACAAAGAGCATACAAGTCATATTTTGGATGTTTTGGTACAACGCTCTACCAAAACTTGTGAGAGAAGTTAGGTTTGTTGCATTATGACCTTCAGCAGGTCATTTCATCTCCCCCTGGGCCTTTATTTCTCATGTCTCTCAGGAAGGTGCTCTGAAAAAAGAACATTCGGCCAGTGAGCGGCACTGGCAGATGAACCAGGGCTGCTACTCTGCAGCGATCTAACGTCTTCCCAACCAGGTGGACTCATCTCCTCCCCCATGGCCTGGTAGGTGTCGGGCCAAAGCACAAGCAGGAAAAGAGCTCAGTGTTTTCATCCGGTTAGGGTGATGAAATGGCTGCGGGGAGGACCCAGAGAGCACCAAAGCTGGCACCAAGACAGAGCCGAGCTCCTGGGCAGGGCTGGGTGGTGGCAATTCACAGGCAGAGTGGCCAAGGCTTTTTCGGGAGGGGAGCCAGCAGAACACCGTCCTAATTCTTCTGCACACAAGCTATTTGCCAGTGTCATATGAGCTATGAGGGGACATTTGTAAAAGCTTTATCCACCTGAACGAGTCACGGAAGAACATTGTCGGGAATTTTTTGTTTCTGGTTTGCCCAGTCCACTGGAATGAGTCAGTTACTAGTGGAGATAATGAAAAGTGTTCGCTGAAATAAAAAGTGCCAGCATTCAGCAGGGTGGCACCCTCCTGCTCAGTGCTCCATGCTGTAAAATTCCAGCAGGCAAGGAAGGCCGCTTGGCTCTTGTTCAGGAACTGGCAGGAAACAACCCCCACTAAGCTGTGATTCAACACCAAGAGAAAAAAAAAAAAAAAAAGAAATGCCTTCCTCTGTAGCAGGGAGCACGGATGAACATGGCTGGGTTAATAAAGCAACACTGCCCTGTCACATCTGGAAACCCAGGTTGGGGAAAAAAAAAATATCCAATTAGCTCCAACTGTCCTTACTATAGTGGTCCTAAATCAGTCCCTAGAGAGCCGTTGCATCAGATAACTGCATCCTGTGGTGGCTGACTACATGCTCTACAACATTTGCCACAGATGGCAGCCACCAGCCAGGAGAGAGGGGTGCCCATTAGCAGAGAGGCAGAACTCAGCTAAAAGTGCCTCCCCCCGCCTCGGAAAGGTGGTAATGGCATGAAACAGAGCTGCTTGTTCGCAGATGCCCCTCCCATGCAAAAGAGGTTACTGATCTAAATTAAAAATAAAAAAAAAAACAACCACCACCAACAAAAAGCCCCCCAGATTCTACAAAATATTCTTCTTTCTTTTTTTGCCTTTTTTTTTCTCTCCTTCATTGTAAAGCACCCAGGCAAAGCCAGAGCTTTGCAGCCTTCCCTTGTTCCAGGCGCTAAAGCTTGCTGTGTGCAAAAAAAAAAAGCACCGTGAGAGACTAGCTGGATTCTCTCAGTTAGCAGGTGTTGGAAGCCTGCAGGGATCTGCAGGTTAATTAATCCTGACTTACCAGGGCTGGGGAGGCTTATTAGCCTCCACCCTAAAAATGAGGAAGACAGGAGGAGCCCTCTGGGGGGGAGGCAGGTAGTGTTTGCGGGGAGAGAAGCTGAGGCAGAGCCAACTCTGGGGAAGAGGCTTTAGGTGGGGCTTATGAATTCATTTTTTCATCCCTTTTCTCTCAATAAAAGCAAAGTTCAGAAGAAGTGTATTTTTACACTTTAAAACAAGCATCCAATTTGTCGATGGTTAGTGGGAGCTCCAGCAGCTGCCGTGCAAGAAGCCAAGTGAAATCTCCCCACGCTCTACCGCAGAGCTGGGTGAGCGCTTTGGCGTTACTCACCTTTGCTGCCTCAGACCCTAAATGAGGAATTTTTAAGGCCCGTAAGGGGGCGGGAGGGGGATATTTGACTTGCTGTCAGGGCTTGTGAGACCACACGCTTGACTTGATAGCGTTTCTGTGCTCGTCTGCCTGCGTGTCATAGGATATACGTTGCTTTCTAATCAAATCCAAAATGTCGGGGAAGCTAAAAACCCTGGCCAAAACCCTGTTGATTGTGGGGGAGGGAAGAAGGGAATGGAAGCACCACAGGAGGGGGATGGGCCAACTGTTTAGCATAGCTACAGCTTCAAGCATCTCTGCAATTGTTTATGGTTCAAACAACTGGCTGATGGCACCCACTTGCACCTTCTTGCTCAACAATGCCTCTATCTCCTCTTTCCCCCTCCTCCTCCTTGCCTTTGAGGCGTTGACACCCTGACAAACTCAGCCCTGGTCTCTGCAGGGAGCAGGGCGAGGTTTTCCAGGGAGGGCTGATTTGTGCATCCAGGCTTCCCTCCCACTCCCAGCTCTTGCCCACAGCATCCTCCCACCTGGCTTCCCTCCAGGCGGCTGGAGCACCTCCGGGTGGCAGGTAGGACAGAGAGGTGGAAGATGACCAGGCAGCCACCACCACCACCACCACCAGGGGTGTGCACCAAAACACAGGGTTTGATGCCCAGGCAAGTATCAGTGAGGAAAAGGAAAGAGGGATCACATCCCTCCTTGGGTGTGGAATTGAACTGTCTGGGAGAGGGGGAAAAGAGATGCCTGCAGAGCTCCTGCTATGGAAAAACACATAAAGTCCTGCACATAGAGGGAAGGGCAACCCAAGGAGCACCCTGGAATAAAGACAAACAGGAATAGGAGGAAAACACAGAGGATTAGTATGGAGGGAAGTGAGAAACAGGGAGTAACCAATTCCTACAGGGCACCCCTGGCAAAGAGGTCAGAAGGGTGGCAGGCATAAAAGTGGTCACCCTTGTCATGTGCTGGGTCTGCAAAAGTTCTTCTCTCCCACAGTACATTGGACTCAGACCTCTCATCTAAGTTTGCGTGTTCTCAAGGCAAACTCAGCTCAAAATAAGCCCTTAATGATAGTAACAATTACCTTTGATAGAGCTTAAAAGAGAAGAATAATCCACTTTTTTTTTTTTTTCTTTTAGCAAGGGGGTGAAAAAAGCATGACTACTACTCCAGGGAGGACTACTAGGCTCCAGGCTATCACTTGTCCCGATTCTCAAGGAATAAATCAAGAGAAAACTCCCGGTGTTTTATTTCACGTGAGAAATGAGAATGAGCTTGTTCCCATTTCAGAGGGTTTGCTGGGATGCCCCTTTCCCTCCTCCAGCATCTGCAGCCAAGATCTGAAAATTACAAAAGCGATGAGGGTGGTGCTCCCCGCCCAAGGATAATTCCCAAATTCCTCACACACACACACACACACCCCCCGCCGACGGGAACATCCCACTGAAAGCTGTTGCCTGCAGCGAGTTCAATCACGAGCCACCTAGTGGCATTTGCTAGAAATCAGTGTTACAGGCAACAGAATCATAGAATCACAGACACATAAAATGTGTTGGGTTGGAAAGGGACCTTTAAAGGTCATCTAGTCCAACCCCCCTGCAGTAAGCAGGGACATCTTTAACTAGATCAAGTTGCTCAGAGCCTCATCAAGCCTGACCTTGACTGTCTCCAGGGATGGGGCCTCCACCACCTCTCTGGGCAACGTGTTCCAGTGTCTCACCACCCTCATTGTAAAGAACTTCTTCCTAATGTCTAATCTAAACCTACCCTGCTCTAGTTTAAAACCGTTGCCCCTCATCCTATTGCTACCCCAGCCTTCGAGCCCAAAAAAAGAGGTTGATAAAGCAGTTTAGTGGCAGCTTCGTGGTCCATCCATGCCCTGACCGGGCACTGAAAGCCTTTTTTGTTGCTGGCTGGGCTGCCCTGTTCCTAGAGCATCCTTTGGGGCACGGACCAAATGCTGAGCATCTCCGTAGGAGGTAGCAGGGGGTGCAAAGCCATGCAGCCCCCTTTCCCAAGATCTGTCTTGTGATGGCTTCCTGACCCAGCTTGCGTTGGTTTCCTTTGCGTTGGTTTCCTTTTCTCCCAGCTGAAAGCACTCACGTGTTGCAAATGCCATAGATGAACAGAAAGCCCTCCCTCCTGTATAGAGGATGTATGGGGGACTGCATAGGGGCCTTCATGGGGCAAAGGAATGGGAAAAAAAAAAAAAAAAAAGAAGGCTTATTGTCCAGAGGCAGGGGAAGGGGAGGTCTGTCTGGTGCTGTATCCCTCCAGGCACTGCTGGGGGGGGGGGGAAGGGGAAGCTGGGCCGGAAAGGAAGCTCAGGCAGCCCCAGGATATTTCTTAGGGCTGATAAACTCCTGCAGAATGGGCATCCGAGTCTGGAAGTAGCCAGCCTGCATTACCAAGTTTTGAAACATGCGAAGCAAAGTTAAATTGGTCAATTTGAGCACTACTCGTCGCATCATGTCAAAAAATAGCTTGAATAGTTATTTTTCCTCCCTTGCTTTCTTAAGAGAGAAACCCAAATCTCAAAAATCATAATTAATCGCCCTAAAATCAGCATGCCCCCAAAAAGGCAGTTCTTTAAATTTGCTTTTCCTTTTCAAGTTCCATGGCTAGGAAGTTCTAAACAATTCAAATGCTTGTTTTACATGAGAAGATGCTAAGATTCTCATGAAGTCATCACTTACCAGAATCAAGGGTTAATAAAAGCACCAGATGTCACAAGACTTACAGTAAAATCATGGAGATTCACAACATAAATGTATGTAACTTCGTGTTTTGAATTAGTTTCAGCCTTCTGAAAGCCAAAGTTTCCAGGTTTTTGTTTGTTTTTTTTGTTTGTGGGTGATTGTTTTGGTTTTGGTGGTGTTTTGTTTTTTTTTTTTTGTCTGCAGAACATATCCCAAAATATCAAAAAGCCAAGTGAGAGTCTGGTTTAAAGAACAAGATAGCTAATACGTAGAGGCAAGGGTATGGCAAGAATGCTGTGATTGGACATATCAATCATTTCTATGGCAACAGAGTAGGATATAACAATACCATAGAACTGAGCAGAGGAAACTGGCCAAAAAGAGAACATCATTATACACAACCAATATTTTCACTTACTTGTTGTAGAGATATAATCACAAAACGCAGAAAACCATATGCAAAATATCCAAAATTATTGTTTATATTTCCACATTTATAGTTTACAGAAGCAAAAAAACATCTTGTATACAATGAGTGTTTCCTTATTCTTCCAGGGAGTGTTTGTAAATCCATATGACTATAAACAAAGGATATGTTTTGTGAGAGTGTATATAATATAGCATAATATACTGGGAGTGGGTGATTGCATGTACGGACACAGAGAATGAACCTTAAATAGCCACAAAGCCTTTGCCTTTCTGTACTCCTCAGATGAAAATCATAACGTTAAACACCAAGAGTGATCGTTTTCATATTTTTCTCATAAATGTATTTATTACTTCTCTTTTTAGTCACCATGAGTGGTCTTTATCCTGCCTAAATTATAGTGCCCTGTTGTGAGATAGCAGCCTGAACCACCACAGCAGCCAAGGCAGGCTGAGCCCATACAGTCAGCGGAGCCTAGCAAGCTACTTTACTCCTGCTGAGGTAAACTCCAACACCTGGTCAGCCAAATTGCTCTCCAGACTCTGATAACTGTATGATCTAGATCCTTGCTGACTGTACCAAGAGTTTAGACACCTTGCTCTGGTGCAGACCTTTATGCTTTAGACACCTGAGGCACAATCCACCTGCCTGGCCATCAGTATCTGACAGCATTTCAGACCCCTTTGGGTAGCTGTGACATCCCCATGGAGCTGGTGGAGGACTTGTGGGCGACTTCTGGAGCAGTAGCTCAAGACTTAGCAGGATACTTGACATCATTTCAAACGGCACCTGGTCTGAGGTGACTGAATCAAGCCCTTCAGAGGGGAGCACCAGCCAAGGAGTAAAAGGTGTAAAATCAATGTAGGGAGCCCAGGGAGAGAGTCAGGATCAGCAGAGGACAGGCTGGGCACATCTACAACATCGCTGGGGCAAGGACTGGCTGCCAGCATCTGAGCTCACACACAGCCCTTGGCACAAGGCGTACAGGGTGCATGTCTGGAGGTCCTGTGGGAGGCTCTTCAGGACAACTAAGACCTCCTATAGTGCATGCAGGACACTGACACCCTAACATTAAGGTGAGCTGAAACCTCACCCTTGATGTTTACACTGCATTTGAATGCATCACCCACGCTTCCTCTCCAGTAGCTGTAAAGAAGCAGGCACTGCCAGGAAGCTGTATCATCTATTCTGAAGATATGCTATCAAAAGAGAGAAATTACGCCCTGGAAATACCTATATTTCTCCTCTGACCACAAAAGGAATCTCAGTGTAGATAGGTTTGCTGTAAAATGGGTCAGAGAAGCCCTGTCTGATGTACCTTTATTCTTAATGGCAGAAGATGCACAGATGGCAATAAGTATACAGGGTTGTAGTCCTATAATGGAGAGCCTTCCTATCCATTCACAGGCATTATCTTGATATTGGTGGCAATATTGGCATGAATTTCTTAGGTTAAACACTGATGATGTCATGAAAGTGTTTGCTCTTGGCTGAGTCCTTAAAGGTTATTCCGTTTCCTATCCAGACGATGGAGAAGGTCCCTCACTGCTGTTCCCCATGGGTCTATTCTTGCTTTTATTTCTCTTTAGCTGCCTCTGCATGGCAAGGCCATGTTGAAATATTGTTATGGATTTCTAAAATCTTTAATTTTAGAGCAGGGACAGGGGAACAAACAACAAACTTGCATACAAAACGAAGATGTGTATTGGGGGTGATAAGCAGTGGGGTGATAAGCAGTAGACTGATAGCTGTGTCCTGGAGCCCTTCCTCTGTGGGATAGCACAGGTCCCCTCCCATTGCCCAGACAGCTTCCAGTATAGCCCCACATTCCTTTTCTCAAATAGGCAGTCATTAGTCCTGCACACAGCTTTGGTAGCTTTCGTGATCCTGACATCTCTATAACAGAAATGGAAATGAAAACATCAGCTCTCAGAAGGTTGTCTCTTCTCTCGGAGAAAGCTAGACATGCTTGTTTTGAATTAAGAAACAAAACAGCCTCCCACACAAGGCCAGAGATGGTGCTGAAAGTCTCCTGCACACCTACGTATAAACACATACACCACAGAACAGGTCATAGAATACTTCCATTTGGAAGGGAGCTGTCTGAGTGCCTCTCATCCACCTGGCCCATCCCTTCCCTAGAACAGGGCTCTCTCAGATCAGGTTGCTCAGGGCCTTGGGTAGCTGTGTTGTGAGCATCTCCAAGGATGGGGGTTCCAGGGTCCCCACTGTGAGGTTTGACTTTCCTTTTATCTGATTGAGATTGCCTTTGTTGCAGCCTGTGCCAGATGCCTCTTGACTTGAGCTTGGCCTTCACTGTAGCTTCTCATAGCAGCCTTAGAGCCAAACTGCTGAAACGGATGAGTGGACTGTATGGTGGGTGGAAAGCTGGCTGGATCGCTGGGCTGAAAGGTTTGCGGTCAGAGGTACAAAGTCTCACTGGCAGCTGGTTGCTAGTGGCCTCCCTCAAGGGTCAGTACCATTTAAACGTCTCTGCTAATGAGCATTCCTCTCCCCTTGCTCACAGACCCAGTCATCCCAGCACAGAAGGCCGGCAGGGTAGTCAGGCGTGATTTGTCCTTGCAAAGCCCGTGCTGGCTGTTCCCATTTACCTGCCTGTTCTTCGTGTGTCCAGTCACAGCTTCCACAAGACACCCTCATAATCTTTCCAGGTTAGGCCAACCAGACTGCAGTTCCTTGGATCCTTTCTCACCCTTCAGATGTGACGTTTGCCTTTTCCCAGCCATTGGAGACCTTCCCCAATGGTCACAGCCTTTCAAAGAAGATCGAAAGCTGTAGCTGTCTCCCTCAGCACGCTCGGATGCATCCCAAGTCCCATGGACTTCTGTTCTGCCAGACTGCAGGCCACATACACTTCACAATCTCAAAACACCACGTCTGCCTACAATTCGATGTAACGCAGCCAGTGCCAGGAAGTGCAGTCTTCTGGCTGTGTTTTTCTAGAGAATCTTTCATATCTTTGTAGTTCTGGCTGGGAGATTAAACAGAAAACCGTTCTGATCTCCGTACCGCTGCTTTGCAACTAAATGCAGCAGTGTCTACAAAAAGACAGAAATTGATATTTTTTTTCCTAAAAAGGCTTGAAGCCACCATCCACCCTGCTCTTAGAAACTTTACAGTCCTTAAAGGAAAAATTAAACCCTCCTCCCTCTTAAATGTTTCCAAAAAATGACATAACACTCCCCGGAGAATCAGGAACTGGAAAGCAGGTCTGGAAGGTCTGCTGGTTTTTCTTCCTTCACACATTCTGCTACTGTAAATAAGTAAATTCTTGTATCAAATCCTGCTTCTTGTTCAGCTGCAAAGGGTGGGATGTCCCATGGCCAAATTGTTTGCAGACTTCTATGTTAGAGCGCATTGCCTGGATCCCTTCACAGTTGATGGAGGGAAGCAGGCTTTCCCACATTTCCTCACAAGGTAGATATCTAAACCAGATCAGACATTTCCCACAGTTGTTACTGAAGTGGGACATACAGGACCAGTTCAGATGTAGATGTCTACATGGCAGTGTTAGTTGAGACACATGCTGCCTGAAATGCATATTAAAAAGTGACAAAGATCTCTAAAAGCATGTTCCTGGCTCCTATTCCGGCCCTCCAACTAAACTATGAGTCACCAGAAGAATCCTGGTAAAACAAATAAATCTTTGGACGTATTAGCGCAAATCTGGAGGGAAGCAAATTCTAATTCTTCCCTGAAAGCATCTAGCCATCAATACCAAAACCAAGGTGTTAGTTTGACTACCTTAGATGATTTTGGAGACAAAGATGATTTCTCAGAAACTGGCAATTTGTAAAAGGGTTTTGAGTGTGACAGTACGTTTCCCGTGCTATGTCCTTGTGTCAACTGTCAGAACGTGTCCACAGTGTACTAGAAATTATCTCTTTCACTGGCCTGTGCATGGTGATTTACAGTTAGAAAACAAATGTAAAACTGCATGTGTGGCTGGAGCTCCATAGGCTCACAGAGGGCATAGGAGAGAAGACAGAGTAAGGAATCCAACCCCTTGCTCTCAACAAACATCTTCAGAAGTTGAATGCGGGGATTAGCCTAGATACTCCCTACAATATTGCATCAACATCATGTTTGCATAGTTACTCCCAGTCCCAGAACAAACAGTAAGGAAACAGTGAATCAGACCACAGAGGTTTCCAGAAACCTGAGCAGACAGACTGACGGAGGTGCTTGTGCAATGAATAAAAGTACTGTCACTTCTCCCCAGCCAAACTCACTCCGGTGTAATTTACTCAACGTTGCGTGAAGCACCTGTAGAAGTTTCAACATGAGGACTTTTATCATTCTGCTAGAGGCTTGAAGTTGAAAAAATATTCTATCATCGGAAAACACAGTTCATTCAAGAAGGATTTTTGCTTCAGGACAGGTAATTCCACAATGAACTGAAACTTGTTCTTTCTCCATTGAACCGTGTCTGCATCCCTAATTCATTGTACGTCAAATTCTGTTATCCTGATGATTTGGGTCATCTGTTAGAAATAAGCAGGATTTCCCCAGAGAAGGCACTGACAAAAGATGCAGGTCTAGAACCAACTACACTAGACATTGAAGCATTTCCATCACATTAACAAGTGTTTTGAGGTGAATCAAAATTCCTTCAAATCATAATATTGAAAAAGATATGTGAAAATATTAAAAACAAAACCAGAAGACACTTTCATTCCATGAAATTAGTTAAGATATCCCTGGGTTTACTTCTTGGCTTTAAATGGATTATTGCTAGAGGGCTATAATCTGTGCAACTCCAACTTGTTCTTTATATATTTATTCTCTAGTGGATCAAGCATAACAGATTCAGCAGCTCCCGTTCCTGCCACCAGTGTTAAGCTTAGAAAAAGTAAAAGCAACTGTAATCTGTACCTTTCAGGTATGAAACACTTCCTCTAAAATTAAAAAGAAAACAGAAAACAAACAAAAAGAACCCCTTCTTATCTCCATCCCGAGATAAATCTATCTGTGAAGGCAGCACACATAATGAGAGAGGAAAAGGTGCCAGTAGACAGGTGTGACTTGGCTTTCGTTGGCTATACCTTTATCTAACTGGGTGGAGACACAAAAGAAACAAAATCTTTCCATTTAGCTGTGTCATTATGGGGTGAGGCACCCTGGCTTTGGTGCACTGAAACTCTGACAGTGGGTATAGTCATGCTCTCCCACTGGCTTCAGTTGCTACATCTCTTTCCCAGCTTCTCAAATGCCCTCACTTTCCCCACCTTTCCTCATCGCTGGAAAGTGGTTATGTGTCCAGGAAGGCATGGCCCTCTGTATCCTTCCAGCACCCCAGCGCATTACAGTAACACAATTTGTCCCTCACATCTTTCCCCTCATCCCCTTTGGCCATCTGACGGGCTGGGCAATTTGATTCAACAGCCGAAATGCAGCTCTCAGGTATGCACTCTGGACCTCCCACTGGCTCCAGAAGAATTTGCACGTGTGGTACTAAATGAAGATTTGCTCAAAGGAATTTAACAAGACAGTTTGTCACATAATACTTATGCAAATCCGTCTGTGACAGAAAATATGCCCATTAATAGTTTCAGAAAGAGGAAATTAGCTTACAGCTCTTCAAAGAGCAAATCAACCATTTAGGTGCACAGGAAATAAAACCATATAATTTCATTTACTGCAACTTCTAGGTTAACATAATGGTTTATCTATTGGTGATTAGAAGCCATTCTGCAAATGCTTCCTGAATTACCTGCAGAAAAGTAAAAAAAGAAGCCCAGTGGTGCACAAGTCACCGTTTTTTGGCAGAGAAGATTTAGTCTAGCAGTCATGAAACATGTTGCTTAGCACTCAACGTGAGCCGAGAGTCAAATCCAATAGCATGCAGATATCAAATATTTTGCAAACATCAAATGAAATATTTCACAAACAAACCGTTGTTTGAATTTTGTTCCAAAGTATTTGGGCAATACTTTGAAATGTATCTATGCAAAGACAAGTGGGAGTTTTCAACATTTCACTAACTATGATGGGCCAGCTCCGGCATAAGTATTATTCTTATCTGTTTCTACCAAGAGAGTACAAAAATTCTAACACTTAATATGTTTAGCAAAGCAATGCTGTGGCTGGAAGCAGCACAAAGGACGTGAGGCTTTCACTGTGCTATCCGGGGATTAAAATTGGCAAACGTGTTTCGCTAGCCTGGCTTTCCAGCAGAGTCACGGAGCAGAAACGAGAGAGGCATCATCCACTGCACCGGGGTATCTCCCTCTCTGAATGAAGGCTTGCTCCTCACAGAGCGCTTCGTGGTGTCAGGGTGAGAACTCACACCAAGAGGACACCCACCACCTCCCTTGGGCGACTGCCGGAGTGCCGAGGAGGCTCGACAGTCTGGTGGAGACCTACTTCCTAAAATAAAACCTGACCCGTGGGTTAGTACAAACAGTTCAGGACAGCTTTCTGCATTGCCTGCGGTACCTAGCCAGGCTGAGCCCACACTTAGGAAGATTTCCAGCCAGCTCTTCCTACAGCCCCATTAGCGCAGCTAACGTGTTGTAAAATGCAGTTTTATGAATCACTCCCTGAAGCTTTTTGGGTGTCACGGAAGGGTCACAGTAACAGAAAATAGGGAGCATGTGGCTTATTTGCAATGGCTTTCCCTCTTCAGCCCAGAAAGTGGAGCTGAGACCCGCCTTGAGCCCCCCAGCATTGCGCAGCTCTGTCCTGGGTTGAGAGACACAGGACTAACTTTTCTTCTAATGCTGGGGAAAATTGCACTTTTAGAAGACTCTAGTGTCTGAATTTGTGAAAATATTTACTTTATAGCCAGCCAGGCTCTGTGGGATTCAAGGTTTTAGTGTTTTCCAGCCTTGCCAGGTGCAGGGACAAGGAGGAGCAAGGCCTGGGCATTTGACCCAGGCTGGCCAACAGGATTATTTCATACCATGAACGTCGCATTCGATATAAATCAGAAAAGTTTGCTGCGTAGCTCTCTCTCCCTTGATGGCAGCGGGTCCAGACAAGTCCTTGCCCCAGTACCAGACCCCTGAGGCCTTCCCTTCCTCCCGAAGCCATTGCGCTGGCAGTGTCCACCATTTGCTGTCCCTGCTGGGAGTGCACAGCTTCCTGCTGATAGAATTGGCTGAGTAAAATTCTTGTACACCTTATATCAGTATCGGGATTAATACTGGTTCTTTAGTATTATTGTTAATTATTTAGTCTTAGTCTATTAAATCTATTTATATTTCAAGCTTCGTGTTTCTTTGTGTTCCCCGATTCCCCTTTCTGGGTGGGGAGGGGTCATTGCGGAATAGAATAATTGTCTAAATGACAATAGATTGTTACGGGTTTTCTCAAGCCATAATAAGCTCTCAGAGACCCCATGGGGAGCTGAGGGGCTGGGGAGCTCAGGACACGGCTTGTCGCCTAGGTTTGTGTCTAAGCTGCAGCTGCCTGCTGCAGCTGGAGTTCCTGGACCGACTTTAATGGCACTTATATATGGCTCTATACGAGACGTGGGCTGACTCCAAACCTCAGATTACAGCTCTGCAGCCTAGCCTCTTATTTGTCCCTCCTTGAAAATCTTCCCCTGCGGTGGGTAGGTAAGGATCATTCCCGGTAATGGAATCTGGGCAGCTACAGCCAAAAAACTAACCCTCTGCTGGCACTTAGGAGTTATTTTCAATGATCTGGAATAGAGGTTGAATTTTCTATGTATAAATACTGGATGCAGCAATATGATTAATGACAAAGTTATCTCCTGTGATGAAACAGGAAAGTTTGGTCCAGAGCCAGAGCTGGGAAGTGAGGGGAGCTGGAGCTTGGGCAAGGAGAAGGGCGATTATAGCTCTTTCTTCCCTGACCTTGCAGGTCTGACAAAGTGCCATTCAGGTCTCAGCTCTTTTTTCAGGCTTTACCAGTCAGGTTTAAGTCAAATCTCTGTTAGTCCAGCCCAGTGTTAAGTTGTCAGAGGTGGTGGTACCAGAGATGCTGTAGAGAGGCATTACAGAGAGAAACCCTCAGGAAAACCCCAACCTGTGTTCCGGAACTCCTGATGATCTTTTTTTGAGCATAGATCAGACTCCTCACATCTGATCCCATAGCAGAGAAAGAAGATGTCACAGCAATTCCCTTGAGACAGAGAGACTGTAACACCAAGGACGGCCCTTCCCAGAGTAGCAGTGCAATGTGCCCTCTGGTGAGAAACTGGTGGAATAAACCAGAAAAATCCCCAAATTTTGCAGCCCTCCCAGGTTCATCAACCCACTGTTAGGACGGGTGACCTTTTTCTCATTTGGTGGAAGACTTAAGGACAGCCTATATCTCAAAGGAGACAAGTCCTTCAGCTGAGCTGGTGTGGTACAAGGCTATTTCATACATTCACTTCGCTCCCTTCCTGGGACTCTGCATCTTCCTTTCTCACCAGTCTTTCCCACGGGATCTGCTGGGCCCCTGGCTTCTCCTCTGCCTACATACAAAGAGCTTTCCACTGACTAGGTTCTCCACCTCCTACGTACAAAGAGCTTTCTACCACTCCTCATGTTTCCTTCGCAAATGCAGAGCCTCCCTCGTCCTCCTCTGCTACAAACAACTCCTTTGTGGCTCTGCCACACCAGGGCAACAGCCCCCAGCCCCAAAAATAGCCTGGCATGGCCCAAAACTTCTTCCTTGGCCATGTTGCTTGTCTGGTGGCATGGGGGAAGCTGAAGCACGACATGATAAAACTTGTTTGCCAGAGTTGCCAAAGGTAAGTCTGTTTTGCTTCCTTGTTTGCGGCACCTTGACAAGGTCAGGTCGAAGCATCTGGCAATGAGTGACTAACTCAAGGCCTCTGCGTGAGTCAGCAGCACAGCCTGGCAGGGCTCAGGAATGCTGATTGCTGGGTCTTGCCATCACCACTAGATCATGTTTTCCCCGTGGTTGCCCTAGCAAAGCTTTCACGGGTGAATACAGCACAGAAATATCTCCCTTAATGAGGATTTCCCACTGCAATTCTTGGCAGAGCTAAATTGCTGCAGATTCATGAGCCTCCGTTCAGATCTTCTCTAATTCCTCTTTTGAAACCCCATTACCTCCATCTGTGTTGCCTTTTGCATCAATCAGCCATTTTTACTTGATGGGCTGTTTTCGTGTTTATTTTGTTTCTCGCAAACTCCGATAGAATTTCGCCAACTGAATTTTAAAGACTCCTTCATTACTCACATCTTGTGTGCAAACAAATGCAGCCTGCATGAGGGAAAAATACAAATCAGCACAATTTTCTTTTTCTAAGAAGGCAGAGAAGTTCTGAGTTCTACCCAAAGCAAAGCAGTTTCATTGCTAAAAGCAGTACCAACTAACAAAGATGGCAGTACTACATCAAAACAATTCAGATACGTTGCCCAGAAAATCTTTTTCCAGCCCCGGAACTGATGATTTTGCAGCTTCCATTTCAATTGCATTCAATGGCTGAGGGTCAAATTCAGCCTGACGCTGAAGAGTGACTGAATTTAAGTCCATTAGGGCTGACGAGGGCCTCCATGTCCCCTCCAGAGGTGAACAAGCTCCAGTGACATTTTGCAGAAGGACAGTGGATAATAATTTTGCCTTTATAAATCATGTGGTATGGGCAATGGGTGCGTGAACAAGTATGCAGGCAGGCATCCTTGCAAATGAGCACCACCCAGGACCATTTTCTATTGGTAAGGCCAGCTGGGACAGATCAGTTCACGTCCATTATATTCAACTCCCTTTACATCTAAAGTAGGGTATCTACTGGGAAGCGGACCTTGACTGTGCTGGCTCCCAAATCCCTTGGAAGAGTGTTAGTCTCCCCGGGCCAGGCACTGTCTAACAAATGAGCAGTGTTGACGACCGGGGGCTGGTGGCTGTAAGTGTCCTTGTCACCATCTAATTAATTAATACAGGAGGAGGGGGTAATTCCACAAAACACCGGCCTCGCCTGTGCACTGGGCTAGGACATTGTACAATGTTATATATGTGCACAGGACTTGTTTTTATCCCTTCCTTACAGGTTAGCACTTTCTCCTCTGCTCCACCTCAATTGTTTACACCATTTGGGGACTACTTAGCCTCCAAATTTAGGGTTCATTTCACTGATCAGCACTGATCACAATAAGCAAATGTGATGGCACACCCAAGAGGGAGGTTAGATAAAGTGTGGCAGTGTAGCTGAGGGCTGAAGTGGAGGGGCAAATTTCCCAGTCTCAGCCAAATATTGTACATTTTAAAAAGAAATATTTATTGAATTGTTGCCTATTTTTAGAACTTGCAGGACTTGGGTCTAATCATGCAGCAAGTTACACAAAGGTTTTGACTTTTGATTGTGGCAACTTTAAAGCCCCTTGACAAAGAAGGTACTTTTTTTTCTTTCATTTTCCAATTTACAGCAAAACACTCTGATCACAAAAGCTCCATTTCAGAATTTTTTTAGCCAGATGTGATCATGAATTATAGAAATGCATTTCTTTCAAAACAGAACAAAAAATGTAATAGAGTTTTTGTCACGTGTTTTAGTAGTAAATGTTATTTATGATAACTATCAGAAAAAATCATGTCATCCAGCAGTCACAGGAGATCACTCAGCACCCTGCAGTGCCGCTGCCAGTTGCCATCCCTTTTGAAAAGAAATAACCAGTTGAGACCGAGGTTGAAATCCCAGCTGAAAAAGCTCTCTTTGAAGATGGCTGTGTAGCAGTACCACCACTGTACCCCTTTGATTCCACCCTCATGTTGTAAGCACATGATCAATTGATTCCTTCATAAAGCACAGCTTAACTAATGCATTTTTTTCTGTATGCTGCATGAGTTTTCATTGCTTTTCCGTTGTATTTCTCATGTGTGGGGAAGGCGAGGGACATGTTTGACAAGTAGTCCCACTTCACTTCATAGGTGCAGTGACAAATCCAGCTTGAAAATGTCCAGTGTGATGTCTGAATGCATTTTTTTTCCTCAAGGATGGCTAGCAGGCACAGTAAGCCTGCTGAATTTTGCTTTCCCTCCACAGTAGCAGGTATTGCATGGCTCTTACTGATTTGCTCTCTTTATGTGACCACTTTTTAGAGCCAGCTTTTCTCGTCCCCTGCTCCCTGGGATACTGAAGCTACAGGAACAATTCTGGCCAGCCTTGCACACCACCAGCCCCACTGGAAGCAATGGTGAAACCTGGTAGTTTTGCAAAGCTTTAGTTCTTCTCCCTGTCTCTTCTTCCCATGGGTGAAGGAGAACTGGGATTACTGACAACCAGGTCTGGAAATGCAGTACTGGAGAAGAAATCTCGCCTTTGCCCTTCAAGAACATAGTAGCATAGTCACCTCTGGGTGCATCCTTTCTATCCAGCTAATGCAGAGCATTAAGATTTTTGTACCTGAACAAATTAAAGAAATTAGTCAGAGGCCATCTACAGGCTCATCCAATGCAAGTTGGATCTTAACTGTGTTCCCATCTGGATTCAGGTCAAGACATAGGACAGAAACAGTTTAGATTTTAGTCAGCATAACCTAAGAAGCCCTAGCTAGCAGCATTCCTCCTGCAGCAGATTACTCAGCAGCATTGAAGTTGGCACAGCCTTCAAGTCTGTCATATGATACAGCCCAGCATGGGAACAGCATCAGGCCGTTCACAAGAGTCACAGGCTAGCCACCTCAGCTTAGATAAATCAGTTTCCACCAGTGCCTTTTGAGCAGACATCCATCCTCCTCCTCTGGGAGTCTGTGCTGGTACTGTCAGCAATGAGATGCTGAGATGCTGTTACTCTAATTTAGGGAAGTAGCAAGAGTCCTGGTTGCACAAAAATAGCGTAAGCTGTTCCCTGCGAGATGCATCAACTGTGCATTGGTGTGAAACCATACTTCTGTCATTTGGCCCTCCATTTTTTTTGTGTTCCCCCAAAAAACAGTGCACTTTACAGCTTTATCCATCTTCATATGTGGATGCTACTGAATTGTACTTGTATGTCTCTACAGCAGCATCACTGCCATCAGCTTATTCCTGAGTCTTGAGCAGATGGAGATAGTTACAAGTGAGCCCTACAACAGAAAGACATTATGCTATTGTGTGAAGGGAAGAACTCCAGGAACTTTTCTGTAGACTTTGGTTGAAGTTAACAAACCACAACTGGCACACTGGGTCAGCCACTTACAAGCTGCTCCAGGGGCTCCTGACACATGCCAAGCTCTCACTTCCTACCACACCCCACCACTTCCAGGTCCAGGACACTTCCTCCCTATTCTGACAGATGATGACCTGTTCCCCATTATGCAAGTGTTTGTCAACTCTTGTCTAGACTAAAGCAATGCCATGTATATGAGCAAGAACTCACAGAACCACAGAATTGTCAGAGTTGGAAGGGACCTCTAGAGATCATCTAGTCCAACTCCGCTGCAAAAGGTCGGTGGTGTTCCCAGTGGGGCTCAGGCAGTCAGAAATCAGCAGGTCTCTGGTACCCAGCAGCCTCTCTGGGGATTAAAAGAAGGTAAGAGCCTGGTGTTAACTGCCTCTGTTCACAAGTGTTAGCAACTTTTCTGATTTAGATCCTGGATATTCTGATCCATATTCAAATGCTTGTAATGTTAAAGTGTGGTAACAAAGCTTTTTTTTTCACATATGCTTCTCCATACGTCAATGCAGATGTGACGAAAAGGCACAAGCACAAACATGAAAATTGTTTGCCACAGAAAGGAGAACCCATTCAGGGATGTTAAAACAGTTTTAGATTGTTACCTAAAAGGAAAGCACTCTTTTGTCTTTCTAAAACCCTGGATACCTGGCCCAGTCCTATGGAAACTCGCAAAATACATCCTTACAATATCCCTACTATTAAAGGGGGACAGTTCTGAGAATTGATCATAGAGTCATCAGGGCCTCATGTTTGCTGTATTAATTCTCCCTAGTCAAAACTGTAGCATCCTGTTCTGTAGGTGGATGGGCTTTCAATGTGTAGCAAAGGAATAAAAGCCAGCATATTTTTTGACCAAAGAAAAAAAACACATTTCCTGTTCCTTTATCTTGTGTTTGTATTGTGTATTTTTCCTTCACAGTCTCAAAAGACAAATGTTGATTTAAGCCATAAGTGTAGCTGAAGATACTATTCCTAGGAAGGGATTTCTCCATACTAGTTACTATAATCAGCCAATCTGAGATGTGTGTATATATATATATGTGAGGGATAAACAGAGCCAGAATAAAATGTACATTTTTGCAATTCTAGAACTCCAAAGACTCGAGGAAGCAAAATGGCAGCCAAGTGTCACTCCCTTCAAATTCTCTTTGAATGCTACCACCATGCAGAAAGATACGTTTCATAATCTAGAAGATAAACAGTGATATAAAAGGCAGATAGGGACACGCGGAAGAGCAGCAGAAATGGCTTTTCCAGGGGTAGTTTTGTCCACAAATTTTTATGGTCTCAGCTGTTACAACCTGTGCTTCACAATATAATATAATATTTCATGACAAAGAGGAGCTAGATTTTATTCAGATCCCTCCTGTAGCACCATTGAAAAGGAGGCCATGACAGACAGAAGTAAACCTTATACCATCGCTAAAGCTGTTTATTAAAGCTTGGATTTTGTTGATGAAGGACTGGCAGGAAATGTCATTACATGTAGGGCTCAAGTTTGCCAGTCTTATACCATCATCACTGGATACGGACAATCTCTTCCAGCACATCAAGGGTTACCAGACTTCTTCACCACTTAGCACAGACTAGGAAAACAGCCTAAGACTAAAGAAACCAGTTGACAAATAAATGCCCTCTCAGTAAGATACTGAAGGTCAAATTCTGCACCTAGTCTATAGCTCTATTGTATTGGGATATCAAAGCAGATAGCTGAACTATGCATGAGTATGCATTCATTCATTAATAAGGGGTTACTGTAGTACATTTTCTCCTGATCCTTTTTATCTCCTCAGCACAGTACTTTCACCCCTGGTGAGGTCCCCAGGAAGGTTATGCTGATGTGGAGTGATGAAGTCACACTTAGACAATGATGATGAGGCTTTCCAAAGAGCCCAGTTTCCACATGGGCTCATACATGGAACAATCCAAATTTTGCTGAGACCTCACCCAGAAATGCTGGGTAAAACCAGTCTCTAAGAGTTGCCGAGTTCTGTGTGCTAACAAAAGGACAACTATAAGGGCCTGATTAAAAAAATATGGCAAGTCACATTTGTTTCAGACCATCAGAACTTAGTGTAAGCAGCTGGGTTTAAAAGCCACATTGGCTTTGCTGAACGACTAGCAGCACCACAGATGAGGCAAGCATTGAAACTGGCCACAGCATTTTACCCTCTCTGCTCCAGAAGTAAATGGACCATTGTTTTTGGAGAAATGCACAAATAGGTTGTTTTTCTGTGGGCTACAAAGCTTGTGGTTAAACCACACTGAGCTGAAAATGTAAAAATCTCACAAACCTGCAACATGCTTTTCACTGTCACATGTAGAATTAGCAACAGTATTTCTGAGGAGGGCTGAACAGACAAAATCTGATGTTGTGTGTGCTGATTATTTCCGCCCTCGAACAAAACTTCCCGTGTCCTTATACTTCAGGCTTCTCTGCTAGAGTTGAGAGCAAGCCTTTTGCATCTGTGTTAAGCTGCAGAAAAGTCTACTTTAAGAGCTCAAGCAGACTTTCCTGTTTTTAACCAAACCTGGATATTGCACCTAATAGACAACACCACCTCTCTATTTATCCAGATATTTTTAATTTATTAGAAGCAGTCATCCACAGTATTAGGTGTTTTGTAATTAAAGTATACAAAAGAACAGGATTAACTGGCAGAACATGAGCAGCTACCTACCCAACAAAAACAGACAGGGCAAAACACCACATTTAATAATATTAATCATAATGAAAAATTACTTCAGATTTAACCATGCACAGCTTATTTCCCAAACTTTTATCAAAGGGCTACGGGCTTTTTGCATGCACTAATAGTTAACAAATTGGGTTTGGGGAGACTGAAAAACCTTTGTCATGCACACGCTCAAATGATCTTCCTTTCTTTCAAACTAGCAAACAGTGAATACTAACCCCTCTGTCATTAATGTGTTCATCCATCCCTTATTTGAGGTTCTTCCCAATTCCTTTGATTTCTTCCTGAAGGTGATAATCCACTCTTTAATTTGAGTCATGTCTTACTGCATTCATTTGTTGCATGAGCGAGAAGAAAACCGAATCAATCAATCAAACCTGTGCAGAGCAACACTAAGCACAGTAACTCTTGGTTAAATTTCATTCTCAAAGTAGAATTCAGCCCAGGGAAAGTTAGCATTTCAAAAATAATTAATCACAGCATTAAAAAACAACTTGTCTTTTTATGTAGTTCTAAGACAGTGCTGAATTGCTCAACTTGAATCAAAGCTGTAGATGTGGCTTTGGTTTTTGCCTGTTAAAATATGGCATTACTCTGGCCATTGCTTGTGCACTTTTAACCCAGCTAAGGAGATGATGTACAAAGAAGAATCCTACAAAGCTCTACCAATGGCTTCTGGTGTGTTTTGTTGTGAAGTTTCAGTGTCTTGACTGAGCAGGTTAGCCCACCATTTACAGGAGTTGCTCAGGAGAACACTTACTGGAGGTCCACAATTTCCAGACAGGTTTCAACAACCTCTACAATTTTATTTCACCAAACATGACTCAGTTATTTTATCAATAGAAAAAGGCTGCCTTTTGGGGAAACAGTAAACATTACTGCAGGTTTGAAATCCCTTGAAAGGCTGAAGCTCTATTGTTTGCATGACAAATACTGTAGACTGACAAATTCTGAGGAACCATCTCACATTTCCAGAAAGTATTTTATTAAGAATAATCTGAAGCCCCATCCTCACATCCTAGCTTTTTCCCATTTTCACAGCTTCTGGAAGTTGCTAAGCCTGGTCTAAACTCAAAAGCAGCAGTAGAAAATATACTTTCTTTTATAAACAAATCTTGGCAAATTGGAGAAACTTGTTAAATACTACACAGATAATAAAGCACTGTGAATTGTCTGTCTGAGGGCAGAAGGAGTGCATTCGAGAGAAAAATATATGAGGTATATTTTCTAAAATGTCCTTTAAAATGAAGTTTTGGCTATTATTGTTCCCACGATTCTACCTTCCATGCTGGAAGGATGGTGGCACTACCACTGGCTGCAGTTGCAGTGAGGCCACCTGAGCAGCGTGGCTCTTCGTTAAAGTTGCCTGGTTCCACGCTCTAGATTTTAACATTCATCAGTAACGTCATTCAAAAGCAAAAGGCAAAACCTATCTCCATACTCTGAAACGCAGAGGCACTGCGGTCCCCAGGTGGACTCCTGCTTAGTAACTAAGCAACCACATCCTGCATCTCCAACTCGCATGTGCCGATCTTACCTCAGGATTTTCTTTGGCAATTTTTACCTTGCATCACTTGTAGATCTTCCGTTCATATCTGACATGTGCTTGTTGTAAAATTGTGAATGAATTACTTCATTCATTGTGAATAATTCTAGGTCTGCAGATCATCTCATTTATGAATTTTGTAATCCACGTGATTGAATTTTTAACTGGGAATATATCTTCTGCAATAAATCAAGTAATGTTAATTTATGCCCCATACATCTTTTGATCTATATTGATACAGTTTTTTAAATTAGCAAGTAGACTGTGAATGTTAATTGTCCCACTGGCTGTAATATTGCCAATATTTGCTTTGCTTTATCTGCAAAGATCGTAACATTTAATTTGAATAAGTAATCAAAACAAAGTCAGTAGAAAATTCTGAACTGCCTTTTGGTGACCCAGCATTTGAATTAAATGTTTGCTTCTCATGTGTAAGTCACATGGGAATTCTCACAGACAAGTATTATGCTAGTAAAGCTCGCATGATCACATATTCATAGAAAATAAATATGAAAGGATTACAACCACAGTTAAATAGAAGCTCCCTTTTGAATGCAAATGAATATTTAGGGTATATATTCACTCAAGCAAATACATTCCAGTCCTTGCTAATGCAAAACTCCATCAGTACTAACCAGAGGGCCAGACCCATGTTAAAAATAGCACTTAGTTGAAGTGAGAAGTTTGCAGTAGTGGAAATGTTTTATGTAAGCCAGCTGAGGAATGCTTAGCAGTAAGGAATGTATTTGTGCTTCTCAGGAATGATGGAGTGTAGTTCAAGATCAAGATCTCAAATCAAGACCATAAATCAAGGATGTCGACCTGCCCAGAGACCCACCCATGGCTGCTTGTACTCCAAAAGGTCCTTTATGTCAGTGCAGAACTGTAGAAAAAGCCATAGGGTTAGAATATAAACACAAAAGTTGCTCAAAGGAGGATTTTGTGTCAAATGCTCCACAAGGGTTGTTTTTGTAATTTATTCCAATGGAAACAGGGAGTATAAATTCATATAGGAGGCGTTTTCTTATCCTAAGCCATATCAGCCTAATCTCATTTGCTAAATTGGGGAAAAGAGACATACTCTTCTTCTACCAGAGCAATTGTTCCCAACCTTTATTCAGCTTTGTGTTTGCTGCTTGCTGCAAATACAACACGATCTGTGTGGGCTCACAATATCTTTATCTATTCTAGCTGCACCAAGAGGCCTAAGAAAAAGATACTATTTCTCTTTATAAAGTTTGTCTTGGCTATATCTTTATAGTGCTCTAGCTACAGCCATGCTGCCACTAACAACATAAATGAATGTTCTACTTGTCTGAACAAAAGCCAAACATAGGCAAGTCACAAACGCTTCAGATGCAATTAAGAAAGAGACCATGCAGCAATCATAGAATAATTTAGGTTGCCAGGGATGTCTGGAGGTTTTCTAGTCCACCTCCCTGCTCAAAGCGGGGTCCTGGTGCATCTGAACAACTCGGATCCTGGGGCTTTCAGGTGTCATTATTCCTACAGTGATTATCTGGTAATGCTTATTTAGTCTGTTACAGTGTTTTCTCTCTCAAATTTATTGGTAGTCTCAGATACAAGTATTAAATGAAAATATCATTTATGTGACTGTAAGCAAGGCATAAATCCCGCTATCTCCTGCTACATTTTCTAGTCTGAAAGATAAAGCAAGATTTGTAAAAGAACAATAGGAATATAGGGCTTGCACATATGAAATTTGGAGAACAGTTATACAACTGTATATAGTTTTCATCATATCACCTCTGACACTACATGCACACAATATTTCTTTGATGTGCCACTTTGGTCTAAGACATTCAAAAGCTGGGAAGATAAAACTACATTTACCTTCAAAGAACTCTTGAGGCAGGATTTTTACTTGTTACAATAAAAGTAATTCTCAGAGGAGATTAACTGTTAGCTGCATCGTCATTTAATTATGTTGAACTTTTTATGCTGAAGCTTTCAACAAACACTTTCAAGAAAATTATTGCTTAATGTAACTATTTAAGTGAAATGCTTTTACCTGTCATTTTTAATTAAAAAAAAAAAAAAAGCAAGCAAGCATCTCTTTTCACAGTGAAGTCTGTATTTATTCTGGTGGAGGAGGGAAATATTTTCTCTCTTTTCAAAACTTTTGTAGCTGGACTTTACCTTGAGCATATTTCAAAGCTGCCCTTAATGCCATTCCTTCCTTCAAAACTAATTGATTCACTGTGTAAACATTCCTGATGCACAAATACAGTCAAGGGTTGTTTGCATGTGGTCCGCAAATCAGGCACAGGAGCTAATGTAAGAGCTGCTGTTTGATCCACCAGCCTCTGAGATAGATTAAGCTTTTCTCTATGACTCACCACTGCTTTTATTGGGAAGAAAAAAGTTATTTTTTTTCTGTTCAAATTATTGTAATATGCAAAACCAGCATCACTATTTCAGAGTTTATAGCACAGCCGTTAATAATAGATTGTCCTATTAAACAGAAAGTTAACTTCAGTATACATCCAGGGTGTAGGAAACAATACAAAAAGCACAAAAAGAATGAATGGGTGAAGCACAATAAAACAATACTTAGACTTGGAGGAGCAAACACAGCATCTTCTGCCAAGCAGAAATGAAGCAGTTGCTTTCTCCTGCAAGCATTACCTCAGCCATTTCTGGACAGATAGGCTTTTATCCATATTGCCATCTTCATGAGTCACCGTATAAATCGTTTGGCTGCCCTAAGTGGGTCTAAAGAGGGAGAAATATAAAGAACAGGTGTCATCAACACATGGTGGAAACCAGAGTCCTCAGCTCCACAGACATCCTCCTTGAGGCACTGCGTGTACAGGGAGCACAAAGGGTGACCAGCAGAGCCCTGTGGGAAGAGCCCACACCAGAGTCCCTCAGGACCAGAGGGACAGAGCTGCTCAGACAGACCCTGCTACCCACTCATGGCAGGAGCAAAAGCAACCGAAGAACGTGGAGACACCAGGAAATGCTGTCATGGTACTCTCATTCTTCATCCTAGTCAAAAGGAGGTCAGTAGCCAACACTGCTCTGGGCAACATCTAGGATTAATATTGTGCCAACAGAGACCTAAGTGTTGCAGTTACTGGGTGGAGGAGATTTCCACTCAGTCTCCCCACCGGACACTTGAGAACCGAGGGATTTGAGATGGTGTAAGGACTGGAGTGATTGTCAGTGGTTGTCCCCCATCTCAAATCCCCAGATGCCAAGCCTTTTGATGGTTTCACATCTTTCAAGAGATCTTAAATCATGCAATGATTGCATTGTTTGAATCAGTTCATTCTAGTCCCGACACATCCCAATTTACATACTGTTTTGTTTTCCCAGCTCTGTCATTAATGTTTAATGCCTTAATTCAGCCATCAATCCCCACTCAGGGAAACGATTCAGCTAAGTATGTATTTAAAGTCAAGCACATTCTTAAACACTTTGCTGAAATGAAGTGGTCTTACACACATGCTGACATGCTTTGCTGAACTGGGTTTTCATACACAAAAGAGTTCACTAGCCATAGGCGCTGGGGAGGGGAGCCTTCCTCTTCCTCATGTACACTCATGTTGAAGTCTGTGGTGGTTTGTGAAGGACTTTATGCTCTATGTTATGAGCATAACATGGAGTTATTCTGTAACAGATGTTATTCTCTAACTTAGAGTTTTCTATAACATCAATGCATTATATTCAAGAAGGCATTTGCAATCCTGTTTCAGTTTTGCCGCTGCTCCAAATGTCATGACACTACCAGATACAATCTTTTGTATTTTCTGAATTTTGTCAAGTTGATTTATTCTAAACTAAAGCTTGAAAGGTAGCTCTGACTCCAAGATCTCTCTTTGCAGTAAACTGATCAGAATTAGGGTAATGCCTGATCATTGGCATTATTCAGATCTCAAAGGAAGGAAAAATCAGCAAACCTTTGCACAGATGTCATTTTGTCCCTGATCTGTCAACTAGTAGAGATTTAAAAAAAAAAAAGAAAAAAAAAAAAAGGTACTGATTGATTTCTCAAAGCAGGATATTTACCTTTGTTCACCAGGACTCTTACTCCAACACTGACCAAATTGTTTTAACATTTCATATTGAAAATTTGATAGCATGTTGCTCAGGGTCTTGGTTTGGTGCATGGCAGGGAGGGTTTTGGTTTTTTGTTTCTACTTTTCAACCTCTTTTTTTCATTTCTTTCTACAGGAGAACAAATGAAATAAACACCATAGAGGCCTTTTCAACTCTATTACAGTCACATATTTTCACTGCTACTGGTAGTGGTGGAAGCAGTAGTGGATTCTTTCATGACTGTTTTATACATACTTTAACTTAAGTGCTTAAAAATCTTATTAGGCACTTATTTTAAACATTTTAAGTATTTGAGAGATGTTAGCACTTTACTGTTCCTTTACAAGACAGCTGTTTCCAGCAATAGCTCCTACATGGTCCATTTACCTCTACAGCAAAGAATAATTCACAAAGTATCCAAACCTCCTGTTGAAAACAGTGGAGGTGAGAGGAGGGAGTAATCTGACAAGGCAATTTTGTGCTAAAGACACTCATTGCAACATTTTGGAGTTGTCTGTTACCTCAAAGTTTGATGTAAATTTGTCCTAGTTATGGGTGAAGGAGAAAGTCAGAGAAAAGGAGTTTCTTTAGCACGCCTTTTAATCCGTTAAACCATACAACTAATTTTAGGTCAAAATTTTGTTCAGTCAAAGTGCACGTTCATTAAATACGCTTTCATTTTACGCAAGGAGGATGTCCATGACAGCAATAAACAGCTTTGCAACTTTCAGCTTATGCAAGAATAAAGACTTACTACAGCTTGACCTAGTGTGCATCCACCCAGTCCTATCTGACCGGATTAAACTGAAGAAGCAGATTTCAAGTTTTCAATCAAATTCCACTAGCAGCCTGATATTTAAAATCAGAATCCCCCTTCTCATCTCCACCCCACAAAAGTATTAGATTTATTTGAAAGGTTTAAGAGACATTTTCTCAAAAAATTGAGAAAACCTTAATCAAATAATAGGAGTGTCAAGATGTGAACAGCACACAGATCTGTCTATCTTGTTATTGTTACCTGGAAATTGGGCGAGATAAATACTGTGACCTACTTTATATCTCTCAAGCCACTGACAGTAACCGGCCAGTTTCTTTGTGCAGCATTTGTTTCCTCTCATCAAAACTTTTCTGCGTAGTAGGTGTCACCCAGGGACTTTCTGATCTGTGTGACTCCCCTCGCTTTCAGTCTGGCACCACAGAAATAGCCCACTTATCACATCTCAGTTTTAGGTAAATTGTAAATGTGTGTTGTTTTTTTTTTTTTTTTTCCTGCTAAGGCATCTTTGGGCTTAGGGAGCTTTGTGGAGTTTCAGATAGGCATAGCAAGCCAGTTGTTGGGCATGAATCTTGAGAACTATGACCAAGACTGCGAGGCACATGCAAACAGGCAAGCCAAGCCAGTTGTTGGAAACTGGAGATGATGTTTCCTGTTCCTTGGGTACGTGAAGTGGACGGCATTGCTGTGAGTGCAGTGTGGACAGGCACACCTGAATCAGCAGTGAGTGTGCCAGGCATGGGGGACGGCTGCAGCCTTGTAGGGGCAGCGCAGTCTTCAGCACCTACTGGAAAAACCATGTCAGAAGCTCTGTGAGGGCTTACGTGGCAAAACCACGCAGACCTTATGGTTGCAGCAATATGACTGCTGCTGCTTCTTATGACAGCCAGCTTAAAGTAACTTAAATAGGCTTTCACTCTGCAGTATTTGCTATGTAAGCTTAACGTCCCACAGAGAAGGTCAGTACACTATGGAGACACAAAATCAGACAACACCTAAGAACTGTAACTGAGGGAAGCTTCCACAGCAGGTTATTAAGTATGTTTATTGATGGCAGATTGTACTGGTTACGATGTGTATACTAACCCATGTTTTGGGCAGACATAGTTTTCAAGGCCTTGATTTGGGACCCTGGGAGTGAACAGCGTCTTCCCATGGGGTTCTCAACACAGCACGAGGCTTTACAGATTAAAAGCAACATGTATTATACATGCCATCTGTGCGCACCGCTACTCAAAAGTGAGCTACATTGAGGGGCTGCAAAACCATCAGCCTTCTACCATAAATTCCCCTTTCCTCGTCCCCTCTCTCCCCTGTCTTTAATATTGCTGTCCTCTGACACGGTGACTTTGGTCACCTTGCCGTAACAAAGCAAACCAGCCCGTCTGTGTCATACGTGGGCTTTCAGCAGCTAATTAACACGAGGAAGCCATGGGAGTTTCTGAGAAGCTGAGCTCTGATGTAACCCAATGCCATCCACTAGGAAGCATTCAGACGCTCCGGCCAATACATAATTTATTTTTCGCCAGTCACATGGCGGTGGAGCTCATTCTGCATAATGGCTACTTGCGATGGAAAAGCGCTCACAGGGTTTCGGCGGGGCAGACAGCCCTTTCATCCATCTATATCAAAGAGAAATCAGGCAATTACGGGAGTTTAGAGCATTCTCGTAGAAAACTCCGAAAATGAATGTTTTCCAGGCGTGCGAAACCTACGAGGGCAGCACCATCCTTCCTCTTTGCGGCCTCTTTGTACCTCCCGATGTACACACGATCCCTTTTCTCACCTGCAGCTCCTCTAAAATTCACGTGTGGCCACGGGGGACTCGGTGCCAGGAATCCCCGCACCCCGGCTGGCGTTCGCCCCCGGGGCCTCAGGTGGCCCCGAGCCCTGCCCGGCGCTCCCCAGGCCTGCGTGGGGGCAAGGCTCCACGGCCCC
>JAHREE010000279.1:420112-448980 GCA_033628505.1 Tringa tobata | reverse complement strand
TTAGGTTTAATCTCCTCTGGGACTGCTCAGTTACGAAGGATGTTGAGGTGGTTGCTCTAGAAGAAACAAGCATTTCTGCCTACTGTCAGGACCCTTATCTAGCATGAATTTCATTTATCTTTCAGCCCCGTGATGGGGGAAATGCTCCATTAGCTCAGTAGATCCCTGGTCTTTGGTGCAGGCTCCTGCTCATGTCTAGCCGTGAAGCCTTTGCTGTTGGGTGGTAGGGCTGGAGGTGGTGAGGAGCTGGCAGGGAGCCCAGCATGGCTCAGCCCCAGCGCTTGGCAGCACCAGCCTCTTAGGTTGGTGGGTGAGAAGATGGGCTCCAAGGAGATAAAAGCGAGGCATTTCGGGGCCTTTTGCTAGGGAGAGGGAAACCTGGGGGAGGCAGCCAGCCTTCTTCCCTGGAGAAAGGGGAGGTAGACATCACCAGGCTGCACAGTGATCGCAGTCTTGCTCAGTCTGTTCTAGCAAGCTGGTTTGCTGAAGACTTTATCCACTGTCTACTGCCAATGCAGGTAATACAGAAAGATAAACGCTGGGTCGCCTGAAATCAGGCTGCTAATAAAAGAGAGGATGCTGATTTAAAATCCAACAGGCTTATCTCACCTGGTGATTATGAAAAGTCTGCTTTCCCAACCAGCTCGATTATCAGTAAAGACACAATGAGTAACCGGCACTGTGCTGCACCAGCATTCATCTGATAAATTAATTAAATATGCTTGGTATAACGGAAGCAGAGTCACAGTAAGAAAACACTGTCATACGATCAGTGTGTCACGCTTTGAAAATTAATCTCTCTGCTTCTTTGCTCCAGCTTTGCTCCTGTATCCGTACTGCAGGAGGCTATTATCTTCTGACATCGAAACCATTGGCATTATCTCATAATTAAAGGTCTTTTTTTTTTTTTTTTCTGGTGAAGGTAATACCTTAGGCTAATAAGTAACTAGTTTACGTCTCCCTCACCTTATTCACACAAGTAGTTGCATTTACTTGACTATGACCATTCTGATAAGTAGGATGAGTAAAGGATTTGGCCAAAGGATGAGTATTTAAACACCTAAACCAGTTTCAGTCCTGGCAGTTCTGTTACATAGTAACCACGAATTAAAATTCTGTTATTTCATTAAACTGCTGCTAAAGTCAGTGAGGTTGTATGAGAACAGAATTTGGACTTCCATAGTTTGTGCACTCTCTGTCCTAAAATATCATATTGGACATTGTAGGTGGAAAAATGCTTGTCATATTATCTTTGGTATAGTGGACACCTCTATAATTAGGAGACTGAAGTTACATCCTGTTTGAGAGATGCTAATATTTTGTGTATTGGTGTTAATGTTATAATGGTATTTATAGGCTGGATTTTTTTATTAAAAGCTGTGAGATCTAGTTAATTTATTAGAAGAGTGTCACATGACTTCTCTTACATGCTGGAAACCAGGAAAGTGGAATTTAAAAAGTTAAAAACAAGCAGAATATATATATATATGTATATAAGAGGTATCTTTTCTTTCCCCCCCCAGAATATAGATTACATAGAAATAGTAGCTCTTTTTTTCTTTTTTTTTCTTTTTATTCTATGCTTCTATAAAATCAGAGTAACTGTTACAGAGTTCAATGCAAACCTGGTGAGTTATTATGATCTCAAGATAACAATTCTTTCTTCTAATTCTGCCATTGATGCTTTTGTTTTAAAGGATAGCTGATAATTTCTATTTGTGTGAAGGATGCACTGTACCCCGTTGGCTACTATATGAATTGTATATGGAAGGCTGCAGTCCAAATTCCAAGTATCAAGTAAACTCAGCCACCTTTGGAAAGGTACAGAGTAGATAGGATATATAAGATAAGAAGATATATTATGAGATAAGGTATATTATAAGATAAGAAGCAGAGATACCTAAACAGAAAATCTGATGCTCAAATATACAGACTGCGTATCTAAAGAAATTAAATAATAGAGAGCAATGAACATGTAATGTATTATGGTTGTTTCTTCTCTAATGTATATCTGGTAAGCCCTCATGTAGACACTGTTATACTAGAGGAAAGAGTATTGTTAGTGGTGGAGTTTATTTTGGGGGGGGAACTGGTCTATATTATACTAGCAAAGATTTCTTTTGCCAGTATATTTTAGAAAGCTTTACCAGGGTAAACAGCACAAGGTTAATAAACTTGTCCTGAGGAGCTGGTTCTTCTGTCCTTAAAATACCCCTTTGATTGTTACATAATGTTATACTTTTCTTTTTAAATATACTTACAGAGATTTTACTCCAAACACATACTAAAAAAGGTGTCACAGAATCATTCAAGCAAAACAAATGCAGATGTAAAACCTAATCTCCTTGAAACAGTTCCATTTTTCTATTACATGGAGGTTGATACAATGCACAGAGAAATTATGACTTAGAAATCCTAATTGCAACAAACACTATAGCTATTCAACTTTATTTAAGAAATTAAGAAAGACAGAATGCCTTGTGATTATTTGTTGCACAAGACTTCTTATTCAGAATTTCCTATTTTTATCACTGATATTATTTTATTAGTGCCCATGGTAGAAGCTACTAAGCATTTTTTTTTATCACAAAACCAAAATAATTTAAGTAGAAGTTGTACCTGAAATCAATTTCATTTGTGCAGACAACCTTGGTTGATGAATCATTTCTCTCAATTCAGTTGAATCTAATTTTTTTTTTTTTTACTGGGTAAGTTAAATCACTCTTACTTAAGATCTGAGTGAGGTATGAAGTGTGATTTATTACCATAGCTTAATGGATCATCACCCATCAGCCAAGCCCATGGGTAGAACTTGCTTGGCTCGGGGTAGATGTCTGGTGTGAACCTTAAGATCTCTTGGTAGTCAATGGAGAGAAATAAATAGCTACATATGATTCCTCTCACCCTAAATGAGTCATCTCAGGCAGCTCAGAAGGAACGTGCTTCAGAACCGTCTGTTTTTCTCCATTGACTACAAGAGTCTGCAGCAACTAGCTCAGACATCTCTACCTTGTCACCACATAGGTAAGATTAATCCTATCCTGTCTGTACGCTCTCAGGTGCTCCAGCATAATGGAGTTACCATCTGCAAGCTAAGCCTCCTTGTGGTTTAAGTTAATGCATTTTACTTTTAAGTTGGGACAGGCATGGATGAAGCATGAGCCTGGTCACGCAGGAGAGCTTAGCTGAGGAGCCACAGCTGCCATAGGTCGGTGCTTGTGACTATTTGCTCACAGCCCTACCCGACCCCAGTGCGTCGGGGTGCAAGTTAACACATCCCAAGTGAGCAAGCTGGGGTGCAGCTCCCCAGTGGCTTCATACGGTCTGGCCTTCTGCAGCAGGAGGTGGGACCCTGCAGCAAGAGGCTGAGGAGGGCAGGAACTGCACCTTAAGCTGAAGGTGCACATGTGGACGGTTACTGCGGCCTAGCTAATGGGCTGAGCTGTTAACGATCCATCAAGCTGTAGTAACCTGAGCGCGTTATGTGCCTGCGGACTGGAAGGACTTCTGCAGTCAAGTCCCCTGTGAATCAAACTGTAATGATTTGAAACACCACTAATATCAACTGCCCTATCCTTCTGCCCAAATACACCGCTGTCTCTGCAGAAGAGGCGGTGGGAAGAAGCACGAGTCTCATGGCACAGAAGCCCCAGTTTCATAGTCTGTCCATGTAGGAAAATGGGATTATGCTAAAATATCAGCTTGATCAGCTGGGGTGGGTGCACAGGGAAATGTGTAAAGAATAGGACTACTCCAACACCGTTGAAATTGGAGGTGCACGTCATTGTGAGTTGGGGAAATTTGTCCTTTAGCAGGCTTTTGGACCAGCAAAATGCACTTTGCACGAAGTCCAAGCTTTGCACTGCTAAGTGGAGGCTCCCCTCACTCCTCGCTAACGTTGAGTACTTGATCCTCTCTTCCTGCTCTATAGGGAATGTTAGCTCCAGCTGTCCTGGGTTAGTCTGCCTTCACAGAACAGCTCATGCAGAATAATCATAGTGAAGTGGTTTATAACCCTGACAGTATCTTATTACTCCGTAGGGCCTAACCTTGACAGATGCTGCATGACCTCGGTTCACATTTACCACCAGGGTGGTCAAAAGGTTGCTTTGCAGCTTGATGATTCAGGTCCTTTTGAAACAGATTAAGTCAGGCCCTATCCTGCAAGTACTCCTCGCAAGAGCCAGCGAGTAGGTGAAGCCCCTTGTGTAAGTCCTTACTGGAGTGAATAAGGCTTGCAGGTCTGGCAGAGTGCTGGAGAACCACAGCATCTTCAACTACCCCTAGCCGATATACCCCGCCTGCCTGCGGGTGGCCTCCTGGTGTGTTTCAGTGCAAAATAAACCAGATTAGTCTAAAATTTCCTACCTGAGGGAGGTAATCCCTTAAATTGCTTAGATTTTGATCCGCAAAAACCTGACTGTGTTCATTTCAACAGTTACCGTTTGAGAGGTGTGCAAGAACAGGTACTAGCCTGCAAATGATGGAAAGCAAAAGAAGTGAGTGAGGAGGAAAAAATGTAGTAGATACGTGTTTGCATTTTAGAATGAGTTTACCAAGTATCCCTAATTTTCTGTTTTTTTTTTTTTTTTTTTTTTTTTAGCTTATTCGATTAGTTTTCCCAGGTCTTGGGACAAGAAGGCTGGGCACAAGAGGGAGTACCAGGTAATGGTTTTGCTACCTTTGTTTAAAAATGTTGTTTGTAACTGTTCTAATTAAATTTTAAAATGGCTGAATTTTCAGCCCTAGCACTGTAATCCAGCAGCTTAATTGTTGGTTGCAAGTCTGTAATACATTGCAAGATCCGGAGTGATTTGTGATGTCACCAAATACATTAAAATAGAGTTAATTCCATGAGAATCACCACATCAGAGCTGCTTTGGTAGGGCAGGAATTCCAGATCAGACTGGTCTTAAAAAAAATTAGTGCTTTGAGTTGTAACAGCTTTTACAACATGGCTTGCATGAGGCATCTGCCAGACGTTATATCCTTACTCAGAGCTCTTGAGACATGGCAGGGTCAGGAAAGCCTGGATCCAGGATGCACGGGGGTGGCAGTCGTGATTAATGTCTGTGTTGTGCTTTTCATCATTGCACATACCTGCAGAGTGACCCAGCATGTACTGGTGGTCAATGGAAATGTCGCAAACAGTTTAAATCTGTTTAAATCAGACCACCTCAGATCCTCTTCCTACCTTTCTTTCATCCCCCTTCCCTCTCTTCTTCTAGAGCACAGAGAGTTTGGTACTTTTTCATTGATTCAATGAATTTATAATCACACTTGGAATACCCAGACTGGAAAAAGAGATGTTTTAAGGGCATTTGGACACGGTAATTTTACAAGCATTTTGAGTAGCTGTCAAGTACTGGCTTTGAGATAGACATGCCCTTACTTGATCTGCGACTTTTCTCCACTAGTCTGGACTTGCTATCAGCTTGATCCAGCGAGATCCTTTATTTTGGGAGTGCCTCACCGCAGACACTCCCAGGCTTCTCCTCACAGCTGGCAGGATTTGGGAAGGTGCGTGGTAGCCCCCAGTTTCCATGCTCTCTCTTCCCATCAGCAGAAGGTTACCCTCTGCTGGCTGCTGGTGGCCTGAAACCACAGCACTGCTTCCCTGGCTTCCCAGTCACCCAGCCTGGGAAGAGCCAGCAGGTAGCACCTGGGTAGCAGGGATGGTGACTCTGCTGCTCACCAAGGTCAGGATAAACCTTAGAGAAGGTCTGGTGGGTTTCTTGGGTTTCAGCTTGCCAGGACCACTGATGAGCCATCCAGTTCCTAAGCTACTGTGAATGGCTGTGGAAGAACTGTACCAAATCCTTCAGCTTCCATTGGGATACGGAGTCCTTTGACAGCTGAGACTCTGGTTCCTGACTTCTCTAGGTGTCTTGTACAAATCTGTTGCACCTCCATCCACTGGTTTAAGTTTTTTTCATTTAAAAGAGGGTACCATTCCAGGCCAAAAAATGTTAAGTAGAGTTTGTAAAGACTTTGAGAGTTTGTGCAATTACCTTCTGTTGGGGAAAATAAATTTTCAACAGAATTTAAAAAAAAAAACAAATGTAGCTTTTTTTACTTGGTCTTTTCTTGTCGCAATAGGGTGATCATCTGGTTTCAAAGGAGGAATATGAATTATTTCCTGACTTGTTGAATATCATATGCTTATCAGTTCATAATTTTTTTCTTTTCTAGGTATCATTATGATGGAATAGCTATCAAGAAAGACTCTTCCTTTTATGCACGTTATTGCTGTCTTCTGTCTGCAAAGAATTATCACAGGTTTGTTTTTTAAATATTTTACTCACAAAATGTCACATGACAGGCTATATATTGTCTGTATATAAAAGCCTGTAAATCATCTGTTGAAGACTGACAACAGTATTATATTTTTCTTATTACTATAAACACTATGAAAGTGCTGTGTCCTAATAGAGATGCTCTATTTTGAAAACATGTCCTACCTAATCATACTTCCTTGAATTGAACATTTTATTCATGTAGATCTTAAGAGCAGGAACTCATGCCACACATAAAAGAGGAGCTCAAATAAACATATTGACAATTACTTCATGATATCGTAGCACCTTTCTTATTAAACAGTAGGCTGAAGAGACGTATTAAAGTATAAATGACTGCACTGTTTTGAAGAGTGCTACATGCAATCATGTTATCAGGACTTTTTTAGTACTTGAAACTAGGCATATTACTTTGAAAATACTTCCTTCATTTAATTTGAAAATTTCAGATTTGAAAGTCATCTCTTGTAAGGGAACATGCATAGGACCAGTAGAAATTTATTGCAAAAATTAAAAGTCTGAAAATCCTTGACACATGTAAGATACTTTGGCAGACTAAACTGTACACATGAGCACATACAAGTTGTAAGCAAGGGAAGAAAGAATTTTCTTGGTTAAGCTCATGGCTAAGATAAACACACCACAAGCTTGCATTTCTCCCCAGAAAAAAAGGAAGGTAAATGGTGCCACAGCTTAGTGGATTTACACTCCTTTTAAATGCACAGAAGAAAAATAGGTGCAGCCAATGGCTTGGACTTTGGAGACAAGGCTCATATCCTCACTGTCTTACAGACTTGTACATGACTTTTATGTGTATACAGGTAAGTTTTGCACTTTGATTTCCACTGTTTAACATGGAGATATAGCATTTTTCTATAGCATGAATGAGTGATACAAGTCAGCCTACTAAGCACCCAGATATTCTGGTGATGATGAAAGTTGTTTCAGTGTCTGTGATATTTTACATGATAGTTATTTAGTTGAATGCATGCTCTGCAAGAGAATGGAAAAATCATACCCATGGGTCAGTTGCCTTCCTCCATGTTTTTTATAGCAGAGTGATGTTGAAGGAGTCCATAGAGTGACAATGGTAAAGAATGGGACAGGGCAGAGGATCAGGTTCTGCAGGTGATCAAGTGACAATTGGTTGTTGTGATAGCAAACAAATTATTTATAGGCAACTTGAGGCTCCTTTCCCATGAGACCCTTACTGAAGTGATATCCCTCGCTAATCATGCACCCAGGACAACCAGAACAGGCCTAAGATTTGATGCCTATAACAGGGAAAGGTCTTGGCCACTGTTCAAGGAACTTTGCAGGTCTGTGACTGGCTCTCTGCTTGTCTTTCTTCTTCAGGTCAAGAAAGGTGTTTCCTTGAAGTTTCACTTGGAAACAGCAATCTTGCTGGGCATAGTAGGAGAGCTGCTAGTTCTCCTCTCCCTCTACTCTGCCCTGGTGAGGCCCCATCTGGAGTACTGTGCCCAGTTCTGGTCTCCCCAGTTCAAGAAGGACAGGGAACTGCTGGAGAGGGTGCAGCAGAGGACCACAAAGATGATTCGGGCCCTGGAGCATCTCTCTTATGAGGAGAGGCTGAGGGACTTGGGTCTTTGACATCTACTCATAAAAAACTATTTCATTTGGTCAAACCAAGGAAAAGGAGGTGTATTCCAGGGAAAGAGATGACATAACCAGCCATCTAGTGATCTTGATATAGTTTCTTGGGATAACTTTTCAGATTTAAATAAAAAAAACATAAAGGTCATATAAGAAATGAATAGGAAATAATGGGAAAGTCTCTTAGCTACAAATATATCTTGTCTGATGCTTCTTTCATTGGAAACAGTTATAAGAAGTCACTAAGCTGATGTGCAAAGCCAGACGGCTGAAATTAGAACAGCTTCCACTCTAAATGCAGCCACATGTCCCTGTCACAAGTCAACAGGCACACCTGCAACACCTGGGCAGCCAGGTGTCATACTTACTTCTTGTGTCTGTTAAAGAACAGCAGGAAGAAAAAGGAGAGAAAGTAATAAAAAAGCACAAAACACAACCAGAGATGTATGAATAACATGATTAAAAAAACTAACTCCACAACAAAATAAGCAGAAGCTTCAACCAAATAAGAGAGTTTGTTTCCATCTGGATTTAGGATTTTGTACATACTTTGCGAATAAATAGGAACATGTCATGCTCTCAGTAGAGTTCAGTACTTTTTGAAATAAGAATTAATTTTTCATGAGCCAGTGAAATTGATAAAACCAGCAATGGCAAATTCTAGATTTTTTTTTTTAATTAGAAAATTGAAATTTAGAAAAAGAGTAATTAAAACTTGCAGACTTTTTTCCCTGCAATAACTATTTCTCCCTCCCATGCCTGAATAGAGTCCAACATGCAGATGCTTTTTCTGTTGCATCTATCTGAGGTGGAGCTGGGAGCCCAGCTGAGAGACCGAGGCATCCACCCAATCTGCTGGTGGGCGAAGAAAGGGATGGTTTCAAAACTATGATCCCCTGTCTCTAATTACTGAAAAGAATATTTCTTGACCATATTGAGATAGTCGGCAATTGACATGGTGCCGGTAATGAGGAACTAGGTCTGTGAAGGATGTGGCAGGTTGGGAGCTTTGTTTTTTTGGTGTAATAGAAATGGCAGTACGATTACAATGGTTTGCCTTTGACTACGAAGAAGGCGTTTGCCTTTTGATAGTCAATGGGGCCTTGGATATGTCTGTTGGCTGAGCTGGAGTGACGAGGATGGTCTTATACAGCACCCCTGAGTTGGTTCGTCTAGAAATCTTGGATTTTTTGAAGGTATGTGAACCATGGCACTGATGATGATATTATGAAAGAAGTGTAAATAAACACAACTGTAGCCAATGAGGTCTCCAAATGTATTATGGAGATTTAAGGGAATATGGTATTTCCTGATTTGCGTTACAATAGGGTGTCCTCTAGGAACAGGAGCTTTGAGAACGAGCTCTCCCTAAAACGGTACTTGCTCTGGCAGATCAAGAAATACAGCAGTGTTAAAAAATGCCAGTGAATTTTGGCTTCATAAGAGTTACTTTATGATTCTAGTAATAGAGAAGGTCTGTGCTTCTGTCTTTCTAGTGAAGCAAACCCACAATTTTTTAATCAAAAAAATCTGATATCACTCTAGCAAATTAGCTTTGCTAATCTCATTGTAATCTAACAGATAGCAGCACACACATTGGCCACCCTCCCTCCTTTCATTTTTCCTTCATCCTTCTCGTTCACCTCCTCTTTCGGTCTTTTCATCATCCCCACCTTTGCGTTTCCCATTTTAGCTCTAGTTCCCACCCCGCAGCATCATCCAAACTCTGCAAGATACATGGTGAAACTCCTCGTGATTTTGCTGTCACCCGTTTTCCCCTTCTCCCACCCACCTCCTGTTTTGTGTGTCCCGTCTTTACCCAGGGACCGCTCTCCAGGGGAAGCGAGCAGCTCTGCCTGGCAGCCAAGAACCTCTGCAGGCACCAGGTGAGTCCCAACCACCTTTGCCAACAGCGGGAACACAGACATATTAGCTTTCCGTAGGTATTTGCACTTAATGGTCACCGGGGCTGGCTGCCAGGTGCGGGAGGACCCACGCAGCATCCCTTCTCGCAGCTCACCATCCCCGCATGGGGGGGGGGAGCAAGGAGCCATCCTGGCTTAGGGAGCCAGCCCACTGGAGGAGAGCGATGCTGATACGTGTTGCCATAGTAGCAGCAGCAGAAGATACAGCTGGCCGCCTTCTCAGGGAGAGCAAGAGCTGGAAAATATTCATTAATTTTGTTTCACAGGCTTTAGAAATCTGCAGGAAGGACCCGTTTGAAAGAAGCGTTATGAAACATCTCTACTTACACATTCTTCCCTTTGCCCAGCAACCAAGTTTAAAATGTCCAGGACAAAGAGTCCATAGCGTTACCAAACATGCCCACCATGAATGCTGTACCCCATCTTGGGCAGCCAGTTTGGTTGTTTTGCTGGAGCACCGCCTTCATGGCAGAGAGCAGTGGCAGAGGGCAAGGTAAATTTTCAAGGGTGGGTTCTGAGGACAGCAGAGAAGCGAGAGGAGGCATTTTCAGTGGTTTGAGTTTCCAAGCAGAGAAGTTGTTACACTTTGACCCCTGTCCCTTCGGGACGTATGTTGGTACCCTGGTTTATAATACATCACAGCAGTGAAACCCAGCAGCCAGGATCTGACTAGATAGCCTGAGTGTTAGCAGTCACTGGTGGAAGCACATTTTTGACACAGCCCCTGCCTGACACCCTTCAAAACAGCCAAGTCCAAAAGGACTGTGGAGTTTGAAATGCCTTCACAGACAGCGAGCAGGTGTCAGCAGCAGATGGGGGCTTGACTGGAGGGATCCAGCTCTCACAGCACATCCCTTTTACCAGCAACATTCCTCCCCCCCCGGTAGGATTAGCCTCAGCAAAACAGGCAGGGAGGGAGGTAGGAGATGGTGAAGCAAGAAAGCAGCCTGTTGTGTCTGCATCACCAGCTTTTCAGCCCAAAGCCAGTTGATATAGGGTGGAGAAAATGGAGTTACTGAGAAAACAAAGCACAAGGATGATTATGCTTTCATTATTGGTGTCGTTTGCAGACGACACCAAGCTGTGTGGTGTTGTCAGTACACCAGAGGGATGGAATGGCATCCAGAAGGACCTGGACAGGCTAGAGAGGTGGGCCCAGGTGAACCTCATGAGGTTCAACAAGAGCAAATGCAAGGTTCTTCACTTGGGCTGGAACAATCCTCGCCATCAGTACAGACTGGGGGGTGAGATATTAGAAAGCATCCCTGAGGGAAAGGACTTGGGGGTGCTGGTGGATGAGAAGCTGGACATGAGCAGGCAGTGTGCACTTGCAGCCCAGAAGGCCAATCACATCCTGGGCTGCATCAAAAGATGCATTGCTAGCAGGTCCAGAGAGGTGATCCTTCCACTTTACTCTGCTCTGGGGAGACCTCACCTGGAGTATTGTGTGCAGGTGTGGAGCCCTCAATATAAGAAGGACATGGACCTGATGGAGCAGGTCCAGAGGAGGGCCACTAAAATGATCAGGGGGTTGGAGCACCTCTGCTACAAGGACAGGCTGAGGGAGCTGGGGTTGTTCAGCCTGGAGAAGAGGAGGCTCTGGGGAGACCTCATAGCAGCCTTCCAGTACCTGAAGGGAGCCTACAGGAAGGCTGGGGAGAGCCTGTTTACAAAGGCCTGCAATGACAGGATGAGGGGCAATGGCTTTAAGCTAGAGGGGAGCAGATTTAGATTGGAGATTAGGAGAAGGTTCTTTTCTGTGAAGGTGGTGGAGCACTGGAACAGGTTGCCAGGGGGGGTGGTTGAGGCCCCTTCCCTGGAGATATTCAAGATGAGACTCAACGAGGCCCTGGGCAACCTGGTCTAGTTGGGGGTGTCCTTGCTGAGTGCGGGGAGGTCGGACTAGATGACCTTTGGAGGTCCCTTCCAGCCTGGACAATTCTATGATTCTATGATTTGCATGTTTATAATTATTATCATTCCAAATGAACTGCAACTACAAATACAAACCCACGATTTTGCAGGAAGTTAGAGGACATTGCACATTTAAATGGTTAATGCCCTGCTGTCTTTATAATGAATGGTTCAGTTTTACCTTAAAATTGAGAAATTGGTCTTCAGGCTTGTTAGAAAATCATAGGGCTGCTGAATGGCAGGAAAGAGAGCGGGGCTTCTTTCCCAAACACTGTGCTCCAACTTAGTGCATTCTATCCAGTTTGAGCCCATTTTATTACTAAATACTGAATAAATTGGTGAGCTTTTTAAAGTTGGTTTTTTTTTTTTTTTTCCTGTTGCATATTTTACCATGGTGGAAACGCCTGCAGTTATGGAGATGGAGCTGGTTACAAGAGCAATAGCCCCCAAAAAAGAACAGTGAGTTTTGGATACGTTAGACTTACAACAAAATTTCTATCTAGGTGTTTAATTAGAACTGATACATAATACGTGCTGAGGAAATACAGTTAATCCGCCACCTTCTTCAAAATAATGTTTGTCTGCATAATCTCACTAAATGCTTACTTCCCCCACTACTATTTCACCTGGTAGCTAAACATTTTTCTTTTCTTCACGTCACCTCACATAATTTTATCTGTGCTGAGAGTGGAAATCGTGGCTGACAGCCCAGGTTTTGAATCTTCGGGAAGTTAGCGGGGCACAACTGTCCTTGCCTGAGGCCCCCGGTAACAGACCCTCACGCTGCCGAGCCGGTGTCTCTTCAACAGAGTTTATTGGCACGATAAATGTTTGAATACCAGGAAATGATTAAGAAGAACCAGAGCGCAGCCCCTGCTCACCCAAAAGGGCAGACGCGGGGCTAGTGTGTGGCACTTCTAAGAGTGCTGGCGTGGGATGGCTTGGCACCACTGGGGCTGTTGGAAGTCAGCCAGCAGAGCACGATCAGCCAACTTACCTGGACCAAAGTGAGGAAAAAAAAAAAAAGTAGAGACTGGGTGACTGTCTTATTTTCACGGAGCACTCGGGTGCGGTAATGAGTGCTCTGAAGTGGATGTGCTGACAGCTGATGAGAAATCTGCTGTCACCCCGACCGCAGAGCCAACTATCTGCAGCCTCATGGAGAAGGTTACAACTGTGACGTGAGCGCTGTAGAACATACATGTGGAAGATATGTAGGGCATTAAATATTTACTGGGTTTGAAAAGAAATTCATGTACTCTTTGGGATTTAAACACCTAGTTAGCCATGCTTGTTTCTTTCATCCACCCCTACTTTCTGAAAAAAAGGACAAGTATTCCTCTGAAGAAATACATCTTATTAAAAAATCATGTTATACAATTCCAAGAAAGTACTTAATACCTTTAACAGAACTGACAAGATAATTGTGATTTTTTTTTTTTATTGTTCAAAATAAATTCTGATGCATTGAGAGCAAGGATTTACACTGTTCTCCATCTGTCATTTATCTGAAGACTGAACACGAGAGATTTCTGTACCCTTGGCCTGAATTCAGCAGATTCTGTCCTTGGGAGCAAGAGTTAGGGAAGAAATATTCCTATGAAATGGTACGTTCAAGTATTTGATCATCAAGCTAGTTAGCTCTTTGCCTGTGTGATCCTTTTTTTACCCTCTTTCTGGTCACCTTCTCTAGGTTGGACTGCTTGCCAATGAGTACTACGGCTATTGTCAAGATATTTTACATATGGTGAGAAAGAAAGAGCTTGACAAGGTATGTCTTTGCTTTAATAACACTCATTCTGATGACAGCAACCAACTCCAAGAATAAAATTGTTTCTGTGTAGCTTATTTACTTGACAGTTTGATCTAAGGTAGTAAGGTAAGTTTGATCTAAATGATCATTTACAGACAAAAGGAGCGTTCAGTCAAATTATTTGTGAATTCTTAATTAACACAACATGCTCTGAGAATCTGAGTTTTTAGGCATATTCTGAGTGCTCCTGGCACATCAACAGGTCTGAGCCCAGCACAAAACACAAGGCCATGGACAAAAATCTTTCATTATATTCCCATATCTACGGCATAATTCTTTCTCTCTTATGCTGCCTTGAGAGGTTCACCTTGTTGGCCCAGGATGCTCCCACTTAAGCTGGAGCCTGACCAGGATGGGGCCAGGCAAAAAGCCCAGCTCCACAGTCATTTTTTTGCTTCTGTACTTCTGTGTGTTGTTTTACTGAACTATACTTCACATTTCACAAGTGTGAAACCAGTGAAAATTCATAAAGGACTTTGTGTGACAGGTGGAAGCCTGTATCATGTCATTCTGGAGGTCTCTGCCGCCTGAAAGAATAGCACTGATGTCCATGCCAGATGTGTGCCAGCTGTTCAAAAGCTATGATAGGCAGCTGTTCAAGGTACTGTAGACACACTTGTTTGTTGTCATTATGTTATTATGTGTTTGTGTCTTTTGGTAGTTCTACCTGAGGAGAAGGGCCAGCTGTTTCTTCTGTGGGATTTTTGTTTGTGACTCAAGTCTGTTCTTTGGCTTCTTTGGGATTGTTTGGGATTGTTTAAGAAGCCAGTGGAATTTGAGATAACTTCCATTTTGTTCCTATATATTCTTTTGAAAGTTCCCTAATATCCATGGAATACGCTGTTATAAATATGGTCTGTGGTTCTGGCGTGAGGTTATGTGACTGAAATTCTGACTGATAATTGTTTTCCAAATTATGAGAGCTATTTTTCCTTTAAGAACACTACTGCATTTCTTGGTGACATTCCACATAGAAATATGCGGTTTTCTGATCAAAATAATTTGCTTCTTATTTGCAGCAGTTCATTAAGTACTGTTTACTAATTAATTCAGGGTACAATGTTTATTGTTAGAATCCTTTTCCTTCTGCTAATTAATGTAGCTTAACTATTGCTTAATTGGAAGAAAAAGAATGGGCTTCTTTACATTCACATTTAAGCTATTAATACAATTTTGTTTCATGCTGTTGTAAATATCTGTAGTACACCAATTGTGCAGCTCCATGAATTTGTATTCTAGGTAATGGAGAACATCCTATTTCATGATTTCCTGGAGGAGGTACCTGTGGAACACATGCAGTCAATCAGATTATTCAGTAAAAATGTTGAATTTTGGCTGCTTAATGCTTTGAAAGAGTTTCCATTACCGCTCCAAGCATCCAAATCTAAAGGTATGTTTGAGTAATAGATTTTCATAAAAGAATATTTGCTTAAACTGCAGAGAAGATTGTGTTACAAGACTCTTAGAGAAATTATTTTTTTTAATTTTTTAGCTGTTGTAACTTTGATAGTAGTGAGGACTAGAGTTAGCTGGGATACAGTTAAAAGTAAACAGGCTCAGATAATGTGTGAGGACAAAAACCAAATTTATTCCTAATTCATGGTAAATCAAAGTGTACTTGAATCTTTTTAAAGATCTGTCTCTTGCCATGATCGCTTTAGCTGTGTAGATAGCTGAATAATGGGCAGTCTGCCCTCTGAAATTTAGGTATTGTTCTGCCTCTTCACCTGGCAAGTAGTTTTATGCAGATAAATTAATCAATGGCTACAGTGCATGTCAATATAAAGGCGAAAAAAGCCATAATACCATAAGGAAACTACGACTGTCATTAGAGGAGGATTTGAAAAAATCTGTACTATACAAAGGTGTGGGTGTATATGGGTGTTTGTAAATAAGTACATATAGTTACATATGATGCTGAATATTCTGGCTAAAACATAATGTTGCTCAGTTGTTCACTGAGGGAAGACCAGCTCTTCAGTGGCAAAACAGGACTCCTGTGTAGACAAAAGATTGCATTAGCATTCATATGCTCAAGGAAGACTTGCAGACAGTCTTAATTCTGACATTATCATAGAATCAAAGAATGGTTTGGGTTGGAAGGGACCTTAAAGATCATCTAGTCCAACCCCCTGACACGGGCAGAGACACCTCCCACCAGGTTGTTCAAAGTCCCATCCAGCCTGGCCTTGAACACCTCCAGGGATGGGGCATCCACAGTTTCTCTGGGTAACCTGTTTCAGTGCCTCACCAGCCTCATAGTAAAGAATTTCTTCCCAATGTCTAATCTAAATTTCCCCTCTTCCAATTTAAAACCATCACCCCTCATCCTATCACTACATTCCCTGATAAAGAGTTCCTCCCCATCTCTCCTGTAGGCCCCCTTTAGGTACTGGAAGGCTGCTATAAGGTGGCCCTGGAGCCTTCTCTTCTCCAGGCTGAACAACCTCAACTCTCTCAGCCTGTCCTCATAGGAGAGGTGCTCCAGCCCTCTGATCATCTTCGTGGCCCTCCCCTGGAGTTGTTCCAACAGGTCCATGTCCTTTTTATGTTGGGAGCTACAAAGCTGGATGCAGTACTGCAGGTGGCTTTTCACCAGAGTGGAGCAGAGGGGCACCTCCCTTGACCTGCTGGCCGTGCTTCTTTTGGTGCAGCCCAGGATATGGCTGGCTTTCCAGGCTGCAAGTGCACATTGCTGGGTCATGTTGAGCTTCTCATCAACGAACACCCCCAAATCCTTCTCCTTAGGGCTGCTCCCAATCCATTTTCCGCCCAGTCCGTATTTGTGCTTGAGATTGCCCTGGCCCATGTACAGGACCTTGCACTTGGCCTGGTTGAACTTCATGAGGTTTGCATGGGCCCACCTCTCAAGCCTGTCCAGGTCCCTCTGGATGGCATCCCTTCCCTCCAGTTTGTCAACCGCACCAGACAGCTTGGTGTCATTGGCAAATGTGCTGAGGGTGCACTCAATCCCACTATCCAGGAATGTCCTGGATTGCTTAGGCCCCACTGTGTTGTCCCTCCAACAGATATTGGGGTGGTTGAAGTCCCCCCATGAGGGCCAGCATTTGTGAACATGAGGCTGCTCCTTTCTGTCTATGCTCATTTACTTGGTCTTCCTGGTCAGGTGGCCTGTAGCAGACCTCCACTGTAACATCACCTGTCCCTGCCCTCCCTCTAATCCTGACCCATAAACTCTCAATCAGCTCTTATCCATCCCCAGACAGAACTCCATGCACTCCAGCTGGTCATTGACACAGAGAGCAATACTCCCTCCTTGTCTCCCCTGCCTCTTCTTCCTGAAGAGCCTGTCTCCTTCCATTCCAACACTCCAGTCATAGCAGCCATCCCACCATGTCTCCATGATGCCAATAAGATCATAGTCCGGCAGGCGTGCGCATTTCTCTAACTCCTTTATTTTGTTCCCCATGCTACATGCATTTGCACAGAGGCATTTAAGTTTCCTACATTTGAATGCTTGATAGAGCAAATGTAGTAATGTGTTTTCAACATGTACGTGAATGGAAGTATATGTAATTAATCAGCTGTGATCCTTTGTATATACACCCTGGTCTTTCTGGTTTGTGAAAACTTCAGGGAAACAGAAATTTTCACTTGAAAATCATTGCCTGTATACAGAAGTTTCTAAGCTGCTTTATACTCGATTTTCCTGCAACTAAGAATCAGCTATTTTTTATTTTATTCTTGAAAAGGATATTATTGGGCCATGCTTGTCATAATTGTAACATAATATAAACAGGATAAAATAGAACCAAATAAACCAACTCCTATTATTAGTCCTGCAGAATTACAGATGCATGGACGTGGAAATGTAATCCCTCTAAATAAAACACAGGAGGTTTAGAATTAATGTTGCTTTCATTCATCTTAAACCATACATGTAAGAGTATTAGACTTGTTTGAGAAGTATTTAATTTAAAAAAAACAAATCAGGAGTATTTTTCCTGTGCGTTATGGGTTAACAGATTTGCAGTGAAGGAAGAGTGGTGGCCTGGGCAGCTTCTGCTTGCCAGCTTTAAACTGCTAGGGTCCCCAGTCCAGCCCGTAGTGCTGGCTCAGTGCCCCCGCCGTGCCCTTCATTAGCCTGTTTCTCCCCTAGGGATCTACTTTCTAACATAAAAGATCTGCCTTCATTAACAGCTTTAGACTGTAAAATATTAATTAAATGAAACATATGCCTCTTCTTCTTTAACAGAAGTTACAGTGTTTATAAAAAGACTCAGGAGAAAGACAGACCTTTCTAACATGGCCAAGGTATGTTCCAGAATCCATGAAACAAAAAAGCTGGGCATCTCATTCACTCAAGCAGTTTGGACTACTTATGAGATGCTCCATTGTAGGAGCAGCAGCACAGATATTATTATTTGTATACTGACCACGGTCCAAATAACTCTCACCCTTCTATCCATCTCTTCCCACACCATAAGTATGCTGAGGGGGCCTTTTCCTCCCTCTGGATTCTGTGAAAGCCTCTGAGATACAGTCAATGGCCCCCACAGAGAGAACACAGGAGCTGGAAGGGTCAGATGACAGTTTCCAGTATCTTCACCCAGCCATGCAAAAGCCAGTTCAATAGCACATGCTGGAGTTATTCTAAAATTGGTTTTGCATAGCATCCTGACCACTGTCTCTGAGGAGTGCTACAGCAGCCTGCACAAGGGAAACCACTAATACGCCATCTGCAGAGAAGCTCCGTGGTCAGGGAGCAGGGTGTGAGGTCTATAAGGGCACAAAACCCTCACCTTTCTTACGGATTCCAGGGATCAGCTGGCAAAATCTTCTTCATCCTCTGACCGGACAGTGTTGGAAGGAGTGCTGCAGGGAAGCATCCTCTGAACTTTCCTCCTCAGGGTCATCACTCAGACCAGCTTTTCTCCTTGGGAAGAAAGAGGCAAAAAGTGTCTCTAATGATTAACATCTCTGCCTGCTTTATGCTCTACAGTATCATTCTTCTCAGCTACAGGGACAAAGGAGATCCATCCAGGAGCTGCATTTTTAACCCTTTGAACACTGCAAAGTAAATTGTTTCATTAGCCTGTACTTATTCAGTGCTGTGTTATTATGAGCAGCCTTCCTTCCATTGGTGTTCTTCCAAAACCTTGGCTCTTGAGGCAGTCCGGGCCACAACAGAACAGATAGGTCACAAATGGGGAAGGAAGCAGAAGACAAAAGGTGGTATATTGTCTCCTCTTCTTCTAACAGCAAATACAAGATTTTCCCAACGTGCCACCTGGCTTAAATCACTGCAATGTGTCCCCACAATAAAGAGGAGGAAGGAAGGGAACTGTGGCTTCATGAACTGCATGGCAGTGTCACATTCTTTCTTAATAAACGTAGCTTCTCGTTATGGGAAAACTCATCAGCGGCAACTCACAAAAGACACACCTCACTTTAAAAATGTTTTAAAAATTATAATGATGCACAAACATGCATAGGTGTGTTAACACAGGCAAAAGGTTGACTTCTGGGAGGTGCCAAGCACCCGCAGTTCCCATTTAGTGCAGCAGTCCCTGTAGATACTAAATACTTGAAAAGCTCAGCTTCATGTGCTTCTAAACATTGCTTCTTATGCATCGAAGGACATGATCCAGCAAGACTGCAAGTGCCAGCTATTCCCAGGCATTTGCTTTTTATTTGTGTACTCAGACTTTACATCATCCTTCTTGTGCTCTATCCACCACGTCAAGGGGCTGGCTGCAGCTTTTTGCTTCTTCTCTGCCTGTTCCTAACATGCAGAAAAGCTGCAGAGAATCAACACTGAATTTATACGCTCAAGATTTAGGGCAAGAGAGGCGAATCAGGGGCGAATTCTCTAGCGGCAGCCTCTGACTGCTCCACGTCCCCTCTACACCATTTAACCACCACAAAGTGAACCTCGTAGACCCAAGAATGGGGTTCAGATGTATGCTTACAGCTGAGCACATTCTGAGCCTGGCTCTTGTTCAGGCTAACAAGCTCTTGGCACTGTTCTCACAAGTAAATGATGTTTGCACCTTCTCTAGAGCCTCCTTAAAATTCAAGGGAAAGGCAAAGGTGTTCCAGTGCATCTGATGATTAGTCCCATTGGCAATATAAAAACAATAGTTTCAATAAGTGAAATTATATAAGTTCTGTAAATGAGCATCCCTGTAGTCTTTCAGCGGTCACATAGACTCTACTACAACTTCTTTTAGAGATCTTGCCAAAGTCATGGATATTGGGCTCCAGCAAAACACGGTAGGAAACAAAAGCCAGCTAAAAATTCCCCTGCAAATGCATCCCCCTGTCCAACACACACCAGAAAATGGTTAGCTGAACACCACAGGTGTTTGCTTAAAATTTTCAGCTTGTGAGAAACCTGCAGATGCTTCATGGTGGTGTGGACATCTCTCAGAAAGGATGGCTGAGTGTTTTAGTCAGACCCGATCCTAGGCTTGTGTGGACTGGTATCCCATTTCTGCTGGTGGCCCTCATCAGATGCTCGTATGAAGTGGGTATGAGTAGAGCAAGTGATACCTCACTCCTCCATTGTACTCTCCTGGATTCCAGCAACCCGAGATGAAGGTTATACCCATACCTTAGTATTTAATAGCTTGATTTTTTGTATCCACAATCTCTTGAGGTTCCAGGGTTTGATTATTTGTTGTGTGAAAAAAGAAGTTATTATTTTAAAATTTCTACCCTTCCTCATGCAATTCTCCTTGCAAATCCCCTTCACATCCTTCCTCGCTCATTTCTATCCGAAGCTGAAGTTTATCTCATCTTCTCACATAGGAGTAATTTGATCTTTCTAATCATCCTTCTCAGTTTTCTCTGTCTAAAATGCACCTGGAATTTCAACTAGAAACTGATGGCCAAAGCAGGTGAGAGAGCTCTTAATGAGAAGCACTACGGAGGAGCTGTGCAGCTGCAGCCTCTGAACGGTGTAACCATACCGACCCTTGTATAATGCTTTGCAATAATTTAACCACCTGGTGAGAAAATAGGAACGATTTTGGCAGGGTCAGCATTTAAAAGAAAAAAAAAAAAAAGCAACTTTCCCATCATGTGTAGATAAAGCAGGCTGACAGCTGCTACTACCTGGACATGCAGAAGTAATTAGAGCATAAAAAGGTGCAAATTCCCTGCGAGAAAGGAATGTGAATATGCTGCTTGTCATTTCTTGGGGCTGATTCCTGCCTCTGGTAAGCTGTTATTATTTAAGTGTTGTCAAGAGTTGACTCTCAGTCATTTAGAGAATTATTTTTACTACAGTGAAGGGCAATATTGAAAGGGACTAGTCTGAAACGCTGGGGCAGGGAGCGGGGTGTTAGCAGCGTACTGACTGTGCGCACACTCGGCGGGGTTGTTGCAAGCAAGCAGCAGCTCTTCTTCTGACACTGGAAACTCCAAGACTCTGTCTTTAACTTAGCTGAAGGGAATTAGCAAGTGAGAATCAGAGAGCTTTTGGTTTTTCAGTCAAGCTAGCAGAACGGTGACAAGGAAAAATGGCCAGATTGGGAACGATGCTGCAAACAAACGGGCGGCTGCATTTGCTGCTGTTTGTGGGGTCGTAGTAAGCACCTGCTGAGTGGGATTTGTTAAAGTGTTTATGAATCTTGAAGGTTTTTTAATTAAAATTATTTTTTCCTCTGGAAGGCCAAAATGGACATGGATTATTAATATAAATGCCCGAAATTCAACAAAGGCTTTAGGATCTTACTGTTTTCAGTATAGAAGTGAGAGACTAAATGTATGGATTAGCATATTTTAATGGATTCAGGTTTAATTTCCTTCACTGTTTTCATCATTGCATCAAGAATCTGAGGCCATACTGTTTGATATTAGCAATTAAATTAAAAAAAAAGTTAAGAGATGAGGATAAAATGTTAGGCTGAACATTGTTTGCAATATCTATGTGAGCAATACTTTATGGGACAGATATGAAGCCATATTCATTCACAAATGATTCATAAGCAGATAAATGGGATAAAATCCCAACCAATATTGTTTTAATTAACACCATATTTCTTATGTTATTTTTTACCTTCTCAGAGGTTTGGGCAACTTGAGAAAACTTGCCTTCAAATGTAATTGAAACATGTACTACGGACAGGTAACATTGAGGGAATGTCAGCCCTGATACACTATTCCTGTTTTAGACAAAATACTGTTATTTGGCATAACTGTAATAACTCTTGGCAAAACCAATTGCCCAGATACTTCAGGCATGTTAGCCTTGTCCGCTCCATCACAGACAGCAACACAGAGTGTCATTGAAAGGAATATCTTCCAGAACAAAACACTTTTGAAGACAGCTTAAAATTCATCTCCTTTGATTTATTTCCCCCCCTCGTCCCCCAATTTGCAGACTGGTTATATAAAGTCTGGTACTGAATAAGGGAAGCTTTTTGACTGAGTTAAGGGCTTGAGAAAATGAAAGGCATTAACTGTTTTCTTATTCTCTATAGACAATGAGAACAGTCTTGAACAGCAACAGCAAAGTCACTGTTCTGCGATCAGACTTGCATGCTGTCATCGACCAGGGATTCCTGGATGTGCCTGGAAACCTCTTTCAAATGAAGTTTAGGAATCCAGAGGAGCTGCAGAACGACATAGAACTCAAATGTAATATTTTTTTTCCTGTGCTTTGTCTATCCACTTAAGCCCTTGCTTGCCATTGTTAAAGCTCCAGCATTTCCTCTTGTTTATTCATGGCGTCTGCCCTAATGGGAATTACAGTCTTGCCATAACCCCAAGTACTGGAAAAGAGCCAATAAAATTGAGAATGGAGCATGTAATATTATCCTTTTAACTTTAAAGGTTAAGAATGAAAGGCTTTCCATTCTGACTCTGTCTTACAGCTTTCTATGGCAGCAGGAGTGGGGTTTGTGTTATTGAATGCTGTATCTTCTAGAATAAGGTTGACAAACAGGGATATTCATTTTTTACCTTTTTCTTTGACAAAAAAAAAAAAAGAAGTTTCCAAGAGTTGCATTTTGCATTCTCCTCTGTTATTAGTCAAAGTACAGAAAATAATTTATCGTGGCCAGATTTTAAAATGTTGCATGCTGAATGGGACGAGGACTATTGGCCTTTCAGTCTAGGTGGCCTTTTGCTGTATTGCGGCCCGTGGAATCGATGTGCTGCTGTAAACAATAAAGTGCGCCATTTGTATGCAGCCATGACATAATACATTTGCCAGCTTAATGAAAAGGGATGGAACCATAATGGCAAGTTAATTTTTAGATTAATGGGCTGCTATTTAAATTATTAGCAAGAGACAGGCAAGTTGGACGAGGCTGTGCACAGAACTGATGGGGGGAAACCTCAGCTCTTTGTTCCTGGCCGGCCACCGACTCGCTCGCTGACAAGGGATGTGCCACAGCCTTTCTGTGATGGCTTTCAGTGGTAATAATAATTTGCCTTTTTCACAGAACCATCAGGAGAACCATTTAAATAACATTTATATATGGCTTAAAATCAAAAACACTGCGCAGAATGCTTTTAATACATTTGCTCGTTATGTTAATGATGGTCTTATTCTTCCCAAGATGTATTCTCCCATTGTATTCTCCATTTTCATTGCTTTTCCAAATTGCTACTTATAATAAGCAAGGGTTTAACATACCCTATCTATATGCTATCTTGAAGGGAGATCACTCAGTTAGAAGGGTATAAATTCAGAGAGGTGCCATAACGATGTAACTTTTGGCACCGGGCAGTAGGTTCCAATCTTTTGGGCAAACAACTGTACTGATATGTGGCAATATTATATAGATATTTCTGTTGGTCTACAGAATATTCTGCATTTTCTGATATTGGCTTAAAACTGTTTTCTCCCCCCTCCCAAACCAAGATTTTTTTTTCCTCAACCACATAAAATCGTCTCAGATAAGTAAGTTGGTATTGCATATAACCAAATTCCAGCTTTCACATTGGAAGTGTTTCTTCTTCCCACCTTTGCCATGATGACCAGGTCAGTGCAGATATGGTGGAAATGGACATAAACACGAATTCTGACTAGTTTCAAAGTAGGAAACGATTGCCCACTAAAGGAATAGTATAATTATATTAATCAAAATGCTATAAACAGATGTCTGTATTTTAAGCTAAAGATAAAAGGAAAAAGCTCTAAAAACTGTCTAAAACAAAAAGCAAGCCGATCACTTCAAGTAATGATCTCCCTTCTATATTTCATAGGTTTGAATGACTTAATGTCTTTGCTGGCACCTTCCACAGATATTCGGGTTCTCCTGAACTGTGTGTCTTCAAATCTTCAGGCTTTTGTCATTCAGGTATAAAATCAATTTAATAATTTCAGAAATGAAAGATGGATCACATCATTTATCCTGCTACATGCTGACTGTCACTAGTCTGCAAGAGCTCCATTGTATGCTAGCAACCTGACCAGACTGCAGATTTGCATAAATACAATTTATGCATGCTGCATAAAAAAGGGGGAATTAATTGGCATACAAAAATTCCATCTGTGCAAACAACTACAAGCATATTTCTGTGCATATATCCACTCAGGCAGTTTCAGTATCTGCTCTCATTTCATAGACACATATTATAGCAGTCCCTAATAAACCAAAATTCAGTAGAAAATTGTTAGTAAAATAAAGAGAACAATACGTGATTCCTGAAATCATTGATTCATTAAACTGTCGACTTTTAGGAGGTGGTAGGAGAGTGGTAATTTCTACTACAGTGTCTCTAGCTCTTGTGAAAAATTCATGTATGATCATCCTCACATATGCACCTTCCCATAGGTTGCCAACTCTACCACCCCAGTTCCGCCACTGATTCAGAATTAGCAGTAGCTTGATGGCACCACTGCATTTGGTTGCTTGCCAAACCAATTAATTTGGGTCTGGGAAGTGGTTAAAGTCTTTTTTCCCCTTTTCTGAAGAAGCAGGGTAAAATGTACTTATTTAGCTTGATTATTTCCTTTAAAAAAAAAAAATTAAAGAATTAAGACTAGTACATTGCAGTTCTGTGGTGCCTTCATCTCACAGAACCCCCAGTTACCTTATGGGAAGGTGGACTGGGACTTTTCCTGGGGGTTGACAGTTGTGGGGCATAGGACAATAGACACAAGTTGCAGCAAAGAAAATTTCCAATAGATAAAAAGAAAAAGAAAATACCATGAGAGCTGTTAAGCATAGAAAAATGTTACCCAGAAAGGCTGTGGAATCTCCATCCTGGAGGTATTCAGAACTTGGCTGGGCAAGCCCTGAACTAAACTGGCCATGCTTTGAGTAAGAGTTTGGATTAGATGATGTCTAAAAAGCCCTTTCAACCTGAGTTATTTCAGGATTCTAAGAAAAAAAACTGCTTGTTTGTCCTTTGCATGCAGTTTGTACAGGGAAATACAACAAGAAACTGCAACACAGTAAGGAAATCTTTTAATCAACTTTATCATAAGGCAATTTTTTTCTCTGTCTGCAGCCAAGCAGGAGTAAAGAGGAGTTGAGAAAAGTGGCATCAGATTTTCAGTTGAGATGGAGCTTCCTACTGACTGCAGTAAGCAAGGCTTTAACCCTCAACTATGCAGACAGTTTTGGTGAGTAGGATCTCGGTGACTCTCAACGGACATGCCCCTCTGTGTCCTGAGACGGCAGAGGCACCAGCTCATTTTAACTGACACAGTTTATGCTACAGTCAACGGAGGCATCGCTTCTTCTTACTCCCTTTCTTGCATCAAGCAGCTCCATTCACCTGGAGATGTGGCTAGCCAGGTCAAGGAAATGAAATGATAGTTTTCAACCATATTTGTTTTCTGATTCAAACTCTAGGGCGTTTGGAAGGGAGGAAAGTAGGAACGTGCGGCTGGAGATGGTGGGAAGGGCAGGACTCCCTCTTTCGGCAGAAGCCATCATTTGTCTGTGGAAACATGGGGCACAGCAGCCTGAGGTGTGAGCCTCTGCTTTCCCTCCCTCCCTCCAGGACCTGCACATCCCAGCAGAAGGGTCTGCTGGAGAGCTGGAGCCACTAATATTCCAAACCATAAAAACTCCAGATCTCTCTAGTGATAGCTCCTAGTCCTTCAAGTTCTTTCTGTATAATACAGCCAGATCAGAGCCACTGTGATAACTACTTGCCAAAAAAGCAGTTCTTCTGACAACAGCTGGATGCTCCTTCTCCTTATGCCTTACACTGACATAAGTGCTTGCCTAGCCAGCAGCAAGCCTGTTTTAGGTGTCAAACTAACTGAAAACCAGTCATTCCTTTAGCTGGGTTAGTCTTCTCTGTTTTAGGGGTCTGAGCTCTCAAGCATCAAATCCATCCCCCACCAGTACAAGGCAAGAGAAGCGAAGGGTCTGTGCAGTCACAGTCACTCAAAGTGAAGTGGCTTGAAGTGGTACGACCATGTCTTGAATCAGTTCACTCCCCTTCCGTTGCTATATTTCATCAACCCAACCTACCCTTCTCTTCATTTGTAAAACCTTTCAGAGGCTTGCTCTCTATTATTTGTTCTGCAGAAATGCACGGTCTCCTGTGAGCAGCATCTGATCCCAAACGGCATGAACCGTTTTTTAAATTTTCAAAGGAGCACCTTCATATTTTTTCCTCTTCTGTCGGATGAGGCTTCACACAAATAGCCAAAGAAAACCTCATTATCTTCTTTCAAATTCCCCTTCAAAACTGTACTTTCATGTGTCTCCTACAAAGACATTACAGAGGAGTATGTTAAGGTTGTTGCCTTTTGTATTCTTCGGTATTCTTCCCCTGATAATGTCAGTGTTTGTGCACGTACGTGTGCCCCCATTTTCTGCATCTAGCTGCTACCTTTTGCCTTATATTTAGATTGCAAACTCTCTGGAGCAGGATCAGAGTTTTGTTCTGTGTCTGCAGGGAGCACAGCACAGTAGGGTCCCTTGTCCATCAGCTGCTGCATTACAGTAATAAAAAAATAATAATTCCTTTCTCTCTCTCCAGAGGAGTTCTACACAAAACTTTCCAATGTTAGATGCAATATTTTGAGCAATAGGAAAATTAGGAATGAATTCCAAGAACAGGACTGGAAGCATAATGTTTATTGAAATTCCCCATGATGATGAAATCCTCTTCCCTCCTTCTACCACAAGAAGAGCTTAATGAATTGCCTCCCTGTTCTGCAGTTGTTGGTGGCTGGGGACACAACTGATGGAGAGCATCCCTTCCTTTGCTGAGCCTTCCTTAAATGAGTTACAAATTGTATTTTTATCCCACTTATGACAGTTTTCCCAATATACTTCTGTAGCCCTAAGACCGAATTTATTCTCACATATGAGAGACTTAAAAAATATCTTTTAACCTTTCCCTGTGATGCTCCAATTAATTTGATCATTATCTTCTTTCTTAATACTTTTGGGTTTTTTTTAAGATGTTGGCTATATGATCTAACAGTGTCCCTTCTTTTCCATGTTTCTATTCCAGTAGGATTTCAAGTTTTAGTGGACAAGGCTGGAGCTGATATATTAACAAGCCGTCTGGTGTAAAAGTTCTGTACTCAGGGTCATTGCTTTTCAGAAATTTCTTAAATCTCAACATTTCTTGCAGGAGTGTTGGGCACCTTGCAAGTGGAAATACATAGCATCCACACTAAGGAAACACAATAACTTAGGGAAACGTGTGAATGTCGTGTTAACGCAGTATGCCTCCCTCCAAAATAAGCCACATACCAGTAACCAAACCCAAACTTACTTCTGTCCAGGGCTCTTGCCTTGGAGCTTGGCACATCTGTCACGTATAATATGCTGGCATACGCACACCTCTGAATTTAAGATTGACTTTTACCCTTTTCCAGCCCAGCCTCCACATGGGGGATGCCCAAGTGTGATGGGAGGAACTGTGCAGTTGTTCCCCTGTAAGGCAGCAAGGAGTAAGTGTGCTACAGCAGTCAGGGCCAATGGGACCTCTACAGCTCTTTCAGCTCCACCTTCTCTCCAGCACATGTGCCTCTACATATCTCCATCCCAGAGCCTCACGTCAGCTGGCCCACCTCCATTTCCTTTGCTGGTCTCCCTTTGGAGGCATTCAGGGATGTATTGCTGAGGAACACTGGGTGGAGAGTGACCTGTGCATTCCTCTTTGGAAAGCAAGCTGCTTCAACCTACTACCTCTTCAAAACTGTGTCCCTCTGCATTATCCCAAGAGACAACTGGAGTGGTAGTTTTTGTTTCATGCTTAGCCTTACTAAATATATTGAAAACATCTGTAAGATTGTTAGAAATACTTGTGGACTTCTAATGTTAGGTCTATAGAGTTTGAACTCAAAGTATAAGAGTCCTTTTCCTTGACCCATAGATAAACAGGTGATTCCACTGACTTCGCTATAATTTAAAGATGCACAAAAGGACAAACAGTAGAAGCAGCAGCTTCTCAGACACATATAACATCAAAAGAGGCAGTATTTTTCATTTTTAAAGCTCTGTAAACCTTGGTCGTTCATATAAATTGGCTGTATCTCTTTGTTGATGTCCATGTAAACATTTTTGTGGGATGCAGAGGTTATGAATTACCTGGTGAATTGCTATGCAGATTTATGGCATGGAAGAAGACCTCCTCTTTACTGTAAGGGCTTTCAACCAAGGTGTGATTCAAAAGTCAATGGCCTCAGTGAGTCTCTCTTGGCTTCTGGCAGTTATGTCCCAAGCTGCCCAGTAAGCCATTTAATGTCATAGATACAAGACATGCAGGCGACTGCAGGAGAGTTTGCTTGGGAAGAAGTGGAATAGGGATGAAATGTGGTTGTTGATAAGCCTTTTAGTAGCAGTGAATGTGGGGGAAGAACTTGGACAGGACAGCAATTAAACACAAGTACACTTTCCCCTCTAGCTAAAATAAGGGGAAAAGTCTTCTGCTTATGTTTAAAATCTGCAGTTGGTGCCTCTTTCGCTGTGATATTTGGAAGTACATAATTCTCTAAGTACTGATTGATGAGTGCTAGTCTGCTACTTTAGTCCATTACTGTAATGAAGCCCTTCAAAAGAGAACACATCATGAAAATAAGCAAATGAAGAGGATGTTAAAATTATTTTTGCTTTTCTTTCAACCTAGGATCCTGGCATTTGTTTAATTTGCTACTCATGGATTTTGTGGCTCACGTTTTCCTGTCCTATATAGAGGAGGAGGGAGATGAAAGTTTCCTGGTGGCAAAGCAAAACGAGCCCCCTGTTGTGTGGATTTATGAGCCCAGTCATCTCTGGGGCTATTTTGCAGAGGAGCAACCTCAAGCCAACGCTCCACAGACAGCTCTCATAACTTTGATGCAGAGCCAGAATAACTTCGGATTAAGAAACGTTTTTGCAGAGTTCTGAGTTGTTTGGTGGACACAGC
>JAHREE010000279.1:394455-410303 GCA_033628505.1 Tringa tobata | reverse complement strand
CCCGTGAGCTGCCATCGAGCAGCGACACCCCACTGTCGCCGGGAGCGGCGTTGCGGTCTGTCCCGCCGGTGCCCGCAGCCGCCAAATGCGCGGGGAAAAGAGTAAAAACTCTTTCCTGGGAAGAGAAATCCTGTTTGGAGCACTGTAAGGGAGGCACGTTAAAAAAAAAAAACAACAACCAAAAACAAACCAAACAACAAAACCAACAAAAAAAACCCAACACACCCAAGAGGCGCAGAAAAGGTAAAATCTTTAAGGCAGAACCTGAGAGACAACGTTGGGTTTGGGTGGTTTTTTTTTTTTGGAGAGAGGCTTTTTCACTCCCGGCAGCATCCCCGAGCCCGCTCGCCCCTGTCCCTGCCCTGGGGGCTGAGCGGGGTCCGAGCCCCCCAGGACTCCCCCCGGGCTCTGGCTGTCACTGGCCAGCGGGAGAGAGGCAGGTGGAGGAAGAGGAGGAGGAGGAAGAGGGGGAGTCTGCTAGGCCACCACCAAATCTGTCCCTCCCGCAGCCGTCCAGTGATACCGGCTTAAAGGACGATTTCTCCACCAGAAGCATTAAGCAAAAATAGCTGGGCTGCTCTGGAGAATCGGGGTCATTATTTTTTCCCAGCTTTAACCTTTTTCCCCTTTTCAAATGAAAGGTTGGAATTAGGCACAGCATCTGATACCACTCAGACAAAAGAAAAAGAAAAAGGGAAAATAAAACCCAAGAAAATACCCAGCTTTAATCTTCTCTTGAAAGTATTCACAGATTAATTAACTTATAATTTAAAACATAGACAAAGTTAGAAGCACATTCATCTTCAGAAAGCTTGGCTGAGTTAGTGGCAGTTCATGTTATTGTGAAAAACAAAGCAACAGCTTAAAAAAAAGACACCATTAAATAAATATATATGTGCACACACGAGGCCTGTAATTCTACATCAGACTGTCGGAAATCCTATTAAATCATATGATCTTAACTCTTCTGCTTTATGCTCTTGCCAGAAACTGTCAGTGGAATTACAGCCATAATACAGTCTGCAGTTAGCTGTTTCTAGTTACAACACAGAGGTAATACAGAAAAATTGGATTCGTAATAAAATTTGGAATTGATGAGGGGGATGTTGCTGCTCTGAATGCTAAGTTGTGCTGCCTGTGATTGCAATTCTTTTTGAGAATCCACTGTAACATAAGCCAGGCGTGACAGACTGAGCATTTTAGGCAATGAAAACAGGGCCTGCAGTATTACTGACAGCTGCTTTTTTTTTCTTTTTTCATTGTAACCCTTAGTAATAAACAAGTATTTTTAGTTTTTAAGTTACGCAGCTTCATGAAAGCATTTCTTCTAAGGAATGCTAACAAGGACTGTTTATAAGCACTATAAGCATTAAAATTTTAAAGGCATATAAACATTAAAAATCAGAAAGCATGCAATCCAGGTAATAACATCGTCCAGAGTTTTCTTATTAAGTATTCATACTTAATTTGATTTTGCTGTAAAGGATTTACCAGTTACATTGAATGAATGCATTGACTGATAATTTTACTATTTAACATCTAATTGACCGTGAGGAAAGAAATATCTGAAGACATGAAAAAAACACTCATTCATTAAGTATCTGTCATTGCGATTTATAATGGCAACGAAAAGCATGGTAGGAGTATAGATCACCATGGAGAACATTAAAGTGTATCTCTGCTGGGCAAGGACATTTTTGGATGCGTTACATCCACCGTGTGTACGCGGGTCAGTGTATGGGAGAAAACTTGGATCCCTGGTGTGGATGGGAGGGGAGGTTTGCTCCGGCTGGTTTGGTGGCTAAGCCCCACCCCCCCACCCCCCCCACAGCTGAGGTTCCTGCCCAGGCAGCTGAGCTGACCTCCAGCTTGACTTTAAATACAATTCTAGCTAGAACCCTTTCCCCTCTCTCTTGGCAAACCACGGCAATCACGTTGCAAATCAAGGCCAAAAGGGAAGGCAAAATTAGCGTAAAAAAGGAGGCTGAATCAAGGCTAATTTAGGCTCTGTATCCTCTTGGCTTTGAGAAAAGGTTATCAGAATAAACATTGCTTGACGCTGATGGCATTGATTCTAATGCACTCAAACATTTTTTAATTTGGTGGAAGAGAAAATGTTCTGTATAGTGTCATGGACAGGGCTGGAAAGAAGAAATAGAGGAGAGATCCCTTTTCACAGAAGCATGATAGATTTAATTTAGATGCAAATCTGTCTCATGGTGACAACGTAAAGTGGGAGGCTGGGGGTTGCTGTCCTCTCTGCTAGAGACCTTGAGGGAATTCCCGACATCGGAAAGCATCTGTGTGCAAAGTTGTAACCACTTGCTTATTGGGATTTTGCAGATCCAAGGTATGCCCTATGGGAACTGTTTGCTTCTCAGTGACGGTCCTGTCAACAATAGCACTGGAATCCCTTTCTTTTACGTGACGCCGAAGGATAACACTGTGGCAGATCTCCTGAAGAATCCCGTGGCTTCTCTGACCCTGCCAGAGGCAGACGGAAATTTCTGCAGGTAACAGAGTTTTATCTGCCCACTACCACCCTCAGTGAGAACAGACTCCACGGAACAAAATGCTGGGTCTCACCTTCAATGACCTGCATTTATTTTTGGCTCTCACCATCAGCTACAAGCTTCTCCTTAGCTTTGTTGTGCAGTAAGTTGCCCCAGTAAAGCATGGTAAAGCAGAGCAGAAGTGTCATAGAATCATAGAATCATAGAATCATCTAGGTTGGAAGAGACCCTTGGGATCATCGAGTCCAACCATCTACCCTACTCTACAAAGTCCTCCCCTACACCATATCCCTCAGCACCACATCTAATCGTCTCTAAACTTCTGTCGTTGAAGTATATTGTAGCATCAGCAGCCGCAGTGGCTTCCAGCTCTCACATTAACATACCCAAATTTTAATCTCTTCTTGGAGGCGCCAGGTAAAATCTAGATGTTCAAGATCTCATTATGGGCCATGACCATCTAGTCAATGGAGTCCATATTGTTTCAAGGGCTATCCAAGTCACGGTGAAGCAGATCCCCTTGCTCTGCTGGCCGGCTCTGGAGGCCCTGCTGATTGCCTTGACAGGGCTTTCGCTCTCTGGGGTCTGTAAGGGGATCTCAGTTCACAAGTTATACACCCAGGACCATGCCACTCAGTCTAATTTCCACCTCTTCAGAGGGTACGACCAAATATGATATCGCCACAAATTTTTGGCACCTTGTATATCACAGTCAGTCAGTCGATGATCCCCCGCATAAAGGAAGGGGGGTCTGAGATTTACTGATCTACAGCCAGCCCCAGGTTTGTCTCTCTAGAGACAGCAGTGAGTTGGCTTCTTTCTTCCTAACCGTGTGTACAATGAATAACCCCAGATCACTGAAGCTTTACACGTGTAAAATGTATGTATGTAGACTCAAAGATGATTCAGTTTTCCCCTCCGTGCTTGTCTCCTTGAAAAAGACGTGTCTCTGCCATATGTTTGTTTACAGTCAAACAAGTGGCAAACTTGGCTGGGTCACCCTCGTGTGAAGCGTGATTTCCAAAGGCCTCTTTACGTGCTGAGGTACACGGCACCGAAATTGTGTCAGACAGGATTCTCTTACCAAAGCAGATCTTAGCTGATGTTCCAAGGAGAGAGAGAGAAGAACTGGTAATTACACGCTGCTTCAGAAAGAAACAGGACTGAAAGTTTTTACCCCAACTTAAGGTCTCCTTCAGGGGAGAAGAGGTTTGTCTTAAGAACTGGATCCCAGATTTTCCCAGCTAGGGATTGCCTTGGGCATCATCCTGCCTCTCGAGCTGGGAACAGCACTGGAAAAAACAATCAATGGCAAATATGAATCACGTTAGTGTTGTACTTGCCCATAGCTGCCTCCAGAACATACTGTATGTTTTCTTAAGAGGTATGGCGGCAAAATGAAATGTTTCTTAGTCCTAAGCAGTACAAGTGATTTCAGGCTGACATCCTGTTCCCAAGAAATGGAAATCATGGCGTCCTCTTGCAATGTCAAACACTTAATCGGAAGCTTCTATCGCACCATTTGTTAAGGTAATTCATCTTTGAATGCTTGAGAAGGTCAACAGAGTGGTGAAGTTAAGACCAGAATGGTCCCGATTGTTCCTTAAAATCATTTCATTAAATATTTTGAATCAATAATTTCAAATTTAAGCAAATGTTAACAACAAAAGTTATTTCGTAACAGCCTAATGGAACTTATTGCTGCTTTCTAAGAGTTTTCATTCAATCGAATAGTGAGATGAATATCTAGACCAAGTGCTTAAAAATGTATGTTAAGCCCAATGTTGTAGCACCTAGCCAATGCCCTATTTTCAGAGGCTCAGGACTCAGAGCAGCTTCCATTGATGATAACTTCTGGTGTTGAGCACTTCTGAAAACTGCACACCTATTTAGGCACTTAAGTGTGGCCTTTCATCCCTGACTTTAAAAATCCACTCTTGAAAGACTTTGCCTTTTATGTTTCGGCAACATCACCACCTGTTCTACCTGTTTGGAAAGTGCCAATTCACCAGCAAAAGAGAAATGCTGCATGATTTATAGAAATATGAAACTCATATACATCACAACCCTTTGAGAATATATGCTTGCTCTCTTTCTATTAAGTAGCTATTAATTTCCAAACCACTACCCTTTTGTTTCATGTGCCAGAAGGTGCTGCTGTTTGTCTTGCAGCCAGGGCAACCTGGATTCTGCCACTTGACTTTCTAGACCCCTGCACAGCCTGAGACTGTGCTCTCTGGCAAGAAGAGCTCTCTGGGCACCGCCAAGGAGCTAAACCTGGTTTCCCAAGACAGCTTAGGCCAAACTAATTGCCAGTTGTCACATCCCTACTCTCCCTCCCCACCACCAGTCTCGTGGTGTGCCATGTCCTGCCCCTCCTCCATCATCTCTGGACTTTGCCCAACCCTGAGTTAAAACATAGATCTGAAGAAAATTAACCTGATGATGAGAATAAGGTTTTCTGCCAGTCCTTCTTCCTTTCTTCCCATGGCCGCGGCGGCTCCTGGCCCTGAAATCCCAGCCCCCCTCCCCGCCCCCCTTCAGCTGACCATATGGTGGGACTATTTTAGCTCAGTAGCCCAGCAGAAACCTCTTTCCTTTTCTTTTTTTGTTAGATTTCTACTGGGTTGGTAACTTGAATCGGTTCCCCAAGAGCCAGAGGAGTGCAAAGGAGAGGGGAAGGAAGAAGGTAGAAGAAAATAGGACATCCCCATTTTAGCATGGAACCGTACTCTAAATATTGAGCTTACTACTGAAATGAGTACACAGGTTCAGAGCCTGATCAGTGCTCCTTGCATTATTTATTTTGCTCTTACATTCAGTTTGTTTTTCATTATTTCTGGAGTTCTTATCTGGAACAGATGTTGGCTGGCATTAGTGCAAAGAACAAGCGATACGGGGAACGAGAAGCCGGGGCATTTGTTGAGCTGCAGTTTGTGTTTTTGACGATAGCTAGGAGAATGTGGGCAAGCTTTGGGGCTGTCTCACAGCCAGGACACGTGTGGGCACCGGGACTTTAATTTCTTCTTTCCCTTCAGCGCCTAGCATCCTTCATGCAGGGCTTTACCTGCTGGCTCAGGTTTTGTATAGCAGGCTTCTTCCTCTTCTTTACTCACACTATATGACAGACAAGAACTTTTACTGTGAAAGACCTCAAGTATCCTGCTTGAGAATCATAGAATCATAGAATGGTCTAGGTTGGAAGGGACCTTTAAGATCATAAATGATCCAACCATCAACCTAACTCCGATAAAGAACCATCATTAAACCGTGTCACTAAGGACTAAAGATGGTATCTGTATTAAGATGGTATCTGTGGGATTTCCTTTGCAAAGTGTCATTTATAGATGGTTGTAGAACCAAAAGTTCTCTCAGCCAAGGACATAATTGTTTTGGTTTCAAAATAATTATACAAAATAGCTAAATGAATAATGCTCTGCTTGAGAAAGTTCATGTCCTTGTATGTCAGCAATGCGTTTGTACCTCATTTTCATGTGGAATTTTATTAGAATTTCATTATTAACTTGCTCTGAGTTGAAAGAATTAAAATAAATGTGAAAGCTGGTCGATGCCGGCAGTCAATGCTCCTGGGAGTATTTGGCACTCTCCTGAAAAATGCTTCTGACCTATTGCACGCAAAAAGAAATCTCTGGCCTTTAGAAAGAAAACATAGCTGACATTTCAATAGTCTTCTTGTATCTAATGAGTATCAAGTGACTTGTGTACATGTACATCAGTTTGATATTAAATTTATTTAATAGTGAATTTCATTTGTTTTGTTTCAGAACAGGCTCAGGTTTCAAACCATGACAATAAATATTTTCACTTTCAGGGCTGTGAGGAATACAGAATGGCCTTTCTGGTGCTCCAGCCTTAATATTTAACCAGCTGGAGAGAAAATTTGAAAAGCCCAAACGTGTGAGAGAAACAACATTAAATAATGAAAGAAAGAGAGCTGCAAGGCATCTGAATAGGCATTAATTGCAAGACATGATAATGTTGCAGCTACAGTCTTGATTCCTCATCTCTGACCTAGAGACTGCCATTTCCCAGAGGGGGACAGGCTGCCCTTCTCTGAGGAGGCTCTCAGACGGCCAGGCTACAGAGAGCATTCGTTAGTGACGAGACTGCACCCTATCTGAAGGCTGATAAATGGATAATAGAGGCAAGAAAAATTAAATGGTTCAGGGCTATAAATAGACTTAAGCTGGCATGTCTGTGCCTCAGACAAGCTGAAAAGATTGAGTCCCATTCTTACAGCTTTCAGAGGGAGCAAGACGGAGCCCGACATTAAAGAATAGAGCAGCTATTGTTCTAAACGCTTTCCCCAAGACACAGGCTGCTCAGAGGATCTCCCTTTCCAAGTAAGCTCCTGGGCCTGCCTCATTACAGCTGCAGTCTGGAAAACAGGCAATTAATTTTAAACGTGTGTCACCTCCTTGACATCAGGTTGGGCACATTCATAGGGACCACGTGCAGCTTTCTTAGAGAAGGAGCAGTTACATGGCTGCCGTGAACTGGTTTTCACACAAAGGAAAAAGGAAGAAAAGCAGCAATGGGGTCAGTCCATGCGTTTGTTTTCCTTTGCTCTTAGTTTGGAGGATGGTGTTTCAAATCCACACTGCAGACTCTGAATGATTTTGAGGGACCCAAGTTCCTCTCCTGGTTTATGGCCTGTGTTGAGGTGGCTCCACCAGAGCCATTTTACCCACCACGCTCATCACTGCTTGAGGTAGCAGATCTGCACTGAAAAGGCAGATGGGAAGCGCCGAGCATCTCCAGCACTCCTGGATACCAGCAGGCCATGGGAATAGGAGAGTAATTCAGTGGGTTAGGGTCCCTGAATTTCCTGCCACACCTGCCGGGTGGTTGATGGGCATCGTACATAAACCACCAACTGCTTTCCTGGGCAATCCTGAGAGATTGCCATGGGCGGTAGGCACAACCTTTGACATGTCAGTTGGCCATCCGATATATAGAATCATAGAATCGTCTAGATTGGAAGGGACGTTTAAGATCATCGAGTCCAACCAATGCTGCCAAAACCACCACTAAACCATATCCCTAAACACTACGTCTACCCGTCTTTTAAATACCTCCAGGGACGGCAATTCCACACTTCCCTGGGCAGCCTGTTTGACAACACTTCCAGTGAAAAAAATTGTCCTAATATCCATCCTAAATCTCCCCTGGCCTGACTTGAGGCCATAGTTACCCCTGGGTTTGTTGAGTCACTGTCTGTTAATACGAGGATGAATATAACAAAGAAATTTGGCACTGCATCTTCACACAAAGAGAAATGACGCACGCAGAAGACAAAGGCTGAATCGAGACATCCCTCAGTTTCTGGGATCCACCTCACAGTTTTGTGGCACAGACACATTTCTAGTTCTGGTATTTATATTGGCCCTTTTTAGTCATATGCAAATAATTATGTCAGTAGCTGTTCCTGAAAAATCTGTATTTAAAAAATCAGGATGATACCAAATTAGAAAGTCAAACACGAAACCTACTATCATCATGACCCAATGCACACAATATAGCTCTAAATTACTCTTTTTTTCCTGTATTCTTAAATAACCAACTTCCCAAAATCCCTTTCTATTGAAGTAGTATATATTTCTCTGACTCTGTTTACAGAAATAGTTGATGCTGTGATTCTTTTTTTTCCCCTTTGAATTGTCTATGGTTAAACTATATAAAAGTTTCCTGTCTGAAACATGGAATTCAGCTAAATAAGTGAGTTGTTATTGTCAATGAAAACGGTCAAACAGACTGACTTCACTTAACAAATTGTAATTAAAACATTTCAGGAAGGATTATCTCCTAGGAAGAGTGAAATTATTTGAGACCCAAAACCAGGCATACTATGAATAGAGGCTGACTTGGATGCAGAGGAGCCATTGTACCAACACTCTTCAGCTCCCAAGCCTGACTTCAGATTCAGAACAGAAGACCGCTCTTCCAAAAGCAAAAGCAGAGATGTCTTTTAACGATCTTTGCTGGCTCTCAAACGCGGCTGATAAAGAAATTCTTGTCAAAATCAGAGCAGGGCAGGGCAAAACTGCCCAGCCGTATCCAGCTGCAGGCCAGCAACAGCTTTTCAGATTATGAAATTGCTTTCAGCAGAGATTTTGTTTGACGTTCGTGCCACGCAGATTAGCAGCACCGATACGTTCTTTCTGCTTCAGAGGCTCCGGCAGTTAGTGGCGCGCAGACAGAATGTATGAGGAGGATAACTTGCTTTTCAGAATTAATCACATTAATAAATCAAAATTGCAAGCAGTTTAATTCTCTGAGGACACAGCATTTCCTCTCCTCCTTTCTGTGGGCTTTAGGGCACAAGAAATTCTATCATGTATTGTATGTGCTAGAAAACAGCTCCGAGTCTTCACCCCGTGCCCAGCGTGGGGCTAGGTGAAGAGGAGCCCTGCGCAGGGTGACAGGGTGCCCACCTTGTGCCCGTGGGAGGTGGCAAGGATGAGCTGTTCCAGCATCCTGGCACCGCTTCCTAATTGCATGGCTTTGTATGGCTGCTGCTGCCACCACGGGAGGGTTAGGATGTGTGGAGACAGTCATTATTGCCCTTCTGCCACACGTGAGCTGCGTGCTCTAAAGTAGAAAAAAAAATATGTAGGAAAACTGTTCTCTGGGGCTTTCTTCTTGGCTCTCTGACTCTCCTTTTCTGCAGTAGGAGAAAGCTCTTTCCCGACATCTTTTCTCTTCCATTCTGCTCAAAAGGTAAAGGGGTAAGAGCAGTGTTTTCTCACAGGGCAGGGAGAACTGTGTTCAGGGGAGATGGGGAGGATTTATGGATCCTGACAGGGAGGATGGAAGGTCCTGTCTTCCCAGGGGAGTGGAGGAGAAGGATAACAGCTTCTCTGTGGGGAAAAAGGAGGCTGGGGAAGAAGTAAAAGAGATATTCCCCTCCATAGATGCCTGCTTCCTCTCCTAGTTCCTGGAGCATTAGCTGCCTTTCTCCTACTGATTCCTTCTCGGGGACACCTGGTTCTCCTTCCCAGATGCCTCCCAAACTCCTATTTTGCCTTTACTGCTGATCTGTGCCAGATCTGTTTCACCTCCCCAATGGACTGCTGAGGCTAAGAATTAAGATGATACCCCAGGGATAATTTTGGTCAGAAACCAGGAGACAGAGCATCACCAGTCAAAGCAGAGATCTCGAGTGCAAAAGGGAATCCTGACAAAGTCCCAGCTTTGTCACCTTGTGTGCCAATACAACCGCATCAGCCTGAACTGTGGGTTCATCAGATCTGGACTTGGCTAGTTGTTGTATAGGAAGTTTCTAATTAAAGTCCAAGAGACGGCTAGTGTAGTAAACAATTTAATGAGTAGGTGGCACTCTTTACTCTGAACCACGACCCAGAAAGCGCGGAAGTGGTACGCAGTGAAAGAAGTGGGACGTGTTCATCAGCAGCGCGCTTCGTGGCATTGCATCGCTGTTGGGAAGCTTGTTTCACTTGGGCACAGGCTTCTCCTTAAGGTCAGTGAAGCTGGCACCTTTTTAGGTGGGTGCAGCTCATGAGCTCATCTTACAGACTTGGAAGAGACAACTGGCTGGACTGGGTCAAACTCTGCACACTTAGTTTTCCCACTGTAAGCAGAGGAATGGAGACAATCGATTCTTCTCTCTTCACAAATCAGATAAATAATTGAAATAATCTCTCTTAATGTTCTTATAAAATGCATAAATAGAATCTTCTTCCATTTTAATCTGGCATCCCTCAATTTCTGCACCAAGGTGTCTGTATTTTACATTAGCATAAAAAGATAAATGTGTTCCCCATTGCTTGGTCTCCTTCCGCAGTTCCCTGCTTTCTCTTCCCCTCGGTTCATATTGTGCCATAGCCTTCAGGAATTCCTCTCCAGGGAGACAGAGGATCTGATTCTGGTGAAGACAGGGCCTGAGAAGCCACCTTGGGTTTCCTGGACAGTGAGGCAGTGTTACTGTCTCTCCCCCTGGCTCTGCCTCCTCCTCACCCCCAGTCAGCAGCGCACAAATGTTACATAAAGCTGCTCCTCCACACCTAATTGTTCTTGTGCCAACAAAGATAAAAGGAACCCAAGGACTGAGAGCTGAGTATGCGTTTCTTTATACAGAAGGCAAGAAATGACTAGCAAAAGCATGACTAGACCTCTACAGATGTGAGGGAGGAGGTATATAGTAAATATACCTATTTATCCCTGGTATTCCTTTGTTATCTTTAGTGAAAATATGAGATTTATCCCGGCTATATCCCTTTACTTCTAGGAAGCAAAGCCTGGATTTACATTAGTTGCACTGGTAACACCACTGAAGATTCAAGACCTGTTCACAATGGAGTTAGAAGTCATAGCTGTAAGTTTAGTCATTTTTGATGTTTTAAAAAGTGTAAAAGTAATCATACATCATTAAGGAAATACTATGCCAAAAATGATGCTGAAACAGATTTACTTCAGAATATGAAGGGCTCCTTTGATAAAGAAAATACTAATGCTAACATAAGATTAGAATACCAGGCTCCTGTTCTGAAACAGAAAACCTGTGATAAGAGGCAGCGCTAAAAGCAAAGCCAACAAAGGAATAACAGAGCATACTGGACTCGAATGTATCATTGCCCTGTTCAGTTCTTCCAAAACTTCATCTAACATAATCTCACCAAATAATGTTCACCTCATTTCCCAGGAAAACAAACTCACCCTCCAGCTATCCAGAATATTATTCCAATATGTAAAATTCAGTTTGCATAACTTTTACGGGGAAGATAGTATTGTGTGTGTTGATCAGTGTAACACCCTGACTCACAAGTACATAGAGAAAACTGCAAACAGAAGAAGGAGCCAGGGAAAAAAAATAGAAATAAAATCATTCTGGATATGGGTGTACAGTGTGTGGGTTTTGTTGTCAGCCAAATATGTGGAGAGCAGTTTTTCCCGTAAACCAAGGAAGAGTCACATCTGACACTAGTCCTATCAGGCAAAAACATCTCAGCAAAGGCAGGCAGGATTCATAGCTTAACCACAGCAATGTCAGGTCCATTGTCTACTCAAAATCAATGAGTATGCTTTTAGAATAAACATGTACTTGCACAAAAAGATCAAATAATTGTAATTTGAGAAGGTGTCAGACCAAAATCTCCCACTGCTCCTGATCACACCCAAATCTCTCACTTTGATCTGCTCTATGAGATGCAGACAGCCTTTAATAACAATCCCTTTCGGGTTCCCTCCTGAAAGTAATTTCCCCCCTGAAAGTAATTAACAACATCTTACATAGGAGCTATGCCCAAGCAAGGCTCTTGCTTTTCCCAGCTCTTCAGTTGTTTTATAATACTGTTAGGCTGGGGAAGAAACGGTTTCATATACACAGATAGATGGTTATTAGTTTAAAGCGGTCTTCTGAACTGAAATTTTGCTACTGGGAAGCCCCTTCCCTTCTGTATTTTTAAGAATCATCAAGTTCAATATATAAACATACGGAGTGGGTGTTGATACAGGATTAAGATCGAGCACAAAAGGCAACAACAGATGAGGAGATCACTTCAAATGGGCTTTGGGACTCTGCTATCCAGGGCCAACAGTTGCAAGAGCGTGAGTCTCCACTGCCCTGGCTGCTGGACACGCAGACCCTCAGCTGACACCCTTTGTCAGTGGGGTTCAGTTCCTCTCCCTACAGCTGTATGCGCTGCATTCACCTATGTTTATTCATGTTTTGGTGGCTGAGCTTTTTTTTTGGACCACGGGCACCAAATGGCCACACAACACCCAAAGCCTATGCAAAAGAAATGCCAGGAGTACGGGTGTCCCCGGGACATGGAGCTGTTTAAGGCCAGGATGCTCTGAGGCCACTGTAAGCCAGCTGGGAAACTCCATCTTCGGCATGCAGTAGGAGTTAGCGCTGAGGATCTACAGCGTGCCAAGGTGACCACGTAGACAGGTTTGTACTCTGAATCCACGCCAACAGGAATAAACCCAGTGCCAGGGCAGGGAATGCAGATTTTCAGGTACTCAGAACACCATTCATTTATTACTTCATCATAATAATAATAATAATAAATGTACTAGAGAAAATTAGACTGTTATTTATTGATGTGAACAAAAAGTTTGAGCTTGATCCTTGGCAGCTGCCCTTCTTCCCGTGCAGAAAGCATGGTAGAAGAAAAAGAGGATGAGTGGAGCGTGTCCAGAGGTTGTTAAGCTGAACACCCCCTTCAGACAACTGCTGTTCCAGTCTGAACAGGATGCTGAAAAACCATCTCAGAGATGATGGGACTGCAAATGGCTCTTTGGAGCTCAGGCTGCAGACGGTGCCAAGTGCTTACTGGGCATAGCTGCGTATCAATCAGCCCCCCATACTTCCTTTCCTATCTGCATTCGTGGCCCTATCTATAAAAGCAGATACTTCACCCAGTGAGCTAGTCTTTCATAACCATCTGTGGGGAATCTGCAGGTGTTAAATTAGCTGCAGGAGGATGCCCATATGTTTCCTGCATGCAACAGACACATATTGAGAATTATTACCAAAAAAAAAAAAAAAAAAGTCATTGCAGATTGCACACAGTTAAGGCTAAAGGGCTCAAACAAAGATCTTTAAGTAAAATTGCACACAGATGAGATGTAATTTACTGTGATTTGCAGCTTCAGATTAAAACACAGAGAAGAAGAAACGCAGTCTCCGTTTCCTAATGTGATTTTTTGGGCTTATGTTCCTCTGTGGGGAGACAGTCCCGTGAGATGCTGAGCAGTCTCAAACTGCTGGCAGCGGGACTTGGGGCTGCTCAGCACTTGCCAGGATCAGGCCTTTGCAATCATTTCATACAACCTTTTTTTTTTTTTGCGACTGGTCAATTTACTTATGATTTATATCCTTGTATTGTATATGTCAGAGTCAGCAGTTGCCCTGCAGCCAGTAATGGGAGTTATTTATTATTACTGTACAGAAAGAGCCAAAAAGCAACAAGTACCTTCTCTGTCTGGGTCTGAAGGATGAAGGCAGTTGGAGAATATTTTTTAATAGACCTTACTTGTCTCTTTGGTGTAAAGCAGTTGAAAGATGGGTGAAGATGAACAAGGATTGAGTTTCTAGGCTAGGCACAAGGAAAAGACCTTACATTTTACACAAAAATACACATGTGCACGCTTGTTTTATAGGCATAGGCACAGACTGACCATATCACTATTTCTCTTCAGAATCCTGAATGGAGGTCTGTACATATGTCTGGGAAAACCGCCATTTTCACATTTTTCACAGTGTCAAATATATTGATCCAGTTTTTAAGAGCATAAGATTAAGCAAATCTCTACAGCTGAGATCTGTTTCAGGTGAGATTTCCTTCAAGAGCCCCCCCAAAACGTTGCGGCTGGGCGTAGAAGAGACCTGCAAGGCTTGACCAAATACTGAAGCTTTACATCTGCAAGCAGGAATTAATATTTCTCCGAAACCTTTAACAAAGAAAGCAAGCTATTACACATGAGGATTTTTCTCTGTGCACAGAAAAAATGTAATTGATCCGGAGGATCCACGGTGCGCCAGGCTGACTCTCACGGGACAGATGGTTACGGTGCCTCCGGAGGAAGTGGAATTTGCCAAGCAAGCAATGTTTTCCAGGTCTGTATGTAACAGGCACGTAGTAGGCTGCAACCCACAGGTTTGAGACAAATACGTAGCAGTTTTGGTATGGAAAATCTGAGAAGTGACAAGCCCGATCTTTACGTGTTGGCTCCTGTGTGGCTTGGAACGACAGGCAGAGCTGTGCGACCTCCTTTTAACTCTTGAGGTCATGAAATATGGAAATGCAATTAGCCACTGTTGGACTCTGGTAAATCACGTGGTTTATAATCCGAGGGTTATGAACATATTTCACCTGGCTCCGAGGAGAGATTCCATAAATCCAGGGTGTACTTGTTCCCTTTAATGATTCCTCCCCACCTTAGGACAGGTAGTGTCCTGAGCCACAGGTAGTGTCCTTCAGCCACAGCCCCCCACCCAGAGACACAGCAGAGCCATGCTGCCTTTGGACTTACACCTATTTGCAGGGTGGAGCTTACGGGTTTAATTACTTCTCCTGACCTACCCTGACAGCTGTTTCCAACCCCACAATACTTACAGAACAGTCTCCTTTGAACGCAGGTGAGCACAGCCCTGACACACATGCACACACCCAGGGTGTGCCCCCGTGACTTCCAGTGGGTCTTCAGAATAACAGGCGTGAAAAGCCTGGACATTACTTAGCTGGGTCACACACCTCCCACGCAGGCTGCCCCAGGAGCACCCTGCCTGGTCAATCAAATACTGCTGGGAAACTGGGATGAACTGGGATCCAAAACAGCCCAGAGGTGATATTAATCTCTGTGGTCTGCTGGAAGGAGTTCGGGTGGTACTCTAACTCCATCGATAGCAAAAATGGGACCAGGGATGGGTGAGGGCTATATCGGCACACAAGCCTTTCTTACAGACTTTGCAGAAATCAGGCTCCTACGTGAGTCAGAGTCCACCAGTGCCTCGGCAGCGGATGCTCCACTGTCAGGGAGCAAAAGCCAGATGGACACTGCGAGGGCTGCCGGGGCTCACCCCCTCCAACGCCAGCAGCAGCTGGAGCCACTTCCCAACACCACGCTCCTGGGTGCTCAAAGGGACAACTCAGAAAATGGTGGCAAACCCCAGCTCAAGCCAGAGGTTGCCAAACCAACCGTCTGGTTGGGTCTGCCCTTACCAGCATCGCTTCCCTCACGCTGCTCCAGCTGGAGCGGCTGGATCTGCTCCCTGCACCGCTGCCGAGCAAGCATCCCACGGCATCCTCTGCAGATGGGGCTTGGGGACCAGAGGTCTGCACCCAGTGTTGCTGGTGGGGAGGAGCTCTTCAAGCTAGTTGTGAAGGCAGGGCCAAGAAATGAGGCAGAAATAGAGGACGAGAAGACCCTAGCGGGGGGCAGCTGGAAGCGGCCGTGCTCTGCCTGCTAGCCAGTTCAATTAGCTCTCCGGCCGTACCACCACAACTGCTGCCGAAGGTGTAATATTTTCAGAACACCTTTTCCTTTGAACAGGTACAAGCACAACCCTGACACGCATCCAGAGAATCTCCTCCAGTTTTGTTTTGGTTTTTTTTTTTTTTTTTTTAACTTGGAGACCAAACAACATCTGCCTTTAGAGTTGGGGTTCTGCAATGGGGGAAGGAAGGTGGTTCTCGCTGGCTGCCTGCCTTGCAGTTCTCACCAGACCGGGGTGTGGAAGATCATAAACCTTGCTGCAAGGGAGGGCAAAAAAGATGAATGATGGTGGTTCTCAGATCTCAGGTTTCACCCTGCCTGAGCACACTAGGCTGAAGAAAAAAAAAAAAA
>JAHREE010000279.1:350592-389606 GCA_033628505.1 Tringa tobata | reverse complement strand
TACGCGACACAGGGGGTTTATGGTTTCGTTTAGAGCCACCTTTTCGCTTTGTCTCCCCCCCCACCCCCCTGGCAGAATGGCTACAGCGTTGACAGGTAGGCTGCTTTCCGCAGGCTGTGGGGAAACGTGCCAGGTATCCCGAAGATGCCTTCTGGTGGCTGTGAAGGCATGGCCGCGGCTGTTTGAAGGCAGCTCTGGGTACAGGCTGTATTGTAATAGCTTCCTCGTCCTCTCCTGCGCAGGCCTGTGAAGGCTGGGAAGAGAGGTGTAAGCATCAGGTAATTCTCAAACGCCTTTGGATGCGGTAGGAGAGCAGAAGCCTGGAGAAGAAGGATGTCAGCTCGGCTTGCCTGAGCGTGCCGATGGTCTGTAGCCAGCAGAAGGGATCTGTGATATTGGCCGAGATAAGAACGGAGATGTTCTGCTGCTGCAGTCTCTGCTTGGGCTACGACACTGAAGTTTTGCGGGGTTTTTATGAGCGTGACAGCATGAAATACTTAAAGGGGAGAAAAACGCTCAAAACCCTGCTCTAAAATCTGTTTGTAGACTTCTGAGGAACTGGAAGGTCTTCAGAGGAGGATGCAAAGGCAAAGCAAAAAATGCTGCAAATGTGTGTTTCACGTGGTCTTGGCACAACGAGTTTGTTAATGCCCAGGCTGTCATTCTTGGTCATGGGGAAGGCTAAGATCAGGGACTCGGTTAAAGTAGAACTGTAACACGTTTCTAAAGAAAACAAACTTTCTTTAATATAGTGAGCCGAAAATCTCAGGGAGCTGTTGCTTCATAGCACGTATCCTATATCGGGTGGAAAATAAGTCTCTCTTCTTGGAATACCAAGTGGCACCGACCTGGAGGTTGGAAGTGTGATTACTGTTTGCATTAGCCTGCTGCCTGCTTGGGTAGATCAGCCTGGCCCATCTCTTGCGTTCTTAATCCACTGTGAAAGTGGAGGTGGGATGCTAGGTAAGATGTACCTTTGATTTTGATCCCATGTGACAATTAAGGTACTGTACTTTGGGTAATAATTCTTTCCTCTTTACCGACTGTCAGAGTTTTCTTTTTATTGCTGTCACTCTGCATTGGCCAATCAGTACAAATTTTTTTTTTCCTCCCTGTGGGAGTTTTTCCACATTCCTCTCCATGCCCCCTCATAGCCTTTCATAAACATTATTTGCTCTTTTGTGGAATCCCTTCCTCCTTTTATCGTTTTGCTTATTTTATCAAATTTTTATGATTTTTTTTTCCTCTTTTTTGCTGTCATCACTGTGCTTCAGAAGACCTTCTTGGGCATATGCTCAGGCTTGGACTTGCTCGTATAGTTACATCTATCAGTGGCATACAGAGAAGTGCTGCCTGACTGCTGGTTGGCTTTTTTCTTCTCAAACTGGCAGAATGTTGCTGCTAAAAGCTCTATCTATGTAAAGAGTATGATTTAGAATAGCATATATACATAACTTCATAAATGCAGGTGGGACCTCAGGGTGATTTGGAAAGGGCAGGATTATAATAATAATGTGTCACAATATAATCACTAGCTCTGCTGCAGTTACGAATCTTTGTTTCATGGTCAGAACTTTCAAACATGTAAATGTTTAAATTTTTCAGTGCACTTTGGGAATATATAGGGAAGAATTAGTGTTTTCTATCGTTGATTTTTTGAGCGGGATGGGGGGAGTCTGTGGAAGAGGGGCAAGGAAGAATGTGGAAGGTAAAGCTGTATTTTACAGGATTCAATTCCAATTGCCATTCCTGTGAAGGGATTTGTGAACTGAAACATGTGGAAACAAACCCTGCTTCTGGGAGAGTGCTGAGAATAAATTCTCCGGGAAATCTGCAGTGCTGTAACTAAGGAGTGGAATTTAGGTGCATCAGGAACATCCACTTAATGGATTTGCAATTAGTGGCACTGAAAATGATGTGAGATGGAACAATGGTTATGGCTGATAGAGGTGCAGCCTGGAGGGCAATAAATGGGTAACTTTTCTGATCTCAAAGTTTCATCTTTTCATTCTCCTTCTGAAAAACCTGGCTTTTGAACTTTCTGGTGTGTGTGTGCTGTTGTTGTTGTCGGGTTTTTTGGTGTTTTTAGATGTATTCCAATTTAAGTAAAAAGAGAGATTCTTGATCAGGCAAAGAAGTGATTTGCTTTAGATGGTGTCAAAGCATTTGATAAAGGACAGACATTCCAAATACTTTGTAATTTAGTTAATTTTTCATGGGTACCTTGTGAGCTTCATGAGTGCTCACAAGTGAGTAGGGATTGTAATTAAAATTTTGGATCAGGAGAGTTGAGAGTAGCCTTGCAATCCTGTTCCTCTTTCCAAAAAAAGGTTCTTCAAATATGAATCTACTGATGTGTCTCCTGGTTTTCAGGACTTTGCTTTCTGCCCGAATTACGTTGTTCAAAATGCTGGGTGACTTCCCTTCTAGAGGGAAGAAATAGTGAAACAACTTCGCATGTGGCTGCAGAGGTTTTTTCCAGTGGAAGACACTCATTTTACCCGAATGACTCAAGGAGGTGTACTTTGGTTGTTCAGTCTGAATAGTAAAAACTCAAATGAAAGTTTTACAGGAATATAAACTTTGCAGGCAGTCTTAATGCTGTTCATTTTTGATGGTGGTGGTGAACTTAATACAATACACAGACTTCAAATTCCTTCCCAAAACCAAAATAACTGTTACGTGTAAAGATTAGCTGGGAGTGGATTGGAGAGAAGTTTGGAGAATCTGGAGAGACAAGGTGTGGAGTATCGTGGAGGGCAAACTAAGGAGAGTTAGAGGCTTAGTCCTGGTTGAGAGACTAGGGGGAGGCAGGGGTATATTGTAGTGGGAAGAAAAATGGGTCTTCTGTTTCTATACTTCGCGCTGGGCATCCAGCCATCTCTGAATGCCCTCTCAAGCTAGGGCTTGGTGATCCTGTTAAGAACATAAGTTTGATGCCTTGAAGACTATGGAATAAAATATGGTTGTGCGTGACACGCAGGGGCAAGGGAGGAAGGAGGACTGGCTACATTATTTTGAGATGGGTCTGGAGGGGAGCTTTGGTGCATGGCTTGTGGATTTAAGGGAGATCTTGGGACTTGAGTGTAAGACTGTGGCTGTGTAAAGAGAATGGTCTTTGGTTTGATGTGGCTTTGCCAAAATATACCTAACTATTTCTTTCCTTCATTGTAATGGTTTGTTTTTGTTTTAATGCAGGTATATTGAACAAAACAGATGTGAATGACTTTATACTCATGATACTGTAAGCTCTTATCTCTAACGTAGCAGAGTTAGGGTTATTTTTGAATGTAGTTTAACTCTTAGGAGCACTACTTAGGATTCTCAAGTGGTGCATAACTTCTGTATTACTGATGCTTTCTAATGAAAGCTTCTGGTACTGTACTACTGAAAGGATGGAACTGAAATCAGTGGCTTGCTTAACCCAGACAGGGACTGTCCGAGTATGATGTATGACTGACTGACTGTATGATATTGAGCTGCTGTGTTCTTCTGAAGAAGCAGAAGTAACTTCAAAATGCTTATACCTATTTTATATGTAAGAGTGCATACATGTGCTTGTCTACTTGACTCTTCTGGATACGTGTCCTCCTTCTTGAGGCAGGTGAAAACACAACACACTCCAGGGATTTGGTGAGATGAGGTTGGGGTAGATGGTTGAGACAAAGCTTGTTGTCAGATTTTTAGTGTACTGTTACGCGTTTGGTAAAGATCAGAGACATTTGTTTGGACCGGGAGCTAATGAGAACATTCAGTGTTAATTGTGGCAATATTAGTAGGGTACCTATACTAAAACAGATCTAAGGACTGACCTCAAACCAAAGTACTCAAACTCTGGGAGCTTTCTGGTGTTTCTCATGAGAACAAAATCTAATCTATGTCTGCAATTGGTTTCCGGATGGTCTTTGTTATCTGTAAGGCATGAATGGGAATAAATGTGATAGGTTGGGATGCCTGGAATCAAAATCTGTATCTGTGCTAGTTTTTCCTCATCAGGAAAGTGGTAATTTCCTTTTGCAAGAGAAGACTAGCAATACTAGCAGTAAAACTGACCTTGGCATGCTGGCAGGAAATATACTGTCATTTTCAGAGTTCCAAATTTGCCCTCCTTTCCAGGTATCCTATGGATCTGCCAGCTCTCACTGCTTTATTTGGATGATAGTGTTAAAAAAAAAAAAAGCACATACCAGATCTCAAATCTACCTGATTCCACTGAAGTGTCACCCAAACCTAGAAAACAAATTTACTCTAGCACAGTAAAAATGTGGTTATGTATTGCAAAATTAGAAAGCTAGAGAAAGGTGAAGCCAACAAAACCTGCTCTCAGTAGGTACGTGTACGTGATACTTAGAGTTCTTTTATAAGTGTGATTTGAGGTCTCTGAGTTGTGTTGCAGTTGAAGAAGCTGATGGAGTGACTCAACAGCATTTTAGTCTCTGAATAATGTGTTTCAGGACAGAAGTCTAAAATTAGTGAGGAATGAGTTAAAGCCCTTAGTCTTACAGGCTGTTCAGGGCAACTGCTTCTGAGACTGCTCTTGTTCCTTTTATAATAGTGGATTGCAATTATTTTTTTTTTCTTCCTCTCCTTCTGTCTCGTGACCTTCGAGGCCATTGTGTTTGGCTACATGTATTTTTAAGGGCAAGTTCATCACCAAGTCTTTAAAATGGTTAAAATGCTTTTCATGGGCATTTATTTTAAAATGTGTGGCATACTTGTGTTAGTTCTAAAACTAGAAGGTGTCACAGTGTCTAGCAGCCATTGCACAAAAGTATCCTGACTTCCATTTCAAGGAAATAACTGGCTCATAGTTGGATGTGCTCGTGATAAAACAGAGAAAGGCATTACCGATTGTTTTGGGGTTTTCAAACACTTCTTTGTGAGAAATCCTGCAGAGAACTAGATAGCAGGATTAGACTGGCTCAGATTTCAGGATTGAGGAGGAAACCTTTATTGATTGAAAAATCCAGGCTGCCTCTAATCTTGAAACTTTCTTTTCTTCCCCAAGCTTGAATGAAACCACATAAATCTTTCCAGCTCTCCTCTACTGTTCACTAGCCATCCTTAGGCACCCCTCCTGTTATTTGTAATTCTTACGGTTGGTAAAGGACATAGGACCTAATCTCCTGGTTCAGGTATGTGGATAACAGCTCTCAGCAATGTGAGATAAGTTTCTACCTTCATGTGTTCTCTTCTTGTTAACCCCCTGGGCGGTTGTGTAGGGTCAGAAAGGAAGGAGTGTTTCACACACTCCTCTCTATGAGATTCCTGAGTCTCCCTGGTAATGCTTTCATGCTGGTTCAGAGAGGAGAATAATATTAATTAACCAATTTTTAGTATGCTCCGACTTGTGGTATCATGTGGATGAGCATGTTGTTGGTGAGTAGAATGAATTAGCAGAGCCTGGATCCTTGTGGATTTGTCCTGTTGGCCTTCAGTTTCACTGCTTTGTGTCTCCTGATGCCCCCACCAGGCAAGGCAACACCTGGTGGGAGCTGCTGGTGAGCCAAGTGGGGTGTCTGAGGGCAGGCACGAGTTGGACTTTTCCCCAGTAGCATCTTTTTCTTTGTGTATCAACACCATCCTCAAAACTTCCAGAAAGGAAGCCCTATTAGGAAAATGTGCTGGACCTGGATCTGGCAGGCAGGTATAATGGTGCTTACAGTAGGTGACCAGAAGTGGGATGGTTGGGTAAGGTGAAGCTGGAAAAGGGTAAGTGGCACTGAGATAAGAGGGTTATTCAACTAGTAACTGGAACCTTTAGAGTTTCATCCACAGCAGGCCATCTGTACCTTACAGAGCTGTGATGTACAGAAATGAAGCTTCTGCAAATTCTTCTTGGTGTGGTAACGGAGCGACCAGGTGTCACAGACAGAACCATTCTCAACTAAAGGGGTTTGTTTTAGATTTCATGCAAATAGCAGGCAGGTGGATGAGTCTAGAATGCTGCTTTGAGTTTTGAAAATCCCTACTTGATGTAATGTTATAACTTAGGCAACCATTTCTTTTGCCATAGCTTCTCAGTAGTGAATCTAGCATAGCTAGGAGGGAAAAAGGCTTTAGGTCTTCAGTGGGAGGTCTTGTTGCAGGTAGGTAATCTTGTGAATCTAAAAAGGTAGCTGTGACATTACAGTTTTAGCTTTCCTTCTAGGGAACCCCCTGTCTCCTTTCTTCTTCCTCTGCTTTCTTTCTGACTCAAGCTCAGTTTTACTTCTTATCTTTCACTTTTTCTTTCTTCAGTTTTTGTGATAGCAAAGTAAGCTATAAAGCCATGACTTATCAAGGCTGTATAGTAGTGTTGGTATGCACAAAGAACTATTCCAATTAAAATAGCATAGGCTAGTGAAAAGGTGATGTTTTTATCAAGTACATTTGTTTGTAATTTATTTTGTAATGCTTAGAAGTTTCTGAGAAAATACTGGAGACAAAATGGAGTAAAACTGTAGTCATGGAGGATCTTTGGTTTCTGCTAGTCGTTCTTGACAGTACCTTATTTTTGGTGACAATATGGTACCTAAAGGTTTTGGGGTTGGTTGTTTGTTTGTTTTTTTTTTTTTTAATTAGGTGCTTTTTCATACAGATTGAGTGCTTTCAGTTCTATTATAATAGAAAAACCCTTCGGTTCCACGCTCCCAAAAGAGTCCCAAAATAGTGTTTTGACGAGTCCTTGTTGTGAAGTGTCATTACATTTTGAATATTTAGTATCGAAGAATCTTTAGGTATTTAAATGTTTAATATAATTTAGTATTAAATATCTGAATATTTTTCTCTTTTTTGTTCACATATCCAGTGTAACTGTGCTATGGATTCAGATTCAAGCTTAATTGAATGTGTCTGTCTTCACATGGTATTCACATACTGTCTCCAGCTGCAGCTAAATACCCACACTAACAAATAAAAGACCAGCTGTTCATTACTTACATGTTAGAACTTCAGTAACTTAAAGATGAGACGTGTGTAACTTGCCTGTTTTTTGGTGGCTTTTTTTTTTTTTCATGATATCTACATCCCGCCACACTGTGTGGAATAAGGAGTATAGGGCCTTGAACAATAAAGGTCCATCTGTTGAAGTTCAAGAGTCATGAAGTAAATAAAGGGTTCTTTATTAGTAAACTTCCTGTGGAGTTTGCTGTACCTAAAAAAAAACCTGAGGTTTTCCTATAACTTTGCTTACTGATCTTAACTGAAGAGGCCCAAATTACAATCGAGTGAGAATGCCTAAATTTTTACTGTGATGACTGACTTTTTTTTTTTTTTTTTTCCCCCTCTTCCAACAGGAACAGGAAATACAGTGGTGATAATGGTTGGCTATCCAAAAGGAATAGAGATATTGGAGCCAGTACGAAGAGGGATTCCAGTAAAAATGACTATTGTTGTTGGCACGCGACACGTGCAGGAATATATTAGTGGTCAGTCGGTTGTGTTTGTGGCCATCGCCTTCATCACCATGATGATTATATCGCTCGCTTGGCTTATATTTTACTATATACAACGTTTCCTGTATACAGGGTCACAGTTTGGAAACCAGGTAATTGGAGATGATGATGATGCTTTAGAGTATTTGCCATCTTCTAATGTCAAATCTGTTGCCTAACTTTGCTTGTTTATTGAAGCACTCTTGAAGATCTGTGCCTTCTTGCTGCTTTGCTCTGTGAACGTTACCTGGTAATGGTTAGTGAGGCTAATGAGCAGTGTGCTAATTGGCATCATGAGTTTGGCTAGTTGTAATTATAAGATACCTGTATGAAGTTGTGGGGAAATATATTTAGCCACTTGTCAACAACTGAGTAAAGGCAGCTTCTTGCACGATTTGTCACCTAACTTAACTTCATTCCTTTTGACATTAAAAATTATTTTCGTTCTTTAGTAATTTTTGTTCTGAAAGTGCTAATTTCCCTAACCAGATTTTTTTTCTAATGGAGAGGGACCGTGGTAACTTTTTTTTCTCAAGACCCACAAGTAATTGGGGCTGAAATTTTGGTTCTAAAGCTTTATAAAAACTGCTTTTGCAACTTGTAATCCTCCTACTCCACTGTAGAGGACCAAATGGCAGCAGACTAGAAGGAGCATGTGTGGTGAGATTCAGCTCTTTTGAACTACCTGAAGTGCTGAGAGTGTCAGGAGTACTGGGAAGATCAGAAAGGAATAACTTTGCTCCTTAATTTGCCCCTTCCAAATTTCTGTTCTTCTTTGATAGATTAAAAAAAAAAAGGTGAGCTTTCCGTTTTTCCCTTAAGGGGGAAAGTACTTCATAGAATAATTTTGGTTGGAAGGGACATCTGGAGGCTATCTAGTTCAAACCCCAATGCTTGAGAGAGCTGTTGAGAACCCAGTCCAGCTGAGATCTAAAAAAATATCTTAGGATGCCACTTCCCTGTGCTTTTCAGCTCTTGCAAATAGGTTTCTTTTGTGGTGTCATGGTTTCACCCCAGCTGGCAGCTAAACACCATGCAGCTGCTTGTTCACTGGTGGGATGGGGAAGAGAATTGGAAGAGTAAAAGTGAGAGAACTTGTGGTTTGAGATAAGCCAGTTTAATAGGTGAAGCAGTAGCCACGCGCACAAGCAAAGCAAAACAAGGAATTCATTCCCTGCTTCCCATGGGCTGGCAGGTGTTCAGCCATCTCTAGGAAAGCAGGGCTTCTGCTTGTATGACGGTTACTTGGGAAGACAAACGCCACCTTTGTATACTGAGCATGATGTCTATGGCATGGCATATCCCTTTGGTTTGTTGGGGTCAGCTGTCCCGGCTGTGTCCCCTCCATCTTCTTGTGGACCCCCAGTCTGCTTTCTGGTGGGGCTGGGTGAGGAGCAGAAAAGGCCTTGATGCTGTGTAAGCACTGCCCAGCAGTGAGGAAAACATCCCTGCATTATCAACACTGTTTCCAACAGAAATCCAAGATGTAGCCCCGGGCTAGCTACTATGAAGAAAATTAACTCTACCCAGCAAACACCAGCACACATGGTCATCAGCAGCTCTACCACAATTTTTTACTAACAATGAAAAAGAAAGTTGCACTTGTTTTTCTTTGCAAGCAGTTCTCTGGTTTGGGTTGGTTTTGGGTTTTTTTTTATGCTTAGTTCAGAAGAAAAAAAGAATTTCAAATGACTGCTTATCACTTCCCCTGCCTTCTGTTTGAACATGTAGATTCTAGGTTTGGCGGAGGAAGGAGGGGAATTTTTGTTTGCCTTCGGCAGTTTGAGCTCTGATTAGGACTTACAGGGCTTTCCTAGGAAAGTACTTAATTTCTCTCTTCAGTAACTGAGGGTAACACATGGGACTTGTGTATCAGTTAAACTTGCTGGTCTACTTGAAATGTTGATTCCCTAGTCTTTTTTACTAAGCTTTAAGTCTTAGAACTTAAATTCTGAGAATGCTTTCAAGAAAACAAACTTTCTGAGAAGAATTTCTAGAAAAAGAGTGTGTTTTTTGTGTTGTTAACAGAAGAACGTTGCTTCTTCCTGTTGATGTTAGGATAATTTGTGCTAAGGCTTGTTAAAATGCTTTCTCAGTAGTTCATGAGTATTTTTAGGTTGAATGTGATGTTGCCCAGAAGTATGTAGCACAAACTCTTAATAGAATTTGCTATTGGGCTTGTCATCTAAGTGCTTCTTAAATAAAATTGAGTAGCATTAGATATAATATTATACCACTTTCCCCAATTCTCCTTCTTTTAAAATGGCTATTGAAACCAGAAGTTTATAAAACTGTGCAAAGTTTGAAAACGCTGTGAATATCTTGGGCAAGAAATGTAATCAGATGTCCAGCGTTCCAAGAATTTTGGAAACGAAAAGCCCCTTTTCTAAGCCAGATGTTATTTTGCTTGGCTTATTGACTCTAGTATAATTAAAACTTGAGAGCTTAAGTATGTCATGCTTTAAAGCAAGTTACTCTGTAGCTGCTAAGTGAAGGTGAAGATGGGTATCGTAGGACTTACTCTTAACATCAGTTGAGTGGTAAGTCTTTGGAAGACCTCCTTGCTGTTGAAGATCAAAGGGCTGTGCAGCCAACCCTGAGCTGATCAGAAGGTGGAATAGAGTGCTGCTGCTACTGGTTGTCTGTCTGTTTCTGAGAGAGCTTTCAGACCAATTCTTTTTAACACCATAATAAAAAAAAAATCCCAATTTTCAGTACTGTAGTTTGTAAAATGATATAAGTAGTTGTGACTGTCGTTACAGGGAAAAGCTGCCATTATGTTTTTTTTGATTCCTTTATGATATTTCAGCAGCGAAGGGCTGCCACTGGGCAGATCAACATCTGTTAATTGGGAGTGTTTAGTTTCTCCGTTTCCAGCCAGCACTTTGTCTTGGAATACAGTACTGCTTTCTTCTCTTGCCTCCCCTCTAAGCATAATTAGGACTGTTACTGTATAGAAGTCCAGTATGGTGTCTCATGTCTGTTAAGCCTTTCTTGTCATCTCCTTTGCATAATGTGTCCTTTCAGTGCAAAGCTTTGTGTAAGGCGTGAGACAGTGCCTAACTGAGGGGAGGCATTAATAGCTACAAGCAGCCTTTTGACCCGGTGGCCAGCTGTAGGCTGCTGGGCAGGATTCCACCTTCTCTCAAGCTTGTGCAAAACGTTGGGTGTGCTTGCTCGTGGCCTTGCCTAACAAGAAGGTCTGGTTGTATGGCTGCTGTTTCAGCTCTGATGCCTCTAAAGCTTAAATTAGAGTCAATTTTCCCGTGCGGGATGGCCCTCGATGCAGGCGGTTACGGTTCAAGGCTATGTATGTCAGCTTGGGCCACGTAGTTCTGCACAGGTGTAGTTCGTGGTAAGAGCAGTGCTCTTATAGATAATGTGTGTGCTGCTCTGCCCCGGGAATGCAAAACTTGCAGTTCTTCAACATCTCCTGGCTGGAAGTATTTTGTAAACAAATTAGCTCGCCAGAGATGAATCTTTAAATGCATTTAGAAGACTTACCGCTCCACAGGAAAAAAGTTTTTAAAAGTTTTGAAATGTAGCTCTTAAAACTAACTTGTGTACTAATGCTTAAAAATCTTTATTCAAGGGACATAGGAAAGAAACCAAGAAAGCAATCAGCCAGCTTCAGCTGCATACTGTGAAACGTGGGGAAAAGGTAATTCAGTGGCTCTGGTTATTGCTGTATGATTTAAAAACTGCTGGAATGTTTTTATAGAATTTAAATAGAATTCTTGCAATGTAATTGCAGTGTGACTCTTACAATTTTAGGCCCATTTTAGCAGCTTTGATTAGAAGGCCAAGTTTAAAATCGAAGAATCAAATTTGGACTACTTATGTAAGGTTGTTTTGCTGCGAATAATACCTGGTTGTACAGAATGTTGCAGGAGACTACACAGCTGATACTGTAAAGATGAGGACACACGAATACCTTATCAGCACTTGAAAACATCAACAAGTGGATTGCAAAATACTTCCTAGGACCTATTGATTGCACAGTTCTTACCGCTGATGTAATGTTTTGTTTTCTTAAAAGAACATCCATCTTTTTATTGATCAGAAGGCTTTACAAATCTAAAAAGCTTTGAAAAATGAAACACTTGTTTCATCTTTTGACATACAATACATTAAGGAGCTGTGTCGACTTACTTGAAGCATAAATTTTTTAGAAGTACATTTCTGTGTATTAAAAGTATTCTAAAAATTAAAACAGCTCTCAAAAAGTTACCTTTGACAGTGTATGGCCCAAACTCATACCTGTATTAAATAACTGCAGTAGAAGAAGCCAATGTTTTGAAAGAAAATATTATTTTAGTTGGAGTTTCAGGCAGCTCTGATCCTAGGTGCTAAATAAGTTCATGACTAGACTTCTGCTACATAGACATTTTTCTCACCCTTATTTGTCTTATTTGATTAGTTTTTACGTAAGGATTAATTTGCTTAGAGATGAAATACAAGGATTTGTTTTTTAATCTGTGACTAAAACCAAGGTGAGAAAGGACATTTATGTGTAAGAACTTTAAAAGCTGTGTGGTTCAACAGAAGCTGTTCAGCTTAGGTCACGTGCTACAGAGAATATGTCCTTCATTAGTAAATCAGTTTTGAAATGGAAAAAAACCCTCAGCTGTCTTTGAACTTGTCTCTTTTCCCCCTATGCATTCAGCATGTTTAAGCAGCGTTTTAGGAGTATTTGTTAATTTTAATTATATTCTAAATTCCATCAAAAAGTAATCTATTTCAAGCTGTGAACAGAAGGATGCTCATACAATGGTGAGATCAGAGATCAAGAAAGATGGAATTGAACCAAAACTTGTGCAAAGCAGTATCAAAGCATAACATCAGCACAGGAAGAAACGAATGTAAAAGGGTCATGATGAAGCCTATGGTGGGAACCACAAGGAAGCTGTTAACTGCTTTTAAGTTGATGTTCAGTAAACCTCTAAAAACGACTTGTATTATGAGATTTTTGCAGTGTAGCAGGTAGTTCCTTTCCATCAACATAGCCTTGACTAAAATGAATAAAAAGGGGGAAGTTAACTAAGTTGTTATGCAGTATGTTGAACTATTAATGCCATGTTGGTTAAGCAAAGTAGAATGAGATTAGATTAAAATCTTTCTATTAGAATAGAGGTTTTCTGCTTGGTAAGTAATATCTTCTAATTTGATTTGAATCAGCCCACTATCAGCAAATTTATATAATTTGATGCAGAGGAACTCTCATGAAAATGTATCTGGAAATACAGTCCCATCTACTCTGTTAATGTGGTTTTTTTCTTTAAATATTTCCTTTCAGCCACTATGACTAAAAGTATATTTCTTTTATTGTGCCACAATACAGTCTTTCATTATCACTTCACTTGGGTTTGAGGTATTTAACTAAAAATAGCTCAATATTTTAAAAGTGTATTTGTTGTCATGTAGATCTTTCCTGAGAAGCTTATGGGATTATTGTAAAATGGACACTCATTTGAGTATGTGCTACATATGGTATGCTTGGACTCTGCCTTTTGTGCAGAATAAAAAATGTTTGTTACAGAATAAAGATTTGTTTTAACTTTGCTTATGTGAAAAAAAAAAAAAGTCTTAACTTGATTTACTTGGGAATTTAAGGCATTAATTACATAAACTGATAGCATGGAAAGGAGGGAAAAACTTGCCTTGAACTTGAAAGCTTGCTTGCAGTACTAATTCATTTGAGTGTTTGTAGTAATGAAGTTGAAGTGCTTCAGTAAGCAGCAAACACAAAATACTTACTTTGTGGGGGATGAAAGGGAAGAACTTGGCCTACTCTATATTTCTAATGCTTATGTTTTACACAACTCAATTAACATTGAATTATTTCTCTTGCATCTGGAGATATCCATTGTATTTGCACTGTAACTGTAAGCATGGCTTCAAGAAAGCAGTAAGACCTGTTAAGATATTTAACCCTTAGAAAAAACCAAATTGAGGTGGGGAAGTAACTGTGTTTTGACTGTCTCTCTGGTGTGAGCTTGGAGAGAAGTTTTAAAAACCATCTCAAATTGCATACATCCGTTCTCTTCTAGCTACTAAGGGGTATCTGCTAGGATGTGGTAGGAAAAAAAGAGTGGGGAAGAGGAGGTTTGCAGTATTCAACCCCAAGAATCTCATCCTGCTTAAACACTTGCAAGTCCTTAGGAGCATCAGTTAAGAATTAAATTGTGAGCTTTCATTTAAGCTGACATCTTTTAAAATGTCTTTGTTTTACAGTTACTTTAAACTGAAATTTTACTGTGCTCCCATGAGCAAAGCCAATGTTTGAGATTTGACAAATTACTTAAGGTACTGTGTATGCTTATTTAAATGAGAAAATCTGAGCTTGGCTGCTTTTAGTATTTGGTATTACTTGATCAAGTCACCTCTTGATGGAATTTTGAATTAAATGAGGAAGATGGGTTTTATTTGCTAAACCTTTTTATATATTTTAAATTCTGTGAAGCTAGGTATTACACAAAGCTTGTTCTGAAATGAAATATGGATGTAATGCATTTAAATATGTTGTTGTCTTTAGGGTTTAGATGTTGAAGTGGAAAACTGTGCTGTGTGCATTGAGAACTATAAACTGAAAGACACTGTCCGAATTCTACCATGCAAGTAAGTTGCCATAATTATTCTTTCCTCTTTAGCATCTTTTCCCTAAGAAATATGTGATGACCTGTCTGGTGGAAACTCTTCTGAAGTTCTGTTGGCAGAGCTGAAGCTGTGCCATTTGTACCCCCTGTTACATGTTCGAAAGGCACTGGGTGATGGCGTAGCACTTCATGTCTGTGCAGGAAAAAGGAGCTGTCGGGAGAAGTGTAGGAGTGAAATAGAGCTTTCTTAATACTAAGTTAGAACTCTACACTGTTGAAATGGTAGCTCTGTGGTATCCTTGGTGTTAGTGACATCTCTTATTGCAGAAAGCTAGCATGAAAGAAGGTGCTTCCAGAGCTACGTCTGTCCTAGTAAATTAAGCAGTGCCTCATTGTCGAGGTTATAAAGGATTTGGTTTATTTTTTAATGTAGTAACTTTCACATCATTTGAAGGAAAGGTGTGTGGCTTTCATGATAAGTTCTAAAGGGCATTTCTTTTCTTTAGGCACATCTTCCATAGAACGTGCATTGACCCTTGGCTTTTGGACCACCGAACTTGTCCAATGTGTAAACTAGACGTTATCAAAGCTTTGGGATACTGGGTATGTTGCACACTTACTTTAATCTTCCAGGTAGAAATACAGTGCAGGAGGCAAGACTTCAAGTAACTGTTCAGAATGAGAACAGTTGTTACTTGACAAGACTGAAGAAGCTGGGCAAAAATGCAAGGGTAATTCAGTGAGAACCAGCAAAATAAGGGACTTTTATGGGTAAGAGCTTAAAGAGTATATTGAACAGCTTATGAATCCTCTGTGTACTCTTCTGCGATAACAAATTTTTTCTGTTTCCAGCTGATGATAGTAAGGAAGCAGAGGTGTGGCAATTTGCCCAAAAATATAACTTAAATCAGTAGATCTAGACTATATATATTGGATCTTGTTGAGAACTGCAACTCAAAGGAAGAAATTAGGATTTTTTAAACTCTAGTGTTTGTGTACTTCCACATATGCTCAGTGTTTTATCCCTGTAAGCCAGTACTTAGAACCTTCCTAAAGACATTCAGCAGAAATTGGTTAAGTAGAGAAAATGATGTGCTCTCATTTCTTTCTGACAGCACCAGAAAAGAGAGATGAAGACACATGCGGTAGGTTACTTGGTCACTGTTGATAAATAGTCTTGAGTTCAACTAAAATGCCATAGGCATGAATGTACTTCTCTTCTACTGATGTACAGAGATCTTCAGAAAAATAGGGTGTTCCTTGATTTCAGGGACCTTCCTTTCATAGATTAGGTCTGCATTTTGACTAGCTTTCTTCTTACTTCATTGCAGAACCTTAGCAGATCTATGGAATACTTTTATGAGTTAACTTTCTTGTTTTGTCAAAGGTGACAGCACTCTTGCACTGTAATATATATACCAGTTTGTGACACTTCTGTGTATTAAGTCAGACTTTACCCAAGAGTTGCAATCTTTTTGTCATGTGAAATAACTATTATTACTGTAACAGTCCTGTGTTAGCAGCTTATTTCTTGCTCACTTTCAGTTCTTGGAGTTGATGTAACTTGTTATATGGAAAAGGTTACATCCTTTTGTAGACAGTCTGAAATGCTAGAACCTTCAGAAGACTTTTATTCCTTGACTTCACGCTGTTGCAGAGGATGCTGATACCAGACCTAGCCAGGAGGAGTAATAAATATCTCTTCTGCTTGTTAGGCAAAATGAATGTTGGAAAGCAGGTTGAGTGGGATTATATATATATAAGCACAGAAGCCCAGTTCTTTTTTTCTAATGGGACGAAGGAAATGTATCTTGCCTATGCATCAATCATTTGAGTCCCACTGAAGCTAGTAATGTCAGAAATCATTCAGGTTTTTTTTTTTTCCAGCTTAGTTTTCAGCCTGGTCCAAGTCACCCAGTCTAGTTTGTAGAGTGTGTGAATTTTGTACTGATGTGAGGGGAAAAACATGTGTGAAGAGCAAGGCAGCTTCTTTCAGCGGTGTGCTTGCTGAGTGATGTAACTGCAGACAGAATGTGCAGCCTTAATACACAAATCTGCTAAACCTTCTGCAAAGAGGCTGAAGGCTCAATTCACTTTTATGGAAAACAAATACTTCAGATGCTTCATTATTTTTCCAGGCTGAGAGTAGAAAGAAGGCACGGAGTTCTATTACCTGGCTTTTGTTTTGTAAAGAGTTTTTCCGTGGTCTAGTTCTGCATTATGCTATTTCTTACCGGAAAAAACTGCTGCAGTTCGGCATGTCTGACTGATTTAGTAGAGCTTTGTTGAATCTTGTGGTTTCAGTGCTTTTTTAACTGCCTGAGTTTTGGAAACCAAAATCGCTAAAGCCCTCTGCCCACATGTGTAGAGATTGATATCACATGTGCCTTGACTTGTGTTCAATTGTAGCAGTTCTATAGCTTATTAATATTCAGTACATTTTAAAATATGCTGCTTTGGTGCTAAAGAAGGATTCAGCCTAGAATTTCTGAAATCTTAAGGTGGGCCTTTGCTAATTCTTTGAGGAGGGGAAAAATACTCATTATGAAGCCTAAAGAATAACAACTTGTACCACAGTATACTTGCTTATGTATAAATAATGTCAGTATATCAATGGCACTGGCTTAGTGAAGGTAGTCTGTTTAATTTTAGGAAAAGAATTGTGCATGTAGGATTTCAAATTAATTTTCAGAATGGATCAGAAATAGCTCATGCTGTACAATAGGTGACATAAATTCCTTTGCCTGTGCTGCAGGTGGTATGTTCCTGTGAGGTGACAAGCCAGCATATTTGCATTTTTGGAACAGACTTAAAGTTAGATTGGAGGTAGAGGAGGAGGGAAGTTTGTTCTCATGGCAAATGTTTGCTTATCCCAGCAAAAAGCTTGCCCAACTACTATCGTGGAAAACAGAGGCTTCCGCAAACTCGTAAAGGATCAATAGGTTTGCTCAGTGAAGGCTTTAAATGTGCTGAGCCTGCTCCTAACCCAGCCTGCAGCAATGCTGTTGCCACAGTGTTGAAATATTCCATCCAAAGGCTGGCTGCGTTGACTCCTCCTGTTGCTGCTCTTGGCTTTGGGGTGGCTTTGAAAAAGCAGCTTTTCTTTTGCTTGGCTTTGTTTCTTTGCAGTCAGACAATAACTTTGAAAGGAGACACTGCTCAAGGCTGTACCCATGAGTGCGTAGATAATAGGCAAAAAAAAAAAGGGTTTGTTTTTTTTTTCCCCAATAAGGTGAGGTTATAAAGTGGTAACACGGAGGAATGTTGGTGCCTCATGGTAGACAAAAGTGTCAATTAAATATGTTTAATTTTGAAGGGGGACCCTGAAGATGTACTTGAAGTTCCAATCCCTGAATCAATAAGTGGCAGTGTTTCAGTCGGAAGTCTGAGTATTGCTTTACAAGATGATGACAGAAATGAAGTAAGCGAATTGTCAGCTTCTTCCACTAATGAATCTGTACTGCAATGTACCAGTTTAAAAGAGGATGCAGGTGAAACCACAGCATTACTTGGTGAGTAATAATTCAGTTTATCACCTGACAATTCTTAATGCCACTCATGGTATTAGGAGAAGCCATTCTTTAAGTGATGTTAGTAGCGTTAGTATCGCGCTGCGGACCAGACGGAGTGGTGTCACTTAATACTGATGTTCAGAAAATACAAGCAGGTAGATTTTGAGGGAATGCTATTGAGCTGGAGAAGACTGGTCTTGAGAGGAGGAAAAAAAAAAAAAAAACAGACAGTGTTTTAGGAGGATTATTTACACAGAGAATCTTGAGATCCTTAAGTATATATGAATTTTGTTGCTAGAGTTTGGAGTAATGTAAGACAAAATATCTTAAAATGGTAAATCGACAAACAATTTTTTCTTCTAATTCCTGGCTTCTAGATGTGGATGTCAGTAATAACCGTCATGGAGAACATCTATCTAATGGAAATTCCCACTGAACTGCTTCATGGAAGATATCTTGAATAGACTGTTGAAGAACTATTATTTTTTATTTAATTAGTATGGACTTTTGTCTAGTTAACAGAAAAAATAACAATGTAAATTATTTTACCTTTCAAACTTTTCTAGCTGGTGTTCCAAAAGGGCTAATAACTAAGAATTTTGTACACAGGAGGATTTTATAAAATCTCCTCTGGATGTCTCATCCTAAAAAAAGATGCAATAACCCTATTTCTGTAAGCATTGTTACAATGTCATTGTGTTCCAGAGGGCTGTAACAAAGATGAAGACTAGGCAGTGAAAACAATGTAGAATGTCTAACGGTTAAATATTTTGGATGCACTATTTATGTTCAGTATGTACACATGGAGAACACTTACAAGACTACAACTATTAAAACGTTCTGAAAGTTCTGGTCTGTTGTAACTGGAGATGGATATTCTTAGAAAAGACATAACCTAACCTTGAAGGAATCCAATAACTTCATGGATATGTTGCATATCCTTTTTTGTGTTGGAAAAAATTGCTAGTTGCAACTTTCCTTACATGTAACAAATACTAATTTGATCTTGTAATGTGTTCTACTCGGAGTGGATGCTGAGAGAAATGGAGACTTTCTCCATCTTGCTCGCTTTTATACTGAATTTGGCAGTAATAGGTTGTGCTAGGTGGTCTTCACGTGCTGAGCATGTAGACTTATTTAGGAATATGCACACTGGTAACCTCTTTCAATCTTCAACTCAGTAGAACAGAGGTAAAGGGCTAATTATGGCTAAAATATATTTATTAGTCTATTTATAAGAATTCACTTAATTCCTTCTTACTCCTGCTCCCATCCTATCCCACTTCGTTATGTACAAATTGAAGCTGTTTCTTAGGATGTACAAAGTTTGATTTTTTTTTTTTTTTGGTTGGTTGGTTTTTGCTTTTCCTTTGTATAGAGATGCTGGAATTCTTCTCTTAGGTATCCCACACTAGGAGTTTTGACTGGGTTTGCCACTAGCTTTTATTCCTTTCTTTTAGATTAGCAGTATTGTGCCTTATAGTAAAACACTTAAGAGACCTGAAGCATCTGAGAGTAAATATAAACCCTGGCATCTCCCATTATGACCTCTTATCCAAATATTTATATACTGTAAGTGGTATAAGGAATTGCTAAACTGTTTTGTAAAGAAATATGTATATTTAAAACACTACTTATTAGGAGTGTTAAGTGAATTGTTTAGGATTTTAGCATTGTCATGTTATAAATAATATGCTACATTCCTCAATTTTCTTTTGTAAAGCTGTTACTACAGGTTGCTTAAAACAGTGTCTTTTACTAGACATTTGTTTTAGAGTGCATTTTGTTTTTAAAATGTATATTTGGAATGTTTTTAAGAAAATATGCAATTCTTTTTCTAACTTATATTGAGCTTCAGTAGAAGCAATAACTTTTTAATTTTAGAATGAATGTTCCAGAAATGACAGAGGTTTTAGCTGGGGAAATATAATCTGAACTTCTACTTTGCAGAGCGGATGTTTCACCCTAAATTTCCTTCAAAATATTCCTATTAATGCGTACTTTAAAGAAAACTAAATCTGCCTCTTCCCGGTAGGAGTGTAACTTTTAGGTTTACTGGAAAATTGTCAGGTTGTCGTTCTGATGTCACCAGCAGGTGCAAGTTTTTGTGATGCCTTTATCTTACAAGAAGCACATGAGAATGGAATATGACTGACCAACCATCTCCAAAACTGAACCAATAAAGAAACAACCCACAACTAAACCAAACAACGTATAGGGACATTTATGTCTCCAAACGAAGCTTATCAACACTTCCAGAACTGCCTTTTAAACTGTCTCTTCAATATTAAAATCTAAGTCTTCTCCCTCTTCCTTAACACAAAACTGAACATTGATGTAGTAAATGTTGAGAGGGTTTAAATTCTAGCTCAAGGAGGAACCAAAAGGCGTTGTCAAGAGAAGTCTTGTCAGTCTGTGGATTGTGTCTTGCTGTTCCTGCAGCGCAGTATTCATGCTGGAGGGGAGAAATGTGGTAAGTACTTCAGCTTTTGTCTAATACTTATAAAACCAAAAGCTTTTCTTAAGAATCGAAGCTGAGATCTGGCAGAACGCTGGCAGAAAAGCTAAAGAACCTGCAAATTGAAAAGTGAGCTTATAAAATTTGAAGTGTAAGTAATAGTACTGACTTGGAAAGATATCCGAGCATGAAGGTTCCTGGAGCACGTTTCTAATGCTAGTGCTGTACCGCCTTCCTTTCAGCCTTGCACAAGCGTAGTTACAGTTGATTCAGCTGAATTGGTTTGCAGGGAGTTCATCTTCCATACAGTTAGGTCTCGTAAGGCCAGCTGTGCTGCTGAGGAATGATGACAATAAAAGGCCGAATTGCAGTGCCTCCAGCAAGCAGTTTGCTCTCCTTGGAAGCACCATGACAAAAATCTCCTGAAGCGAATCATTAGTCTGACCTCAGTGGAAGAGCTGATGCGNAACATTGATGTAGTAAATGTTGAGAGGGTTTAAATTCTAGCTCAAGGAGGAACCAAAAGGCGTTGTCAAGAGAAGTCTTGTCAGTCTGTGGATTGTGTCTTGCTGTTCCTGCAGCGCAGTATTCATGCTGGAGGGGAGAAATGTGGTGAGTACTTCAGCTTTTGTCTAATACCTATAAAACCAAAAACTTTTCTTTAGAATCGAAGCTGCGATCCGGCAGAACGCTGGCAGAAAAGCTAAAGAACCTGCAAATTGAAAAGTGAGCTTATAAAATCTGAAGTGTAAGTAATAGTACTGACTTGGAAAGATATCCGAGCATGAAGATTCCTGGAGCACGTTTCTAATGCTAGTGCTGTACCGCCTTCCTTTCAGCCTTGCACAAGTGTAGTTACAGTTGATACAGCTGAATTGGTTTGCAGGGAGTTCATCTTCCATATAGTTAGGTCTCGTAAGGCCAGCTGTGCTGCTGAGGAATGATGACAATAAAAGGCCGAATTGCAGTGCCTCCAGCAAGCAGTTTGCTCTCCTTGGAAGCACCATGACAAAAACCTCCTGAAGCGAATCATTAGTCTGACCTCAGTGGAAGAGCTGATGCGTGTTAGCAAAAAGCAGTAGGTTAAAAAAGTACAGGACAGGAAAGAGACAGTCTGTGGAGCTTAAAACAGTAGCAAGAGAGGATTAGAAATGTGAAGCTTGTCACCTACCGTTATAACCCAAATCGTTTACTTTTTGAGTAAATGGCTCTAGGTAAATACAGGTTCTCGGATTTTGCTGATCTGGATCAAACTGGTATTTCTAGTTTCTAGCACTTTAACTACCAAAAGTTTATACGAAGGTCAGAACTAGTGAGTTTTTCCCTGCTATGATTTTTTTTTTTTTTTTTTTTTGCCACTTGGAGAACCTTTAATCTGCCTCTTCTGCTTAGGCTATGGCCTGCATGATGTAGGAGCTGATGCTATATGTGTTGTGGGTTCCTTCTGCCCCCCCATGCCCAATCTATTTCTAGCTGTGTGTTTTTCATAAAATGTGCAGGAACTTGTCTGAAACCTCTGTCTGTCATATTTTGCTGAAATCAGGCAAAGAGTTTCTTACTAGAGGCATTCATGTGGTAGGATTATACAAAGTTAAAGCATGGTGCCCACATGAAGTGGACAGCCCCCTCAATGGAGGTGTTGAATAAATCAGTTGGGGAAAATCCCTAACAAGGACTAAGGGATGTTGTTGTTGTAGAATGAGTTTTGTTAGTATCATGTTCATTGGTGCGGCTTCCTTAGTTCTGGTGTGACTGTTAGGGAGAAAATTTGTAAAGTTCAAATGATTTTTTTTTTAATTATTATTTTTTTATTTGAAAAGGAGCTATGCTTATGTCAAGGTGGACTAGTATTTAAAGTGAGACTGGAGGCCTTCTTTGTTCAGAAATCGTAGTTTATTAATAATAGTCTATGAATGCCAAGTTAGAGCATAAATTTGATAGTAAATAACTTTAAACTAGCTTCAACTTTCAGACTTGATAGCAAGCAAAAATGAACCGTAGACCTTTCAGGTCTAAACGCATGTTAATAGTGCATTTAATTACCTGCAGTACCAATTTAACTAGAAAATTCGAACTTTCTTTTAGTAACTACCCCTACACTGAATTCTTCTTTGGCTCTAAGCAATGCTTAGGGGAGATTCTTTGCATGTAGCAGGGAAGTTTGATTAGATAGCAGTAACTCCTTCCCCCTGCCCCTCACCCCCCTGAGTATGTGAATGTAGTCCAGTAACCTGTTGCCAGTAATTAGTGCTAGGTTCTGGAGGTGTGCCAGAGGAGTTGCAGGATAATTTAACTACAGTGAGAATGCTTTTAATCCATGCCGACTTAATAAATCAGGCACTGGCATATTCCTGCCAAAGCTGGGCTGTTACACTTTGGGAATTCCGGTCCCATGCCAGGGCGTAACTGGCACAGAGAAATGCTATTGTCAAACACCCAAACACTTTGTCAAACGTGCAAAGACTTTTTTTTTTTTTTATGTGTTGTGATGGTTACCCCACTTTCTGTGCCCTTGTGGTTCAGTGGGTGTCTGAGGCAGAGGCAGTATCTACACTTGCAGGTTTTGATGAGCTTGACCAGAAGTGAAAGGTGTTGGGTTTGCATTTGGCTACAGATAGCACACAGCAGGTTGGGCTGATTATTTAGCTGCCCCATAAAAGCCAACTTTTCCTGCCTAGACATGCAACTACTGCTAGCAGTACCAACTCTACTTTGAAGTATACACCAGTAGGTTAAGAATGGCATTCTGAACTTGTGGCATATTTTTTTGGTTGTTGCCACAATGTGTAATAAAACCATGTTTTTGTTATATATCAACATCCCAAGTGTTGGTAAAGCTGAGAGCTCCTTCTCCACAGAGCCCTTAGCACCCTGAATTGAGCCAGTAATGATGATATTGTGGCAATGGTTAGGTAGGTATTTTGTTTGCTTTTTGGAGGAGGGGGTTAGTTTTTTGGGGTGTGGGTTTTTGGTTTTTTTTTTTTTTGAGAGGAGAGGTTGCATGTGTAGTTTTCATGGGTTTGGTTTGAATTGGTTTGAATGCAGAGTTTCTGTGCTGGATGGATGAAGATCCTGAGATCAGTAAGAACGTATGGGCTCTGTAGCTGTACAAGGAGAGGCAGAACTCTGATCTGGTAGAGGATTCAGCTGGCAATATCTCAAGGGGGTTAGACTGAAAGGAGTGGAGCTGTTGGTGTTTGCTGCTGCGTGAATCAAATTGTGTTGGCAGCTTGACAAGAGACTGTTCTCTTCTGTGTGTCTCCCCTCAGCCACCAGGCTGGGTGAGACTTCACACAGTGGCTCAGACCAACTTAATAGCTTGCTGTTATAAGAAGAGATGGAGTGCTCCTCTCCGGTTTTCCTTTTCTGCTCTAGTTACTTTGTCTCACATTCAGATGAAGAGCATGTGATGAACTAATTTGGCTTAAGTGGCAGAAAATTAAATCTATCAAAGCTGTATTTTGACAAACTAGGAAACCGAGTATGTACTGTGCAATTAACTGAGTTTTAGAGCTGGGCTAAGGGGATGAGGAGTTGGGGTGGAGGAGGGAAGAGCAAGAATCTCCCCTTGGGTAAGCTGAAGAGATGCAGTTTTATAGTAGAGCCATAGTGAATTACAGTTCCTGAAATTGACTATAGCAGTAGCATATATATATATATGTATATAAAGCAGAATGGCTGTAAAAATTGTTCGTCTTCCATCCTCAAGACTGATCTTGACTAGATGTGTTCTTTTCTCTCGTAGGTGATACGTGAAGATTTGGGAATTGGAAATGTAGATTAAATATGCACAAATCAAGCTGAAGGCTTTTTTGTTTTTGTTCAGTATGAGTCCTGATCTCTCTCCTCGGATATCCTGCTGTATTGCAAAACTTGATTTGAGAAAGTTTTAAAAGTAGACTGTCTCTATAATTGCATGTGTTTGTGTGAAGAATGCATTGCCTGGAAAATGTCCGCCGTACTTCCATTGGACCTGAAGCTACTTTTCACCATCTGAAACATGGTAATGATACCACATTTTTAAATGAGCATATCCTACTTAATTCAGAAGAGCAAAATAATTTGAGTTTCCATCATTCTGTTAGTCTGAAGCTTAAGTCCAAAACTTTGAAGCCAATTACTTTTACTATAAACATAACTGCAGAGAACTATTTGGACTTGCCAGTCAGTCTGTCAACAACTGCTCACAGCTGACTGTCTCCTATGGTAACCTCGTACTAACTTGGTTGCATTGTTTGGATTAAGCGCTGGGCTACGTCTTTTCCATTGTGTATGTACAACTGTAAGAATGTCAAGTTATGCATTGTTGTTGTAACTTAATGGCTAAAAGCTCAAATTCCATAATAAATTATACAGACCTTTTAAAAAGCAATGTCTGAGAAGCTGGAGGGTCTTGTTTTCTTTGCTGCACTTGCATAAATGGACCTGAGGCACTCAAGTAGTAGGGCACAGAACAAGCTTAACTTCATGCTTAAAAAAAAACAAGCTTAACTTTTCTGCATGTTGTAGTTTTTCCCCATATAACCAATAGTGGATGAACCTTGGTTGGCTGCTAGATGCCCACCCAGTTGCTCTCACTCCCCTTCCCCTGTAAGACAGGAGAAGACAGTAAGATGGAAAAACTTAGGTGTCAAGACAAACAGTTACCATGACAGGCAAAACAGACTTGATGAAGATTAATTTTAATTTATTGCCATTTAAAAATAGAGTAGGATAGTGAGAAACAAGGTCAAAACTAAAGCCACCTTTTCCTTCTCTCTTCTTAGGCTCACATTTACTCCTTCACTCCTGACTCCTCTCCATCTCTCTCCCCTGGGGGTGGGGGAAAGAGGGCTGGGGTCAGTGCTGTTCCTTCCTCACACTGTTCTGGGGTGGGGAGGTGTCCCTCCTGTGGGCTGCAGCTCTAAAAGGAACTGCTCCAAGGTGGATCCTCTCCATGGAGATACCACAGAGGTGCCTCCAGCCTGGCTGAGGGGCTCACCTGCACCAGTTTGTATGGGTTGGGTCTGGCACAGGGCAGCCCCAGCTTCCCCCCAGAGGCAACCTGGCTACTGCAACCTTGCCCTGTGAGCCAAACCAGTAGGGAATGGGGGGGAAGTTCCCTCGTAACAAACAAATACAGGAAGTTCAGTAACAAGTTTGAGTGTTTTCATCAATGTACAGGCCTCTGAAATTAACAGACTGTGCCCATTTCTCAAGTAAAGAAATGTTACCAGAGTGCCTGTGATAAAAATCTTAAGCCTGTTCCTTGATAATTTTTATATTTACAGGACAAATCCAGGGTATTTACACGGCAGTACAACTCAAGCAAATACTGTGAAGAGGTAGGCTTTTGCTATAACATCACAGTAACAACCCCATTTATTTTTTCAAAGCTTAAATTCTTTTAAAGTAAGCCTGTAAACCATAAGGTAGATTGTACTTTTCTGATGGATTACTTTGTCATAAGCTGTAGAACCCAGTTCCAAAAAAAAAAAAAAGCCTAAAGTCTATAGGAAGTGAGTTTTTAACCACGTTTTTCAAGATAGTCCTTAGAAGGAATGTCTAGAATTGGAACACATCTTAAGTGCTACTTCAGTTGGCCTAATATATCTTAACTCTGGGAAGCTGGACAAGTCTAACCCCTAATGACTGGAGAACACTTCTCACAGGACTTCTTACTAAAAGATTATGCTGCATGAAATGCAAGATCAATGGGCTTTTCAGTCCAAGCAATTTAGCAACTTAAATTACTTGGAAAAAGCCAAAAGACAGTCTTGACCTTGCATTATTGATCTTGTACTTCATAAAAATTTGAGATGCAGATTTAAACCAGCTTTCATTTATCAAGCAGCATTAAATCAGAACTAGCCCCTTTTCCAAGGTATTTTCCTATTCTGCTTCAGGGCTTAAATAACAGCAGCTATTCTACAATCAGCTTAAAATACTACTTCAGCAGACTCCTTCCCCACTTTCCCAAATTTTCCCCAAATGGTACTCAAACTATATGCTTTAGAAGGAAGAAGCTGTTTTAATTTTGGTAGCCATATGAGCAGTGGCCTACGCGAGTTTTGACTTGGATTTTTATGGAAAAAAAATGGGACCATTTGTCCTCAGTGAAACATTCTTACAAGCATGAAATAGGTGTAGTACTCCAACTGCAGCTGGTATGAATCTTTCCAAAATACTGACCTCAATGATCTTGAAAAGACAGCAGCACTCTGAGCCTACAGCACCCAATGCTTCATTTCTGCCATCAGAAGTTGTACCTAGCTTCTACGTGGTCTTACATAGTAAAGAAAGAGCAAACAGGAACTGAAGTTACTTACCTTGATACAAGTTGACTTTAGTTATTCACAAAAAGTGCCAGATGAATACTTAAATTTGCCATGAAATAGTAATTATCATTTACATTCTCTCTGGAATTAGAGTCTCTAGTTCAGGATATGCATATGACATCCAGAGTTTAACCCATCATCAAAAATAGCATAACTGTAAGGCCTAACACATTTCATGAACTCAAGTATGTGTATCAGAAAAAGCATTATTTATTTATTGTTCAAATGCATAAAATGCTATTTATAGTGTATTACATCATTAATCCAGTGATTTAAGTTTAAAATATACAATTAATTGGTATAGAACACTGGCGGGGTTCGGTTGTTTTTTTTTTTTTTGCCAGTGACGCAGTGGTTTTATTTTGATGTTTTTGTCTCTGATGGATTTTCCCCAGTGTCTAGTGTCTTCAGCAATCTGAAAAGGCCAGCTGCTTCTCGTATCCGACTGAACTCGATACAGAATGCTTGCACTTCTATAAACAAGTCCTGTACATTAATAATTTTGTTTCTGATTAAAGACTGAAGAAAGACACAAACCAGACGTACCAGGCGGTTCTGCAAGAGAAGAGATAAAAATAAATGTTTGCAACCAAGTCATTTAAAGGACACTTGGCCCTCAGCAGCACAACTGAGGCATTTCAGGAGCAATTCAGCTTCGGCAGTAATCTCATTCCCAAGTTTTGACTCTGCTGCCCCTGCTCTTCCATCTCCCATAACTGCTACTGTATTAAAAAAAACTAGCTCCTCTACTTTATAGCTTCTGTATCCAGAAGTACAGTACTTTCTCAAGATTAATGCCAGGCACAAATGAAGCACCAGATTCCCCAAGATTCCCCAGTCATCACATGATTAGGGAATTCCAAATGGGAAGTGACAGCAATGAAACCGATTCCAAACTTGCTTTGTGGGAAGTGCTCTATTGCTGAATTAGCACATGACCCTCTTGTGCTATCTTAGAAGAAAAAACAGTACCAGGGACACCTGATCCAAGAACATGCCTCAGAGCTCATGGGTCACTTCCTGCCTGCTCCAGTGAAAACACGGGATGACAGAAGTGTTGCTCCTTCCTAAAGGAGCTTAGGTAACACCTTGAAGAGCACCCTAGGAGTTGGAAGTGGAGACCTAGGAACTGGCACTTACACAATTTGTCATACGCAGATCCAGTCACTAACCATCTGCTTTGTATAAAGCAGTACATTGTACTCTATAAAGTATAGTATGTGTATATGCTATATATACACACACTACCTATAAAGTGCATTCTTCCTCAAGGACAAAAAGCAGATCTTACTATATCATTAAAGTGGTCTCATAGTTCACATTGTGAGAAAGGGCTGAACCCAAGCCTTTCTCTAAAAGCAACTACATACATGAATGATTATCAGACAGAACTGAGGGGCCTTGATAGCTTACTTTCAGAGTTAAATCATCTAATTATACTTTGAATACTCAATCAACTATGTTAACCAAAATTGAGCTTACTACTGCAAAATTTGCTACTTATACGAAGAGAATTCAGAAACTGAACAAGTGAAACACTGCAATCAAAAGGCATCACATGTAACAAATTCGTGTGGCAGAGAAAACAAGAGTAACTTTACTAATTGAGGAACATGAAACTCAGAACAGAAGTACAAACGCAAGATGCTGGCTGACTCCCAATCTCAGAGGATCGTGCCTCTTTTACTTCCAATAGGAGTGGTTTTGTACTGTGCTTTTCAAACAAAACATCTTGTATCTCAGTTGCTGTGCGGCCTCATACGCAGCGTTAACAAACCTTAGATCTCACAAGCTTTGCATGCTACTTGGTGATCAGTACGTGTTCCTTGACACTTTCTTTTTTTTTTTGTCCTCAGTGTGCCACACGTACAGCTGCTGTGTGCTCTCAGCAGCCCCCCTGCGTGCATCGTCCCTCTCTGTGGGCATGCTCTCAGCTGCAGCCCAGCTCTGCTGCTGTTTTCCTATTTGGCTACCAAGTGGAATGGGCACAGCTATTCAGCAGGTCACAGACCAAGCCACCCACGTCTATCTGGCAGGGTCCCAAAGCAGAGAAACACCAGCAGCCACCAAAAAGATAACAAATGGTTAGTCATCATCTGGAAGGGTGTTGAAAACAAGACAGAGGGGGTTTTGCTGCTATCTAAAAGCCACATTGCACCCATATCCTGTGTACTGCATGCAATTTTTGTCTCTGCAGCTTAAGGATATAGTAGAGCTAGAGAAGGACACCAAAAAAGGGAAAGGAACAGCTGCCTTGCTGCAAGAGACTGAAGAGGTTACAATCCTTCAGTACTGAGATGAAAAAGCTGAGGCAGGACTTGGTCAAGATTCACAAAGCCTCGGGTAAACTGAACACAGAGCTGTTTTTCACCAATGATGTATCCAAGGAAACAAGATCCACTGGACAGCTGGTGAAAACAACAGAATGATTTAGGATAGAAAGAAGTACCTTGCACAGCATGTAGACAACCTTGTGTGCCAAAGGTGTGGAAACCTCCACAGGGGGTAAAGATCCTTGAAGTGGCTACTGCTTGGAGGATGGTACTGAGGAAGTATGATAGGCTTAGGCAGTGAAGAGTATGGTGTTAGGAAGAATATAGAAAATTTTTAGGTCTTTGAGGAGATCCGCAAGCTGTTGTAGTTTCGCAGTAGTCCCAATTGAAGGGCAAGAATTCCATGTGTTTTATAACATCACCTCAAAGGTTTGGAAGTAGGGGGTACACTTGTGCAGAAAAACTTGAAGCTTAAAACTAAGTAGAATGCAATCAACTCATACTGGGGGTGAAGAAAAGGCACACTATGTGACAAATAAACCTTTTGCAGGTAAGGACTTGAATCACATAAAACTGCAGTTTTGCTAGGGAAAAGTGTATTATGCCACAGAAAAATAGGGAACAGTAGTTACTTGTGAAGTCTTTTAAAAAGGTAAAGAAACATCTGTTAAACACAATAAAGAACTGCATAGGAAAAACTCACAAACGTGCCTTTGAAATAAAGCACCAGTCTTATAAAATCTCAACACATATTACACAGAGCAATATATGTGATCCTTTTTCCTAAGGAATTTACTAAAGTACTCACCTGCATATATTTGTCTTTAATCTGTTCACAGGTGGAGATACAGTTGGAGATATAAAGATGAATAAATTCAGGTGGGAGATCAACTGCAGTAGTAAGCCTGTTCAAATTAAAAATATCCAATAGTTTATTAAGCCAAAAATCTAGTCATTCCATTGCAAAACAGACAAGTTAGACCTGTGATATTAGTTTATTCCCAGTCGTGTAATACAGAACTGATTTCTGACAGCTTCCACAGATACACTTCTAAGCATTTTAAAATGTCTTCATTAAAACTCTGATACTTTTTAAAACTCTGACACAGTACAGAAGCCGAGTTAGATTGGGTTCCTGTATAACATATCTACAAACTTTTGCTATATATTACACAAATCAGTCAATGCCACTGGTTTCTAATTTACAATGAAGCCCCCACACTGAGTATGAAGATTCTTCTGCAATGAGCACTGCAATACAATGTTGCTTATTCATATTTGCATTTCAGGTACTAAATCTAGATGCTGAACTCCTTCCTTAAGCACACAACCAGAATAACTCCTCTGTTGCATCAAAAGATCAGTTCCCTTAGTTCCTTCAGACTGAAATTTTATTCCTAGGAACTGAAATGATATGAATACCTGGAGCTCACATACTGGAGACCCTGAGCAGATGAAAGTATTAACTATAGATTAATGATGCACAATAATCTCAGAAGCTTCTTACTACAGAAGAATTGGAGAACTATTGCATCAAAAAATGGTATTATTGTATTTTTAAGGGTTAGCAACAAAGCACACCTATTTGTGGTTTAATACTGGCTACTACAGTATTTGACCTACCACTGTTTCTTACCTGAAAAAGGGATACAGCCCTCAAGTTTTAGATAACAGCACACTTTAAAGGTAACTGCCATGACGTTACAACAGAATTTGACCAAAGTAACTCTGATCACAGTCCTATCTCAAGTAGTGAAAGTGGGGGGGGTAACAGGGAAAATTGTGCACATTTTAGGCATTTCAGCTTCAAGTTTTTGTCTTATATCACTTAAAAATTTAGTGTCTCCCTGTTTGCATTGACAGTCATTTTACAATTTAAGAGCAGTTGTTCCTGTGGTAGTTATGCTGTGAGAGAACCAGCATGCCCGACCGGTGGTAGCTATCCTGGACAGGGGTAAAAGCTCTTTTCTTACTACTATTTCTCCACATTGTGATCATTAGCCCAACTTCAGGGCAGTAACTGCTGTCAGTCTGCACCAGTAGGGAGGGACTTATTTCAGAAAAAAGTATCATTTGAGGAAAGAAACATTTTAAGGTACAGTTCAACTCTGCTACAAAGGGACTGGAGAACAAGGCTGATTTGGGAGTTCACCTTCAGTAATTGCCAAGAAATGGAAGAAAGTAAGTGGGAAAGATGTACTTTTGTCGTTTGTGGGGATCAGCTGCCTGAGAAGTTTTCCTGCTGAAGGGCCTAGCATTCCGTTAAGAAAATGGCTTGTACCTATATGCAGAAGTTATTCCTAACAAGGGCAGGGTGTGCACCTAAAGCAGGATAGTTATTTAACAATACCACCTTTTGTTCACTTAAGCCACATCAAGAATGCAAGTTGCATTTAAGCAGATTAGCTGTGTGGCATTCACCTTTTGTTGAGGATTCTCACAGTAACTGCCCTTTGTGCCACTGTAGTTCTCTATCTTCCACACAAGCACACCTCAAGAAGGATCAAAATTAATATTTCCAGATGTCCTAATAAGACAGAGCTGCTACCTCAGCTGAAAGAGAAGCCAGAGATGAGGCTGTTTTTTAAACTATGAGAAGAGAACACGAATTCTTCATCAGGAAGAAGCGGATTGTGACCCATTGGAGTGACAGTCACTACAGGGACAAAACCATACACATCCAGTAACTGGTCATTTTGCAAGTCAGTAACTAAACTTGCAGCTTCCTGGGACATAGGACATATATTTGCTAGTGAAATTTATCTATTAACCAGGAACCTGATTGCCTGAATAAAACTTTACTCATACTATAGATTACAGTGACAGACTCCATTAAGTGATAACCATTTTAAATGCTGTTTTGTTTTGAGCTGAACAGATCAAACAGGTCAATGAAATGATTCTCTAATAATTATCAACACCAGTTGAAGTTATTCACCATCCAATATGTATTCTTTTCAAAGTAGAAACACTTTGCTTAATATTAAAGAGTAACACAGTGTTTTCTTTGAGTAAGCCTCTCTATTCTTGGAGGAGGGACTGATAGATTAACTAGCATAGGGCGTGTGCAAGAAATGTCCTTTTACCATACCTAATATGGTATAAGTAATGAATAGAAAATTACAGTAATGTTAATTAAAACAAAATATTTAATTAGAAAATATTATAAATAATTAATAGAAAATGTAATATATATATGCCTTCACCATCACATCTTTCTGCTGGGAAATTGTGGAGTTTTTTTTCCTGTTAAGTTGCAGTTTTGCTACTGCTAATAGGAAGCTGCTATCATTACAGTAATATTTTAAAATAGCACTGCTGTAAAAAGGAACTTAAAAATTGGCAGTGTTCTCTGAACTTCACACTAAAGATGTTTGAGAGGTTCGATTCTTTATTATCAACCCACAGTTAATTTTAGAAACTTAGTCTGGACTAAAATAAGACATTTTTTTCCTTTAACTACAGACACCACCAATAAGGAACTATATGAAAAGCGAGTATGCAATAAACGCAGGGTCCAGTAGTGGTAGAAAGCAATGAATCCACAGTACTCTCCTCCTCTGCAGGATTAATCAGAACACACTAAGTCTTATTATTAAAAGAGTATTAAAAAATACAAAACAAAAAACGGCATAGAGAAATTGAGAAGGGAATGGTAGTTTGATACTATTTTCCTTCACTGTAATCCAACTAGTAATTTCTTCAATTCCTGTTACTTTTGGTACTCTTTGGAATGCATCCAAATATAGCTCTGTGGCCAGCCTCACAATCACTTAATAACTGTTCATTTATTTATTTTTACATAATTAAGGAAACCACCTTAAATTTCAGATAGTACTCACCTATTTACAACTTCCATTGAATGTAATGACATGTCCATGTTGACCAAGACAGAAAAGTACTCTGTTATCTGACTAGACTGCATCAGTTTCAGCAACATCTCTATAGCTACTAAAGGATTGTTTTCAACCAGGTCTGGCAATTTGGCAGGAGTGAGGCCAATATGGTAAACGAGCTTGGGGTCCTTTTCCAGTTCTCCAAGGAGCTGTAAAGTAAAAAAAGACTCAGTTGTTTTTTCTTAACCATTCACATTACTGCTTGAAGAAACTGCTACAGCACATCTAAGCTAAGGAGAAGGATAACCCTTTAGATTTAGGCATCTCTACTGGAAGACAATGGAGGTATACTTGAAAATCTTTTTGCAAAGGCAACTGTGCCCATAAAACCTTTAAGGAAGCATTTAGTAGTCTTTCACCAGTGAGTGGCAAGGAAGAGCAGGGGAAAAAAAAAAAAAAAGCCACCACCATGAAAAGTTTCAGCCTTCTTTAGTTTCCTGTCCAGCAGAAAGAAACCTCAATTTTGAATTCACTGTTGTCAGAAAAAGTTCTGCAAATAAAGGGTATTTTATAGTGCTAGCATAACGATTATCAAAAAGCCCACTGGAATCAAGGGTAATACTATCAAATCGAGGAAAAAAAAAATATTGGTGTTGGCATTTCTGAAATAATTACTTATCAAAAGCTTCCATGGAAGCATGAACAACTTCGTTATAAGAAGATTCTTCTATGCAGAAAAATATTGGTACCGCTTATTGATTAACTGTAACCACATCCAGTTAATGTTACGAAACTGAAAGATTTCTTCCTTATTCGTAAAAACCCAAGTCAAAACTCTTGTTTTTTTACAATTTAAAGTCCTTGGAGTTGCCTGAATCTAAACACAGACCAATTAAACTGATCAAAGTTTTCTAAAATACATGAGTTAATAGACAACTGTTAGAAAATCATTTTAGGCAGAAAAGTCCATGATTCTTACCTGTGTTTGCTGTGGGGAAGTCAAAGGACTTTTAAAAGCTTTTGCCATGATTCTTTTTATCTCAACCCCAGTGCTGTTCTTAACACACATTGACTTATCCCACTGAATTGTGTGATCTGGCTCTATTGGATTTAGCCACGCCAATTCATCCTCACATATATGGAGTGGAGGTGGTGGTCGAATAAACTCTGGTCGAAAGTGACCTAAAATGGCAACAACGTGAAACTTTTTAAAGCTTCAGATATTCAGTTTTACATCAATGCAAAAAGATGACCTCAACCCCCCATTTCTTTAAGCTATTATAACACTGAGAACAGCATTACCATCTTATTTGCCTCCCAGAAAAACATTTATTTCTGATCTTTACTGATGCTGTCACATCAGCCTGTTTTTCCTCTCGATTCAGATCACTGAGTTACTGATTCTATGGTATTTTTTTTTCCTTCCACAGTATTTTGCTTCCTTGGAAGGCGTTAACAGTCAGTGCAAACCTTAGTGTAGAGGACTAAGATCTGAGAGGCATCAGACCCAGTGTTTTAGCCAATAGATGACACGAGTAACCACTTGAAGACAGGCCTCAGATTTTTAAAAGTCTGGAAGCGTGAACACTATGGGGTCTGATCTGGAGACAGCCTGACACAGTTTTGTACAGTTTCATTCCTCTTCATTTCCATTTCATACCTTGAAAATACTTCTGACTTAGATTACATTTCATCTGGAGAAGTATAACAACAAAGCATGGCATGAGTTACAGAAACAAGAGATGTGAAAACGCACATACTTTCTATAGGAGGTTTTGGTCCACTCACTAAGGCTTCCGTGATCTGGGAGGCAACGGAGCTGTCAAAACCGGAGTTGGAAGAATCTGGGTCAGGATCGCTGAGAATGCTGGGGAAGCTGGCCTTGCTCTGCGTTGGCAACTCGGACTGACGTTCTGAAAGAAGGCCAGTCCATAATATTAAAGCATAAAATTGAAACAGAGATGCCTGGAATACTAAGAGTAGTGAGAAACAATCAGCTTTAGAGAATAACCGGCTTAAAAAAACCCCCGCAGATATCATCAACATGAAATTTAGTACCGCGTCAGGCAGCTAGCACTCGGAGTGCCAGCTGACAGGCGAGGGACAGTGGCATGCAGCAAGGACACAGAAGAAATAGAAATTAATCTGAAACATACCCTTGAGTTTAGAAAAAAGTAACTGATGTAATCTGCAACTAAAAGCACATTAGTAGGTTCACACAGTACTCCTGAAAGAGTTCACACGCTATATCTAGTTTTGCAATCGCTTCTTCTCAGAGCAGGGAAGTGAAAAAAAAATAATCTACACAGATACATTTACAATCTCCCCAACAATAACGGCCATACTAGAGCTGAAGTCAGCTACTCAAATTTATCCAAGACATTTCAGTGGCGTTGTGTGAGCTACTTTTACATTTGATGTCAAGCTACAGCAAATCCTTGCACAGAAAAAGATGGAGTTCCACTGTTACGTGATTCTGTATCATCATTAAAGCAAACCCGAGAGCAGCTGAAAGTCCCTTTAAAGGTCAAATTATAGAACGTAATCAAGTTACACAGAAATAATATTAAATTTAGTATATATAACTGAAGACCTAAAGAAACTGGCCCAAAAGAAACTATAGGGCTTCATATTCACATTCTTGGATTTTTAGGTGTTGTGTGATGACTTATCACTCCTCTGTATGTAGAAACTTAATGTCTCATCTTCTATATTCTGTGTATCATTTTGAGATATCATGTAAAAATGTAAAAGTTTAAGATACAGTCCTTCAATCCACTGGTTTTAGAAGCTTACGTGAGCCTTTAGTTCTATGCACTGAAGCTCAAAAGCTCACCCTCACCACTTCAAGAATTAGGGCTGGATAAACAGTTTCAGGTAAGCAGAAGCAAGAATTAGAACATGCTGATTTAACAGGAAAGAACACAGCATTCTGAATCAAGACATTTACATTTTAAAAAAAAATATGTTCTGAAAACAATCCTTACGGAGTTAACTTTTATTTTCTTTTTACAGGTAAAAAGAAAGTTAGTTTGATTCCTAAAGGAAAGCTCTACAATGCATTACAATCTTGACTTTAACACACATCAATTACTCCTAGATCAAATGAGGCTTCGTGGCAGCTACAAGTACTTTGCCAGAGAAGGTGACATTTTTGATACAGTAACACACCAGATTAGCAAAAACAAGTTATAGGGAGAGACAGAGGTTTGTATGAACATTCCGTAGACCAAAGGGAGAAGAGAACAAAGCAAATTTTAATACTCATTCCCAAGACGCTCTATTCAAACACTCTACTTTTTTGGGGAAAAAGCCAAAACAAAAACCAAACCAAAAAAAAAAAAGAGAAAAAAAAAAAATCACACCCAGAAAAAACACCACAGTTGCAAGTGAACTGTCACAACAGGCTCAAGCTCAGAAGACATGCCAAGTATTTTTTCTTCCCTTTACAAAAAAAGAATTGGTATAGATAACACTGATTGAAAAAAAACCTAGTGCTTTCTAAATTATTTAAGTTGATTTTGCAGGTATATTCTAAAGCAATTAAAAATCATTGTGCTCTAAAAGGCCCTGAACTCATCTCAGGGACCACAATTTTGAAGGGCCACCAAGTCTTACAAGTGTTATGTTCCATGAAATGTGGGCAAAAAAGGTGTGAATGCAACCCCTTAAACATTGCATCTAAGCTCCACAACACAAATATTTATGCACTGTCAGCAGCACAGCATCATCCTGCACACCCAGTCATTAGGAGAAATATACTGAAAACTTCTTAAAACATTCACAAACCTTCTGAAACGTGATGAATAGACAGCCAAAAAGTATCACACTATTAAAATGAGCAAAAGATTTATCTTCTAAGTACGCGAACAGACATTTATTCTGGGGAGCTACAGCAAGAAGTCTGAGAAAGCATAAAGCTTTTTCCAGATGTAGCTTTTGTTTTGTTACATAACTCCTACAACTGCTCGTAAGCAATTAATTATGCATGTTTACTGGATTATGTAAATAATGATACAAGCACATCTTACAGGGCTTAATTTTGCAAAGCCCCATTAATGACTTTGTGCTGTACTTTAAACCATCAGTGTCTTTTTTTTTTTAAAAGGACAAATTAAAATGCACAGGCTAAAGTACCCATCCATACAGCTACAGTTTTGAGGTTCTCTGCATATTTTATTTTTAATGAGAACTATTCAGAAGGCAAACACAGTACCAAGGGAAAAACAAGTAAGTGAAAAAACTCCAGCTTTCTTTAAGCCATCTCATATGCCTTACTCTAAAAATCATACGTTACCCGAAGTTTTACAAAATCTGAACTCACAAGAGCATTCTAGAAAACACAGACAGGATGAACAGAACAAGAACCAGAAGGCTTTGTTTCCCCCTTGAAGGTATGTTAGGGTATGCAATTTGCATTTTCAAAAGATCCCACAGCCTGGAAATAGTCGCTAAGGAGAACACTAGAGGACATCTGTACACTGTGAATAAGGGACAGTATAGTGCACCATAACAAGCCAGTGACAGATTCTAGAGGAAAACAAACAAACCAACCAAAAAAAAAAAAAAAACAGAAAAAAAACGATACCAAGATACAACTGCAGGACAGAGAAAGCCTAGTTAGTGCCTGACCTCAGAGCAGTAAACCATGTTGCACAGATACAGAAGTGGGATGCTCAGTTTTCAAGCGAGCAGGTTCATTTGCACGTACCTAGGAAAAAACCCACTATTTTTTTGGTGTTCAAACTGGCTCCTTGTTCCCAACAATATTTTCTATTTCAGATTAGCTCCAGATGTGACTCATCAGTCAACGTGATCAGAACAATCATGTTCCTGCTCCTTTTCTCCTGTCAAACAATAAGCATCACATTGCTTTTCTTTTCAATCTAGTAAAAGTAGACCACCTTCCCACTCTTGAGCTAACGCTGCAAGATCTAACTTTCTTTTATAAAACTGAAGATATAATTGAAATAGCCAATTTGCCAGGTGCAGTTCAAGTACCAGTACATGACAGCATGACAGTTATGCTTATTCTCTCATAACAGAAATACTGCAAAGACTAAAAAGGGATAAAAATACACAGACAAGAATGAAAGCTTTAGATGAAAAAAAAAAAAATCTTCCTTCCTATACTTGCAAAATATTCTCATGTTTAAGGCAGTGATATATATGCTTAAAAAGATGCTTGTTAAATAGGATAAAATAGTTAAGACATAATCTCTGCTTGGTTTCCCTTTGTGCTTGAACACAAGCTTGAAGGCCATAAAGCACAGTTCAATATCTTTCATATGTAGAATAGACAGGAGTGTTTCGCAGGTAACTCATAGCCACGTTACAATTAGCATTTCCATTCATAATTGAACCACAACCACAAGCCTTCCTTACCTGCTAATGCCAGCTGAAGTCCACTTATATCCACTGACTGGGCCATGTTCCCCACGTCCATTGAAGCAATCTGCCGAGGAGTCTTCTTGAACAGTTCTCTAGGGGGGGCCAACATCAGCTGAGACAGAAAGAATTTTTCTGGAGGAGTTATGGGAGGTAAGAAGCCTGTGGAGACACAGTGGGAAACAATCCCTGATTTTTTAAGGCAGTAGCATTAATAGCTTCCATATGCTTCATGTGGAAGACGCAAAACTAAACCACAAACTAATATGTGATTTATGGCAAGATCGGTGCAGCTGAAGAGTCTTTGTGAGCACACACAAAACTGTCACCTACTCAGCTCCTAAAGTGATGTAAAATACAGTGTTATACTGATCGGTGCAGTCAACGTGCAACACCTGATGCTAAGTCAGTGACAGCGATTTCTTTATATGCTTTCCAATTTAGACAACTAGTGAGCTATTAAATATGACTAGACACTGCAATTCACACTATAAATTCTAAAAATATTTTTTTTCAGAAACGATTTACCCATCGCTGTCATGCTTGTATTTGCTGAAGGGGGAAAAAGCGTTTTGGCTCTCGTGCATTTCTTTGAGAGATTCGTTTCACAGCTTTAAAGCTGCCGAAGGTCTCCTAATATGCTCCAGGTTTTTCAACGGCTTTCCCCCCCACCCCAAAACATTCCACGTTACGACCCAACCAAGCGGCCTATTTGACATCGGGCCTGGCCGCGCTTGCCATGAAAAATTCCCACCGCTTTTTCCAGAGGCGGGAAGCGAAAGCGGCCGGCGGGCAGCCGATGCCGGGCAGCGACAACCTGTCCGTCAGTCCGTCCGTCCGTCCGCCCCCCCCTCAACCTTCCCCCCGTCTCCCCCCCGTCGGGACGCACCTGAGAGCGGGGTGCGCTCCGCCTCGTCGCCGCCGCGCTCGGGGGCGGGGTTGAGGAGGTGGGCGAAGACGGCGGCGAAGGGGTTGGCGGCGAGGGGCTCGGTGCGGTACATCTCCCAGAGGAGGTAGAGGGCGGTGAGGCGCTGGGCCGGGCTGGGCAGCAGGTCGGGCTGCTGCAGCAGCAGGACGAGGACGGAGCCCAGGCGGAAGTGCTCGGCCTTGCCGAAGTAGTGGTGGAAGGCGCTGGAGAGGCCCTCGAAGGTGCTGCCGCCCGCCTCCTCCGACACGATGCTCAGCAGGCTCGACAGCTCCTTCGGCGACAGGCTCATCC